>CM020506.1:10470000-10515000 GCA_009823395.1 Thamnaconus septentrionalis
ACTGGACAGTTGACCTGACCTCCGACTGTGAGAGTCACCATTGAAGAAAAACAACATGCGTTCCTAAATCTTACAGACTGCCCCTTTAAACTGTAGCAAAGCAGGCTAGCTGAACAGCTGCTTCCAGCTTCAGTCACTTCCTGTCCTTGCTTATCCAACAGTGCGACAATGGAGATAGTGTTTAAGATGTTACATCGCCCCCTAGAGTTTTGGAGGTACAACTTTCAGGTCCCAAATCTTGGTCTCTCTTCATATATATATATATATATATATATATATATATATATATATGTATACATATATATATATACATATATATATATACATATATATATATATATATATATATATATATATATATATATATATATATATATATATATATATATATATATATATATATATATATATATATATATATATATATATATATATATATATATATATATATATATATATATATATATATATATATATATATATATATATATATATTTTTTTTTTTTTTTTTTACTTTTATGACAAATCATCTGGAAAATAAACTCTCTGCATCACTTGGGATGTGTATATATTTAGCCCTCTGTTCACAGCCTCCAGTTAAAACCGAGGCTTTGTTGAAACTTTGGCACATTTGCAAGGAGAGAAAAAGAAGGCAGTAGGGGCGGGTCCAACAACCCCATGGCATGAGGCTCCTGACTTGGCAGAGATATCAGTGCCCCCAATCCACCCATGCCATCAAAAATAATGCATTTATTTCTAAAATTCCGTATTCAAGCTCAGACTTTCTGAAAAAAATGCAGCGCGGAAACAAACACAAGGCTGGATTTATTATTTTTTTTATCTGTTTCTGTGGAGTCCAGCGACAAGGTCCAAGGCACAGGGATTCAAGGTCGGCGCTCAGTGGGTGGAATGTAAACATCTCGCCACCGAGGAAGTTCGCTCAAACGTTGCGGAAACGAGATGCAGCTTTGATCTGCCGTCCTGCCGAGTCTCCTGCCGAGTCTCCTGCCGCCGTGCTCGGCCGCGGGAGACGCGACTCTCGGAACAAAGGTGCGCTTGTTTCTTGAGGAGCGGAACTTCCCACCCGGGGACGGCGGTCGGACCAGCGAGGGGTCGAGAGTTGTTTCAAGATGACGATGAGAAGAAGAGACGACTCAATTCAAGGTTTGTTTCATAAAGAAGCCGTGGAGCCTCAAGACCAGCGATGGAAAAAAAGGATAAGGCGGGAAAATCAAACAAACGTTCAGACACGACGACTCTGGAGGGAGTTTTGATAAAAAAAAAAAAAAATCAAAGGCAGCCATAAATCTGCCTCAAATTAACTGCTACAGCAAGATCCCGAATGTCAAAGAGTCACTTTCCCATCATCCCAACAGAAGTCGCACAGAAGGAATCCGAGCGGCTGAATTACACTCGCTGGGAGCGATCCGTCACTTCTCATCGACGCTCCCACAAACTTCTCCCTCCAGCTGGAGATTTTCCTGCTCTTTTTTTATCCAGCACCTGTTGAAACTTCCCCCCTGGATCCCGAGACACGCCAACCTCTCAGAGCGACGCTCCAAACAGTCGAGCCACCACAAATAATCATCATCTATCATCTAAGAGATAAAAAAAACCCCCACTGCTTTTAGCCCTCTGTTTGCAGCCTCCTGCTGACAAAAACATTGTTTTTTTGTTTTCCACACAGACAACATTTGTAAAAAAAAGAAGAAAAAAAAAGGGGGAAAAAAGTCATTATTCATTTTCCAAATATTAAACCCAACACCAGGCTGGGGGCATTTTGTGGATGAAGGTATTGCTGCCCTTTATGACATCACAAAGGGATGGTTCCCCAAGACATGGAGACACATCCATCCAGACCATGGCTAGAACATCATGCAGATCACTGACAGAAAACACAGCGGATGGGATTTTTTTTTTTTTTGTAAATCTTCGCATTGTGAACTTTCAAGCTGATTTCAAGCCAATTTTTTTTTTTCCAAGCTGAACATACACACATTCCAAGACATCTGACACTGGTTTCCGTGTATGCCAGTGGCTAACCCCATTAGAGCAGTGAGTGAAAGGAAATACATATTTATGTCCTGGAGCTACCCGGGAGAGCAGCTTTCATGTCAGAAGCTAATTTCCTCCTCACGTCTCCAGATCGGTTCTCAGGGCCGCCGAAGCCACAGGGCCACAAATCCAACACGCAGCTTGGCGGAAAAGAAACGGGAAGGTCGCCGATGGATCTTCTGCTGCCCCCACATCTTTTTTTCTGTGTGGTTGTTTAGTTTTTTTCCCTCTTTGTCTGTGTCTTATCACATGTTCTTATCACAGCAGGCTTTTCTAAAAAAAACAAAAAACAAAAAATAACAAAAAAACACACACACACACATCAACACTCACTCGCTTCCAAGACCGAAAGAAAGAAGAAATCTGGCGGCTTATCTATCTGTGGGTCGGCTCAGCTGCGTCGATGGCTCGTCTCGCTATCAACACAACAACAACAGAGGCAGGGATGCATGATGGGAGGACGAGCGAGGGAGGGAGGGAGGGAGGGAGGGAGGGAGAGAACGAGGGAGGCACGTCCGCTCCTGCCTGCTCACTCGGAGCTCCCTGTCAGGTGGGAGAGATGTGGGACGAAGTGAGGAGCCATCCGTCAGGCCCCGACCTGTCTAATGAGACGCTGCTGCTGCTGCTGCTGCTGCTGCTGCTGCTGCTGCTGCTGCTTCACACACGTGTCACCCAGAGGATGAGTGATGAATAGCGCTCGGTGTCGCTGCCCTGTTTGGTTAGCCTTGTCATGAGATGTCAGCGGGGGATAGAGAGAGAGAGAGAGAGAGAGAGAGAGAGAGAGAGAGAGAGAGAGAGAGAGAGAGAGAGAGAGAGAGAGAGAGAGAGAGAGAGAGAGAGAGAGAGAGAGAGAGAGAGAGAGAGAGAGAGAGAGAGAGAGAGAGAGAGAGAGAGAGAGAGAGAGAGAGAGAGAGAGAGAGAGAGAGAGAAAACGCCTGAGAGGAGATTTCAGATCCACAGATGAAAGACTTTCCTGCTGCCTTTTAAAAACACTGTCTTTTTGTGTGTGTGTGTGTGTGTGTGTGTGTGTGTGTGTGATAATGATATGGCCATGAATGTTTCCTGCCGATTACATTTCCCTTTTATTGCAAATTTGCCATTTATTTAGTCCATCCTGCCACACGGCACGCTGCGCCCGGAAAAAAAACTCTCCTTTGAGCCGCGGATCCTACAGCTGCACGTTTTTTTCTTTCTTTTTTTCTTTCTTTTTTCCTTTTTTAAAAAATGATTTCTTGTTTTTATCAGAACAGATTGAACGGAATTAAAAATGAAAATGAAAATAAAAGCGATATTTCTAAAATAAGTACAAAAGTACAGTTGCAGGTTGCAGGTGTTTCCATTGAATGGTGTGAAGCGCATAGAGCCAAAATTCTCCTCAAACCTCAAATGTTCGTAACATCTCGTCCAGTGAGATGTATGAGAATTACTTTTGCTTTTGTTTGTTTACGTTTGTTTGCTGTCAAGAATGGTTGTTTATATTTTTCTCTTCGATTACTTGTAAAAAATATTCCCGTCTCCTCCTTCCACCTCTATTCCCGCCGCCGGCTGACCGACTTCCTGATTCCACTGCACTGGTTTGCTCCTTAGTACCAAATCCCACTGACCTGAATTTGACCAGGTCCGGTTCTCCGGTAAATATTAAAAAAAACAAAAACTGGCCGATCTAAATGAGAGTTTTATACGTTTTTTATGAATTTTCTTAGCTTTCAGGCGGGAGAAAACACTTAGCGGACAGGATTTGTTCTTTTCTAATGAAAAAATAAATCAATAAATAAACAAAAAAAAAAACAACAGTTTGTACCAGCACTGCTGTGAACGCCGTCTTCCTGGAGGCTTTGTTCTGCTGCGGGAACAGACTGAGATGTCGGGGTCACGGATGCAGCACAATCCTCTTGGAACACTACTGACTGTTTTTCAGCACCGAGATCTCCGCATGCGGCTTTTTTTTCATACGAAACGTCCAAGAAATCGTGACGATAGCTTTGCTTTATTAGATCCACGCTCGGCTTCAGAGGGAGAAAAAGCGCCGAGCTCGACAGGTCTGACTAATGTGTTTGCGTTACTGTGCCATTAGTCTGTGGCCAGGCGAGTCCTCGCTGTAGCCGGGAAGACAAATGGGAATAATAAATGGAGGCCGGGCGGAGAAACTTTTAGGGAAACACGAGTCTGCAGCCACGGCAAAGAGTCAAGCGTGACAATGTCTGCACGCAGAGCCGAGACGCCATCTGCCGCTACTGAAAACCGGAATTCCCGACAGACGCCGCGGGGGTCCGTTGTGTCATCAAGGAAACCCTCAGAAAAGTCTGAATTCCAGGCGTGGGAATTTTGAATTGTTTTCAGGTCTATGGAGCAAATTTACACGCCATTGACACGTCAGCGGACGTGACGTACAGTACGGGGTCACGTGACCAGTTCACTGACCAGTGAAAATGGCGCGATACGTTTGGACGAAGGAGGAGACGGAATATTTTTTTTTACAAGCAATCAAAGAGAAAAATGTAACAACTACCTCCATCCTCCTCACAGTGGCGTCTCACTGGACCAGATTTGACGAGAATGATGTCTTATGCGCTTCACACCATTCAACGGAAAAAGAAAAAATACCTTTATCGTTTTTCAAAGAAAATCCTACCCCGGATTAAAAAGGACTCCGAATTCTCCTCTTTTTTTTTTTTTTTTTTTGCAAAGTGAAAACAGGGCAGTGGTGAGCAGCTGCACGCAGGTATGCAACAACAACAACAACAACAACAGCAACAACAGCAACAACAACAACATCGCTCGTCGCACAAAGCAAAAGATTTCTGATGGTTGAAATGAGATTCTCTGCCGACAATTTGGCAAATTCAACCCGGCGCTTCGCTCTGCTTCACACACGCACGCACGCACACACACACACACACACACACACACACACACACAGAGTGTGTCGCTTGCATCATAAATGCCAACACTCTGGCATGAGGAAAGAGGAAGCAGCGACAAATGGGAACCAGATGGGGATGAGGAGGAAGAGGGGCGGCCGGCTTCTCTTCCTCTCGCTCGCTCTTCTTTTTCTCCTTTTCTTTGGAGCCGTGTCGCTCTGGATGGAGATGGGAAGCAGCGAGATAAGATAATATCTCGCTGCAGTCCTTTAGGGTGCGTGTGTGGCGCTATGAGAAGCGAAGAGCCGCTCGTTGTGCTAATGAGTGCTATCAGATGTTACAGTGCGATTAGAAAGATGCAGTTTCACATCATGATGCGTTTGGGTTTCTGCTCTTTCTCCGAACGCAATCAAACCCGAAGCGCCGTTTGTCTCCGAGTATCAAACCACACCGGCGTTTTATATCGTCGGCAGAAATTTCAGAGCTCCAGGCCCTCCCGCTCTGCCGGTGGGCGTCGCCGCTGGCGGCCTCGATGATCGCCGGCGCTCCTGGCGGGCCACGCCCACCCGCGGCTTAATGCTCAGCAGATGTCCTGCGATGCCACGTCCACGAGTGTCTCGGTTGGCACGTCGAGCGGCGGCGGCCTTGAGGTTGTCGCGTCTTTGCGGGGACGTTTTTGTTCTTTTGTTCCAACCCACTGACCACGCCCCCTTTAATATGTCGCTGCTTCTGATCAGACATCAATCCGCTCGGCTTCTTCTCAGGAGAATGAGATGGCTTTTCTTGTCGAGCAGTAAATTAGGATTTTTAAAAGCGCGCTGGAGGGCCCGGCAGGAGAGCGAGAGAGAGTCAGCGCCTCCTTCAGGCGGACAATCATCCCTCAGCTCTTTATTTCCATACTTTCACCACAAGGCTAATTCTTCAAAAAAAAAAAAAAAAAATCATGTAAAGCAGCCGGAAAAGTGAGCAGAGGAAGCCGGGAGAGGGCGGAGCTAAGATCCTCTCTGCTGCCTCCTCATCCATTCATCATCCATTCATCATCCATCCATCATCATCCATCCATCATCATCCATCCATTCATCATCATCCAACCATTATTCATCATCCATCCATCAATTCATCTATCATCATCCATCATCATGTAACCATCATTCTTCATCATCCACCAATCCAACATCCATCCATCTATCAATTCATCCATCATCAACCATCCATCCATCATCATCCAACCATTATTCATCATCCATCCATCCATTCATCCATCATCTATCATCCATCATCTATCATCCATCCAATCATCATCATCTAACCATCATTCTTCATCATCCATCCATCCATCCATCCACTCCCTTGTTCTCCTGCACTCAGGGTTGCCAGACTCATGGCTCAGTTTAACCTTTGACTCTCGAACCCTGAGGTTGGTTTAAGAAAAGACAAAAAATAGTTTGCGCTCCTCCTTGAAGTTGCGTCCGTGTGTCACGGCTACGTTGTCTTTCTGTAGTTTTGGTGCCACACACTTCAGTTATCAGTCCAGCGAGGTGATACCACTGACTGGCATCAAACACACTTCATCCACGAGGTCGCAGCCTCTGACCTCTGACCCTCCTGGTCCAAAAAACCCAAACTGGAGTTTGTCCTGCTGCTCCCAATTTGCCACTGTGGGCCTGGGAGATGTTTGCAGCAGCTACTCCACATGTGCAGCCATAACATAATAATCCTTCTGTGGTGAAATAACATTTTCGTCATTATCTCCTCTTTCTTCCCCTCCTCTTCCTCATCCTCCTCCTCCTCTTCTCCCATCTCCTCCTCCTTCACCTTCTCTCTCTCACCTATGAGACCTGTTTGTTCCGCTGTGATTAAGTGGATTTCGCTGCAACCTTGAGGACTCAGACTATCAGATCTGGTGCTCTCTCTCTCTCTCTCGTTTTTTTTTGCTTTTTTACGATGACATGACGCTGATTAAAGAATCACGTAGCAGCAGCTGTCAAGCCATTAGCAGACATTCAGTGGGTGACAATCACTTGTGAGGCGAAACACACACAGTTCAACTTTAATCTGCCGTCTATTGAGTTCTCTCTCTCTCTCTCTCTCTCTCTCTCTCTCTCTCACCAACATGTTGGAGTCGCTGTCTCTTATTGGATTCCCAGTTCCGGGAGAGTCGAAGCGCGGCGAGTTAAAAGGTGTCACTTGACTTCCTAAACTGCGTTTATTTTCTGCTTTCAGGAATGCAGGCACGCCTCGCCTGACACTCTCTGCCTGTTAGAGGAAGCCGCTAACCGGTGTTAGCTGCGCAAGCTAACTGAACGGCGCTAATCCAGTTAGCGTCTCTTAAAAAAATGGTCTGCAGAGGCTCATTTCAGCGGTGTGACACCAGGTGTGACTACATTGACATTTTTCCTGCTTGCCGTGTCAGTTTGCACACCAGTATTGCAAAAAAGTAAGTAGTAGTAAGTAGAAAAAAACATTTCTTTTGGATAATAGGACCCCTTTAATAGAGCTGGAGGCCGAGGCCGGATCTCATGGCTGAAACCTGAGCGATCCTCAGCCGTCAAACAAACCGCAGGTCCAAAGTGCTCTTCTGTTATTGGCCGCAGTTTCACTGTCCTGCAGCGTTCCGAGCCGTAGGTCAGCTAGTCGGCGGCAGCGGCTACTGCTGCTACTGCTGCTGCGGTGACCTGGGAGACTGCGGCCTGAAAATGTCTCCTTGGCTTCTAGTTTTGGCCGATGTGCAGCAGGAAGAAAAAAAGAGAGAGAAAAAAGTAGGGAGCCTTGAGGATGATTCAGAACTCCATCTGCCCTTGACATCAGAGTGGGGGGAGGTGGTGTGTGTGTGTGTGTGTGTGTGTGTGGTGGTGGTGGGGGGGGTCTGTCAGCGCCAATTCACTCTGTCATGCTCCAACTCCTCGCGTGATGTCAAATCTCTGAAAGGACGATTACGCCAGCGCCGCTGCTGTTCCGCTGTTCTCTCTCTGCCGCTCACCTGGAGGCTCCGCTGGGAATCAAACAGAGGCAGCTGTGTTCCGTGTGTTCAGAGTCGGGACACTTAAAAAAAAAAAGTCTTGCGAGAGTGCCGGCGCTTGTGAAACACGTTTTAGAAATGAACGAAAGGGAACGTTGGGGAGAAGAAAAAAACCAAAAAAACCAAAACAAAACAGGGAACATTCCTCATCGGCTGAACGTTTAGCCTGTAAAAAAAAAAAAGAAGTGGGGGGCGTGGGCGGGCTTTGAAGGGCCCCCGAGACAAAGAGGGGCTTAATCAAAGACGATTGGCCGCCGTCGGCCAGGCTGGACGTCCCGGGTCGAGAGTGGCGGCTAAATTAGAGCCTGCAGAACACAGCGGTGGAGGGACTTTCCCCTCAGAACCAGTGGGAGGGGCTGAGAGGGGAGGGTGGGCTGGGGGGTTGGGAGGTGAGGAGTCGGGGGGGGAGTCGGATGGAGCAGATTAGTGGTCCAGGAGTTGGTGTGGCCAGGCAGAAAAATGTGCCTGTGATGATAATGAGTCTAACAGGGCGTCTGATGCCGCTGCTACTAGCCGGCACCGCTACTAGCCGGCACCGCTACTAGCCGGCACTGCTACTAGCCGGCACCGCTACTAGCCGCCGCCACTAAGGTGGCAACCATCTTTTAAAATACTGAACCGTCCCGTATTTGACAAAAAATGAAATGTTGCGTCCCATTTGTCCCATATTACTGAGTTGTCTTGAAGGTAAATTTATCTTTCGATGCAAATTCGCGTTTGTTTCCATCGAATTGTAATCTATGTAGCTGCAGCCAAAACCATTGAGCAACCCATTCACAACAACTGCGTACTGGCTGCGTAGAGTAGCAGGCTATTAATCAGAATCGCTGGTTCTTTTCAGCTTTATTCATTCAGCTTTGTAAAAGTCATCCATCCTGCACTTTACTGATTGTTGGGTAAAAATCTGTTCAACTGTACAATTTCAATACAATGTAAACACTCACACTTATTTCTAATGTCTTTTGTAAACAAAGCAGTTCAAACTATTTGAACCATATACTTTTTTTGAAACCCTTTTTTAAGTTATGATTTACCACTACTGGGAGCCACTGGCTTGTGATGGTCATGGCCCTGAGCACTACGGGAGGCAGCCTTTATTTTTCGGAATGAAAGCTGGCAACACTAGCCGCCGCCGCTAGCCGCCGCCGCCGCTAGCTCGTGATCCCACTGCTGCAGAAAAAGGTATCGACTTCAGACGGGGTGGCGGTGGCGTCTCCGACTCAAAGGCCTCTTTGTGCGTCGGTCGCTGTTTACACATCTGAGTGGGCCGGAGGAGCAGCGGGAGGTTGGAGACAGAGGAGGAGAAGAAGTAGAAGAAGAAGAAATAAAACAAAAAGGAGAGAAAGGACATGGTGTGTTGCCGGGCCGCATTCTCCTCTCTTCTCCTCCTCTGCTGGAAACATCTCAAAACAAACGACGGCCGGTCTGACGGCTATCGCAGCTCCGCCCACAAACCACCAACTTACACCGCTAATAGCTAATACTGCCTCCGCCGCTCCTGCTGACTGCTGCAATTGACTACGAGTCCGGGGATGTCGAGAGCGGCCGAGACAAGGAGGCACCGGATAATTGAACGTCACAAGTCAATTAAAGTTCTCTCGGCGCAAGAGGAACATCTGGCCGAAACGCTGCCGCTCGTTAGCGTTAGCGTCAGCGCAGCTCGCAGGTCTCTGCTGCTGCCGCTGCCACCGTCCTTATTTACAAGTTGCCGTGGTAGTGCAGCAGCAGCGTGAGGCCTCAAGCCCCATAATTGTGCCCGACCACCGCGGGAGGGAGAGAGGAAATGTAATCATACACAGAATACAAATTATGGGCCAATAAAGATTAGGTAACAGCATGAACAAATTAAGGCCCTGTGAAAAACGGAAGGATTAGCGCAATTAGGCTCGTTACACAACATTCATCTCCCTCCAACCCGCGTCTGGGGCCACGAAAAAAACACGAGGGAGTGCGGGGGGTGTTCGGAAAGCCGGGAGCAGCAGCAGCAGCAGCAACAACAACAGCAGCAGCGGCAGCAGCAGCAACAACAACAGCAGCAGCGACAGCCGCAACAGCAAAAGCAGCAGCAGCGGCAGTGACAGCAGCAACAGCAGCAGCAGCAGCAGCGACGTGTCTGAACTGCGGCTGCAGGAATGGGCTCCTTGTGGCTGCAGGGCGGCTGTAAAGACGACAGCAGCGATGTGGCTGAACACAATGGGGGGAAAATGTCAAGTGAGAAGGTGATGTGTTTTAAAGAGGAGGGGGGAGGGGGAGAAGGGGGGGAGGGGGTCGAGTTTCAAACTCTCGATCTCTCCGCCGGAGCCGCGTGACTCGACAAAAGAGAAAATAAAAACCTTCTCCAGGTTTTGCCGCTGCTTCAGGGGTCAGAAACCTTGCCGACTGGAGGGGGCGGGGCCTCGCCGCTTGATGCTCATTGTCAAAAAACTCCAGCGGCCGCCTCGGGTGCGGGGAGTTTTTAAAGGCGGACGGACGTCTTTGAAGGAACCTGGCGGAAAATGAGACGGCGATAATCCTGGCAGATAATCACCTGGTGATGGCGCCAAAAAAGAGGATGACGAGGGCGGAGTCAGAGGTGGCGGCGAGCGGCGTAATGAGGAGGGTAATGACGGTAACGAGCCTCCAAACGACAGAGTGAGGAAGAGGATGGAGGTCCTTTCACTCTCTCTCTCTCTCTGACCTCCTGTCAACAGCTCATTAAGGGAACACTGGGGTCAAGGTGATTACCACCAGAGGTCGTAAACACGCCATGAAACGCAGCAGATGAGAACTCAAGAGATGAGGTTCGATAGAAGGAGGAGGAGAAGAAAGAGAAGAATTTTTAAAAAAAATGCACAGAATCGAAGAAAACAAAAGAAAAACACATGCAGCAGCAGGAGGAGCAGCAGCAGGAGGAGGAGGGGGAGGAGGTGGAGGAAGAGGAGAATGGGGAGGAGGTGGAGTAGGAGGAAGAGAAGGAGGAGGAGGTGGAGTAGGAGGAATAGATGGAGGAGGAGGTGGAGAAGGAGGAGGAGGACGGACGAGCTCTAATAGGTGATAATGAATTCTGGGTCAACACCTGGTGATCCGTACATGGTGGACCCACCCGGGGAGGCGGCTGGTCCTTGACATTTTCCAGAGGGTGACAAACGACATGCCGGCCTGCAACATACTGTATGAAGCCGGCTCACAATAAAAAAAAAAAAAAAAAAAAATGGAAGCCAGCGGCAGGAATTCCTCACCAAACCACTTTTTAATGTATGACAAATGAATGAAAAAAATGATACATGTGCATCAATGACAGAGAGTCAGAATCCAAACGTACGTTTCCGCTCAAGGGTGCAGCTCTTCTGATGAACGGCTCAGTGATTCCAGGCCTTAAAAGTGTTTCCACCTCGGCTGCGTTCCTGGAGCGGCTCTGCTCGCCTCGCACACCTGATCTCACACCTGATCTCACCACCTGTAAACTAAATCATCGCAACTGCCAGTTGCAGGATGATGCCAATGAGAAGCCAAATTCTGCAAAAGTGCACTTGTTTAAACGCGGACGCCTGCACCTGAATTCTGGCCAAACTCACACACCGACGACGGCTTCAGCGTCACTTTCATTTCACCACAGGCCTGTCAACAGCGATAACGCATGAGGCAGTTGACCCTCCCACCATGAGTTTTCACTTCTGAGGTCTTGCACATCCACCTTGACAGCATCCACTCACTTTAAAGTGTTCCGCCTTGCTTTTGAAGCAGGAGGGCTACAGCTGGCCCAGCTGAGTTCAGCCGCTGCTAAGGAGATCGTCTCTTTTTTTTTTTCACAACTGGTTTTCATTTTCATGAAAAAAAGGTCTTTGCACAATTTTAGTTCAACATCTCAGCTCTGACATCCAGGACACATCCCAGAGATCAGGAGACCTGGAATCATCTGCAGAGGATTCATGTGGATCAGAACCAACCAGGAGCTCTGCTGGCCAGGTGGAGGACAACTGCTGACAGCGCCACCTAGTGGACCCGAGGGCTGCATGATCTGTGGCTAAATACAAAGACCAAGTGGCATCTTGTTGTCTGCCGCACCAATAGGAAGCCTCGCTCTGTTCCAACTGGCCCCTTAATGACCACAGCTCTGATGTGTGTGTGTGTGTGTGTGTGTGTGTGTGTGTGTGTGTGTGTGTGAGAGAGAGAGAATCAGACGTGATGATGAGAAGCGTCTTGGCGCTGTGGGGGCACAGCGGCAGCCTCAGTGTGTGACCCTGTGAGTCTGGCAACACAATAGCGCCCCCTGCTGCCTGACTGGTCTCACCCCTCTCATACCACCCTTACACACACACACACACACACACCAGCTCAATCTCAGCTTCCTCTCGGTGTCGACTCGTCACGATAGCGAACTCCTCGACCTCTCGACCTTCTTTTCCAGAGTCTCACAGGCTGCTGGAGCTGTGAATTCCTCTCATTTCGGCTCCCCTCCTGCCCACCCCGTCCCCCTTCCCCCTACACCTCCTCCCCCCCACACCTCCTCCTGGAACCACATCTGGTTTTGCTTTGCCCTGAGCTCTCCCGGCGCTCCGGAGCGGAGTCTTAAAAAACATGGCTGGGCCTAATAAACGGGGCGCTGCGCCGCCTGCTTGTGAACAATGCGTGATGAAATTACACAGGAGGCGGAGTCGTAATCGCTCACATCCATAATTGCATCATAAGTAATTTGTGCGCTGCCCGGAGCCCCCCCCCCACCACCACCTCCTCGACCCCCCCCCCCCGCCCCCGCCCGATTCTGCCGCCGCGTTGAGATAAACACAACTGATGCTCGTTCGTCCAAACTTCTGTCTGCGTTTCAGCTGCAAACAAGCAGCGAGGGCAGCATGCAGGGGTTAAGTGTGCCCCTGTGTGTGTGTGTGTGTGTGTGTGTGTGTGTGTGTGTGTGTGCGTGTAGCGGAGCCGTACCGTTATTAGCGAGCCACTGGAGGGCAGTGAAAGAACTGACTGAGCGCAGCGGCTTGCACGCAGGAGATCCCCCCCCACCCCCCACCCTCCGCCCCCTGTAAACAATCATCGGGGTGTGAAAGAGAGGTCATGCATCGCTGGTGGAGAAGCATAAACACGCAGCTCTGCCCCCCCCCTCCATCCACTGCACACTCGCCGTGTCTCTCCTTGGCCTCTCCTTCCCTGTTGTTTCCAACCTGACCCGCGGCCGCCAGAAATGTTGCTTTTACGGCAAGGCGAGTTGAGATGTTGGAAATGATCGGCCGGCGACTCGCCGGGAGCAGCTTCCAGTCTGTCTGTGCCATCAGGCAGCGCAGTAGGATGTTTTTTTTTTTTTTTTTACAGCTTAATGACTCAATTTTCAGATGAGTGTTGGAAGGACGGCGACACGGTGGCGCAGTGGTCGGTGCTGCTGCCTCACACGGTGGGGAAAAAAGTCTCGGGTTCGATTCTGGGTCTGGCTGTTAGCATCCCAACGTCTTAGGGGGCGGAGCCAATACCTCTGGCCTGGGTCTATTGCATTGTTTTTTTCGCCATGTAGACACACATTCAACACCTGGTGGGGAGGCACTGCTTAAACACCCCAGAGGAAGCCAGAGAAGAAACACAAGAAGCAAAGCTAGCACAGCAGCTGCTAGTAGCATGAGAATGGATCACAGAAGAAGAAGAAGGAGGAGGAAGAGTAGAAGAAGAAGAAGAAGAAGAAGGAGGAGAAGAAGAAGGAGAAGAAGAACGGTGCTGAAAGACGGATGTTTGTTGGAGAGCACAGATCAAGGCTTCAGCTTCCAGGTAAAACTGAGCTGTCAGTCTCCTGCATGCACTCTCTTGAAGGCTCAGCTGGGAAAAGAAGACAAGGACCGACTAGACGGGGATTGTGTGGGACGACCAGGAAGTGATCCAGTCAAACAGAGCAGGAGCAGGAGCAGGAGCAGGAGCAGGAGCAGGAGCAGGAGCAGGAGCAGGAGCAGGAGCAGGAGCAGGCGGCTCCTCGTGCTCTATTGAGTCTTTTTGTTTTATCCGCTCAAAGTGAAATATTAAAAAAAGTCGAGTGCAGCAAATGAGCTGCAACATCATCTCGGATTGAAAGTCTCATTTTGAGGGTGTGTGTGTGTGTGTGTGTGTGTTGGGGTGAGGGAGGTTCTTTTTAAAAAAAAGAATAAACGGAGGCATAAAAAAAGGAGGCAGGCGGCTCTCGCTGTGCTGTTACTTAACTAAACCCTGAGTTTTCTCTTTTTTTCGGCTCCCAGGAGGACAAAGGTTGGCGGCGTCCTGTTAAAGATTCAAGGCCGCCGAGGTTAAAATTTGCGTTTTGAGTCAGGAGGCGGTGCAGCAGCAGCAGAGCCGGGGCTGCTGGGTAAAACTGGGTCGCCGGGACAAAGCCGCCTCTGGTGGCGTGCCGCGCTTCAAAAGGACAAGCGTCTTTTTTTATTTCATTTTTTACTGCACGTGACAGTGCGGCTGCTCAACAGCTCGTCTCATGAGCCCGCAAAGAAAAAGGTCACGGCGCAACTTTCGCAGAGAATGTGGCCGTGACACAGACGGACAGTCAACGGCGTCAAGTCCCGCCCACTCCGCCTTCCCTGCTGTCACTCAGCTGTTTGTTTGCATCGCATCAGTCAGCGGCCCCGCCCCTGTGGGACTGCAGGAGGAAGTCGACAGCGCTGGCGTCTCGGCTAACCTTGTCAGCTTTGCTGAAAGTGCGTTTGCATTGATTGATGTGATACCCTCCAAAATAGATAAATAAAGAAAGAAAGAAAAAAGGCCAAGCGCACCCCCCAGTTTGACACAGCTGAGGCGTTTCCACATCTTTTCTCCGTGATCGTCGAAGCCTAGTGGCCAAAAAAATAAAATCTTAGCGGCCGTGCATTTGTCATATACACTCGCTGGCCACTTTATTAGGGACACCTGCCAGCTACCCCGCCTGCCTAATGAAGTGCAGAGCGAGAGGTTGTTGTTGCGTTCCCCCCTCTCCTGAAAAGGGAGATTGTTCTTGTCAAAGAGGCGGCAAATTCAATTGCGCTGCAGGCTACACGCTTCTGTTCAATAGAAAATAAACTCCGCAGAGGATTATATCAAGCATATAAACCGTTTCATTTGTTTGAGATGTTTTACAAAACCAGAGAACAGATGCTGAGGCCCGTTTTTAAAGTGACAGTGGGATTTCAAGCCGATACAAAACTGAAAAGCCACGTTCGTGTTGCGCCGATCAGAACACGCCGAGCTGCCACGCAACTAACGCAGAAGAAACTCGGCTACCGGTTGGTTTCAGGGCCAAGGTGAGTGAGAGAGAGAGAGAGAGAGAGAGAGAGAGAGAGAGAGAGAGAGAGGAGAGAGAGAGAGAGAGAGAGAGAGAGGGAGAGAGAGAGAGAGAGAGAGTTAGAGAGAGAGAGAGAGAGAGGGAGGAAGAGAGAGAGAGAGAGTGAGTGAGAGACTGAGAGAGAGAGAGGGAGGAGAGAGAGAGAGAGTGAGTGAGAGACTGAGAGAGAGAGAGAGAGAGAGAGAGAGAGAGTGAGTGAGAGACTGAGAGAGAGAGAGGGAGAGAGAGAGAGAGGAGGGAGAGAGAGAGAGGGAGGAAGAGAGAGAGAAGGAGGGAGACGGAGAGAGGGAGGGAGAGGGAGAGAGGCAGGCGACCAGGGTGGAGCCGAGACACTGATCAAGACCCGGTGGGTGCGACCCAGCAGGTGTGGATGGTGGTGGATGGCAGATCCGACTGAGAAGGTGGCGGTGGGGGTGGAGGCGGAGACCAGGAAATAGACACAAACACAAAGCACAGACGGTGGATGGGTGCAGCAGAACGTCGGACACCCAGACAGAACTTAGACGGATCCTCAAAAATAAGAACCTGTAGGGAAGCTGTCAGCTGTTTTCTGGAATGCAGCCACCGCAGAGGAAGACAGAGAAGAAACAAAGGAAACCATTGCTAGCTTAGCTTTGTGCTGCTAAAGACATTAGCATGCACTGAAAGCTTTTCTCAGTGGAACAATTATTTTTACGCCTTGTTCTCGCGTCACATTGGCTCTTGCATTAAAATAAATTCATTGAAAGCTCCATCGAGCACCAGGACTTCCTTTTTGCTCACCTGGAGACCTCTGGCTGACCGACATCCTGAAAGACCTGGGAATACAGACAAGGAGGGAAATAAGTGTCCTAGTTTGATTAAAAAAAGGACATTGTTGTCATATTTTAATTGTCTTGGCCTTCTGCTGTGGTGCCGTGCAGCTCACAAACCCCCTGGTGGCCTTTCAGGAAATTTACAAAAAAAAAAAAAATCAATTTAAAAAAACTGCTGTGAGTCTTAAAAAAGGAGGAAGGGCACATCATTTATGAGGGACTGACTATCAAAGACAGCTTCACAAAAAAGGGGGTGGGGCTCCAGATGCGAGCGCACGTCTGTTCCTTTGCCCTGCTAAAAAAAGGGAATTACGGCGCCGCCTCAGTGCATCACAGAGACGAGATGGCGAGATCAACGCGAGCAGCTCGGCGGCCGTGCCAAGAGGAAATCTGAGAGCCAATTTGCTGATGAAAGATCCGGCATCTGAGCATCTGATCTCATAAGAGGGCAAAGCCAATTTTCAGATCCTGGGGAAATAAATAAATAAATAAAAGTCAACCGCAGGCTTCGCGCTTCTCGTTTCGCCCGCCGTCGTTTCAAGGTCGTCTGTGGAGAGACGAGCGAGGAAACACGGTGGGATTTTTCAGCGCCGTCTCCTGTCTGCACTCTGCTGTCTCTTTTCTTTTAACGAAATGTCTTAATTGCATTGATTCTCCTGCTTCTTCTTTTGTTCAACGCTCTGCAGTGATGCAAGTCAGCAGGCCAACCAGGGGGCGCCGCTGACTGGGAGAGATTGGTCTGCATCCATCCAACCAATCCCTGCAGCTCTGACGCTCCTTCGTCACCGAGACCAACACGCCGCCACGGCCAGGACGCTGCGGCGCTGCAACCTTTGGCCAGAGTTAATTGGAACATACAGGCTTAGGATAAAAGCTTACATTACATGAATTTGTAATGTCTTGTATTACGCTAACAATAAACAAATGAATTTCTATTTGTTGGTGTTGCCAAACCTTTTGAAACACAGACATATTTAATGACTGTTGGGATTGAGTGAGATTTTAAGTGTCCAAACACAACCACTATACTGCAGCGTATATGTGTGTGTGTGTGTGTGTGTGTGTGTGTATCTGTCAGAGGGAGAGAGTGAGAGAGAAAGAGATAGAGAGATTTAAATTGGAATAAATGTTTGACATGCAAACCTGCTTGTCGTCTGCAGTAGTTTTACACGCATTGAAAAAAAAATCAATAATGCAAATGTTTTTGTACTGCATTTGCACTTTAGCCCTGTTCATATTTTGTGATTTGCTTAAAAAAAAATTCAAAAGCGGTGGATTTTGCATGAATGATAAAAAATAAAATGATTTGCTTGAGTAGACAAAACCTGTCTTTTGCAAAGAAATACGGAGAATAAAATGGAACCGCGGCACGAGTGGAGTCAAAGTCCTCTGCGGTCGGCTGCAGTGTGAATGCAGCTCTTATTGACACGCCGCGCTGCACAATAACACGATATTACTGGCCTTGACTTTCCGCCTGACGAGAGCCGAGTGCAGAGATGTGGGTCAGGACGGTCGCGACCCTTTGAGTGGCTCAGTTGGTGCACATCAAACCAGCTGGCGGGAGGCTGCGGAGGGGAGAGAAAGAAGGGAAGAGGACGAAGAGGAAGAGACGAGGGAGGGAGCGAGCTCTTCCTCCGTCATCTGAAGAATTAATATTAAAAAAAACAAAATCAGAGCGAGGGCCTGAACGTTACCAAGCATCCACAGCAAAGAGCCCACACGCTGCATTTCTCCCTGACATTGTCACAACATCCAGTCCCACACACACACACACACACACACACACACACACACACACACACACCTAGACAACCAGTCCGCCGCTCTGCAGCATCAACCCGCTCGCCTCCTTCTGCCTTTTTATTATTTTTAAAAAATCATTGTGGAGCAGTTTTTTCGGATCGGACGTCAACTCCCTCATAAGTCAGACGAACAGGCGGCTACTTTTCACCGCCGCTTCCATCAGCTCGTAAAGCAGATGTGACACGGGCGCTGGTAAGCCTGATGAAGCCGAGGGCTCAGGGCTGCAGAGTCACCGCCGAGTCGCGCTTTAGGAAAAACTGCAACGGGGGAGGGAGAGGAGGAGGGGGAGGGAAGTGGGAGGGGGCTCGGGAGGAAGTAATGAGAAAGTCAAATCCGCTGATACGATGACGCAGAACTCGGAGGGAGTTTGATTAGCGGGAGGTAATCAGGGTTTAATTGGTGGATTTGCTGCTGCTGCTGCTGCTGAGGCAACTTCTGCCGCCGTCTCGTCCTGCGGCTCCTCCTCCACCTCGCACCGCAACATTTAATCTGCTTTCTCTTTTCATGCACTCACACACACTAGTGTTGTGGTTCTGGAGATTGGTCCTGCTCTCAGACCACTTTTTAAGGGTCTGGGTGTCGTCTCGCACTCAGAGGCCTTTTTACTGGGTCTGGTCTCAGTCTCAGACTGGACAGTTTGGGGACTTTTGATCCAGACCAGTCAAGACTCAGCCAACACTGTAATGACACCATGATAATGGGAAAGGATCCAGCTGCTGCCGTTTTACGCTCTGTTGGTGGCACCCAGAATAAAAAGTTGGCAAAGAAAATAGTTCAAAGATCTCTTGCTGAAAAGAGACGCTGCTGTTCCATTTAGAGGCTAACTGGAATTTAAAAAAATACTGGTTATTTTTTTTTTCTGTTTTGTTGTTATTTTTCTTTGATATACAAAGGCTTGGTCTGGTCTTGGTCTCTTACCCGAAATGTCTTGGTCTGGTCTCCATCTCAATACTCTCTACATTATGTTCTCTTCATTATTATCTCTTGATCATGTCTTGGCCTCGCTTGGCGCCGTTTCGAATACAACGCTAACACACACACACACGCACACGCACACGCACACACACAGACATTCATAGATGGATATCGAACAAAGTGAAGTCCTCCAGGGCCAATCAGCAGTCTCAGAGCAGAGGGAGGAGTCAGCCAAGGTTGGGAAGTGACAGTAACTGCAGGCTGGCTGCAGCCTGGATGGATTGTTGGACTCCTTAAAGAAGAATTTCTCTTGTCTTTATTCGTTTCTCTCCTTCACAGCCAACTGGTGTGTTCTCCCGCAACAGGACTTGGCTCCCTTTAATTCCCACAATTCGTCCTCTGGCCTGAAGGTCCGGCTCATTCTGCAAAGATCAGCGTTTGAGCTCAAAACCTTGAAAGTGAGGGATGCAGAGCAATTAGTCTTCTTTTTTTTTTTGGAGAAATCTTTTAGATGCCTGTTCAGAATCGATACTGCGGTGAACTGCAGCAGTAGCGGCGGTGGGGGTAGAGTTGCAGGAGGGACAACTTGGAGTTTGGAATTAGCCGTCAGTTGTTAAGTGAGGAGGGAAATGAAAGATGGAGTAAAATAATTTATTTGGGCTTTAACCTAAATGAAAAAAGTTGTTTGACCTTCTGGATCGATGAACGTTTTGCATGTTTCACCTGAGAGAACAAAGGAGATTAAAAGAATAGCAAAGACAAAAAGACAGAAAGTTCTGTCGGTACCGTTCTTTTCCAGGCTTCCCGCCTGCGGATGACGATGTTAGCGCACTATTAAATGTCACGGTGGAGCAGAGATTCTCCGCTTTCTGCCGGCTCTGCACTCACAGCGCAGGCGGCCGCTGAGACCTGGGCAGGAGTCCAGCTGAGGGACCTTTAACACCAGGACCAGTTCCCTGCCGTTACACACTGAGCTGATCTGGGAAGAGAACTCCAAACCACCCACTGCATTGTCTTGGCCAACTCAGAGGGCGAGGCAAAAAGGAAGAACACATCATCTAATTAGTTCTAAAGTTTTGTTCAAATCGAAACGTAAAAAAAAATCTAGCATTTTTTTTTCAGTTTCTGTGGTTTCAGCCGTTTTTGAGATTCATGTTGACTGACGAAGATACATTTTCCAAAAAGGAACCTTGACCTTAACTTACATTTTATGTTCCACCTTTAATGTGCAACCTTTAGCTTCTAAACCACGTTGGGCTGCCCAACAAAAGAAGTGTTAAAAACCGACAATGAGTTGAAAATTTCCTCAGAAGGCAAAAATTCTCCAACTGAGTTTTCAAACATTCAACCTTTTCATCCACATCCATACATACATACATACAACCTTCGTCTAAACAGCTCAATCGCTCACATTCAGATTGAAAATGTAAAAATTGAAAATCCTGAAAGTATCAGGACCAAAGCAGCATTTAGAGCAGCAGCAGTGAGAACTCACCGGAGACGACCACATGATCAGGGCGAGATGAAACTCTGCCGTTTACTCGAGTCTGATGAGGACTTCAGAGCGTGAAGAAAAGCTGAGCAGATTCTTCAATAAAAATATCCTGTTATATCCATCAGGATCCTCTGTTGTCCATCACTCGTACTGGCTGTTTCAACCTGGTCATGGATTCAGGATTCAGACCAGGAAGAGACGCACAAGCATGGAGCAGAGCTGGGAGTCTTTACTTTGGCAGACGCAGGTTTGGTGGAGCAGGAGGAGGGCAGCAACAGGACGAGACCGGAGGCACAAAATACAGCTGGAAAGGAAGGTTGAGGAAGAGGAGGCCTCAGAACGGCAGCCAGACAAACTAGCAGCAACTAAACAGGAAGTGAAACCTTTTAAGGACAGGAAGTGGATCTCCAAGGAGAAAGTTGAGCTTCAGAACAAAACAGGAAGTGATGGCTGTGTGAGTGGGCGGAGTGTAGTGTGGGTGGGGCTCTAGCCCCTCCCACCAAGGAAATTCTGTCAGTTCAGTTCTGCAGCAGCTTCCTGTTTCCTGTCACCCTGGCTGCAGAGGCTCCGCCTCCTTCTCCCTCAGCAGTCCTCTGTTAGGTGGGGATGGAGAGGATTCGTTTGGGGGTGTTGGAGTTGTGTTGTAGGAAAAACACAAGTGTCAAATAGGTCCCAGACACACTGGGCCAAAAAAACCACAAAAAAACAATTACAATTTATCTGCCAAACATCTAATAAGACGTCATAAATCTCAATCCTGCAGCTGCATCACAGGACCAGAACCTCAGAGCAGATTGGAGTCCTCGCCCACGTCCTCTCCCCTCCTCCTCCTCCTCCTCCTCCTCCTCCTCCCCCTCCTCCCCCACATTAATTTACCCAGTGAGTGCCCTGGGTCCCCCATTAACCGTCCTGATTCCTGTTTTTCCCATTTACTGGAAAGTCGGGGGCCTCTCAGACGGCGCAGAGCCTCCAGGACTCATCAGCGGCGGGACGTGCAATCGAAGATATAGGCGCGAACCGCCGGCTGATTGTTGTGCAGGCCACTTCGACACGAGGGGGAGGGGTGGCGGGGTGGGTGGGGGGGGGGGTTCAAATCTATGCCTCGCTCTCTCTCTCGCTCTCTCTTCCAGTTCGACTGCGAGCGTGAGCGTGTGCACATCCAGCCGCCTCCCACTCCTCCATCCACTCAGATTAATGCCTGAGCACATATGAGGCAGGTATTGACATTTAAATCAAGCTTGTGGATTAACCGCAGCGGACAGCTGCTGCTGAAGATACACACAAATACACACACACACACACACATATACTCTGCAGGCGTGCTGCAGGTACGTCACACTCGACTCATAACATGCGACATAAACGTGCGAGAGGAGAAAGTTCCGTCCGCCTCACCTTTGAACGGAAAAAAATGGAATCAAATAAAAAAATTGCTTCCCTCATCCGGCCAAGATTACTGACGTCTCATCAGCCGCAGACTCGGACACGCGCTGGTTGTGGGATGATTCCATAAATCAGCCACTCTGGCAGCACGTCGCTCCTGTAATTTGTCTCGGTGACGGAGGAGGAGGATTTTTTTTTTTTTTCTCGAGAGCCGAACCATCTGGACGAGCGCCTCTAAAAATAGACTCGCTGTCACCGAGAAAAGTCCTGCGCAAAGCCGCTCACGTCCCCGTATTTACAGTTTACACTTTAGGAAACTGGAGGAAACTGGTCGCAAAGCGCGTCCACGGTGTGGAAAATTGTTGGATTCGCAATGAAGAAAAAAAAAATCTATATACCCACACACATATATGTATACATGTACATATTTCCTTTTCATCTGCGATGGCAGAAAGAAAGCAGAGTGGGCTGCTGATGCAGAGAGTCGTTTTTTTCACCGCAACAAATCTTTCGCTGCGGTCGGAATCTGTTGACCAGTCGGTGAACTCAGACTGGAGAAATAACCAGAGCCTTATTTTCTTCTTGGATATGTTTTTATCATCCTAACTGGAGCAACAGAATTTGCAGCTCGGCAGTGTCAGGTGAATAACAGCATGACGTGAGTGCAACCAATCGCCACTAGGAGCGCTGGTGACGATTCATCGCCGAGCAAAGTTCGGATTTCTGCGAAAACGCTCCCACTTGCGTCAAACCTCCTCCTTCCGGAAAACTTCTGCGGCACAGGAACTTCGTCTTTGCTCGCAGCTTCAATGTGTTTCTGCCGAAAGAAAAACAGCGAGTCCCGTTGCAGCCGGATCCTGGCGCCAGATGTTTTACTGAGATTACCGTCAAAATTAAATTCAGCCATAAAAAAAACATTTGGTTCTACATGTGAGAGACAGAAAGATGGTGCAGGTAACTTCAGCGACTTCAGGCTCATAAACCTGCAGCGAAGCAGCCCGGAAGCATCGACGCCCTGGTCCATATGCACGGAGTGGGTTCACGGTGCCAGGCCACGCCCCCTGTGACATCAGCCGATCAAAGACGCGTCAACCTTCCGTCAGGTGAGCCAACAGGCGAGCGGCGGGACGGGTCGCTGTGCTGGAATACACGTCATCGAGTCAGACGACAGGTGCGACAGAGGGAGGGCGGGTGAGGGTGGAAGGAGGAAAAGGTGGGGGTTAGGGGTGGGGGTGGAGAGGACGGTGCCGCGCATCTGCTGCGGGTCGGCGGTGGCGACGGCCGACCAGATGGCTCGGCGCCGCTCAGTCGACCTGACAGCGGTGACGCCGGCGGCACTTTTAATGAACACGGCACGTTATTAAACTAACGACGAGCCGGAGCGGCGCCGCCCTTCAGGCATGCGAGGCAAACAGCAGCCAGTGTCCTTGCACAACAAGTGCAACTCTGTGACAGATTATACAGTGTGTGGGCGGCGGCGGTGGCGGCACCTTTACCGCCAGCTTTAGGCGCCGCAAAATGCAAATGTTGGTATTTGCGTTGCACGAGGCCGACGCTCTGACGCAGATTAGCATTCATAAGTGGCGTTGCGCGGATCGTCGCCTCGTGTCAACCCCCCGACTGCTTTATTATCGCGGCAATCATCTCGTCATTGTCATTAACCCCCGGAGACGAATCAGCAGGCGACATTAAAGAATCCGGGGGAGAAATAATTACCCAGCGGTCGATACCGGCTCTGCTCGCTGGGCCGCCGCCACGTATGGATTTTCAAGTGGAACCTTGTTGTAATTATCTTTGCAAATTAAAAGACATCAGCAGGCGTCTTAGCGGCTGTGAGGGGGCATATAACTTCATTAGAGGCCGGAGCAGCGAATCGGCACCGGCGGGGAGAAGTCGTTGGCCCTGATGAATGTTTTCAGGAGTCATGCGAAGGGACGTGAGCTGCCTGGCCAATCAGACTCTGGAGAGCAGGTGTGACCAGATGCATAAATATATAAGAAAGGAAGAAAATAAAGGAAGATAAAGAAGATATTTCTAAAAATTGCAAAATAGATAAATTCCCCATGAAGTGATTTTAAAGTGGCTGGAAATGATATTCAGCCACAAGACATCACTGCCAGTGGAAATACTGAAACAAACACAGTGCTCCACATATCTGCACTGACTTGTGGGACAACATTCAGTGGAAGATCTTCAAAATTCACAGTCACCTGAAGCTAAAGTGATTCATCTGTTTGATATCACAAAGAGGGTCTTATCCCAGGTTGGTGTTGGCTCCGCCCACTGACACCGCCCCACTGCTTTTGCCCCTCTTACAAATAAGCGTTAGTTTTGGGAGAAGGCTGTAAACAGAGGGTTAATCGTGGTGTTTTTCTGGATTTTGTGGAGAAGCGTTTTTGTTGAGTGAATTATTGAAGATCACACACACACACACACACACACACACACACACACACACACACTGACTTTTGTTTGCAGCAGCCCTGAGCTCCAGAGCTGCAGAACAAATATTGATAGAGAACAAACGAGCTTCTTGTCGACCTTTTGAAAAATATACAAAAACAGACAATGCACTTCTTGGTGATGTATATTCAAATTTCTATCTGGAGACCACTTCATTGGGAAAAAAGGTCTATTTTGGCAGCACATTCTATCCGTCTCTGGGATGTTTTCTGTTATGTGTTATTTCGTTATTACTTTTTTTTAGTACCCAGAGGACAGATTGTTTCTTTTTGAAATAATAAAACAAAGACACTGCCGAAAAAACAACAACACAAAGAGAAATTTAAGGAACTCCATGAGAATAAAATGGAGCAGGTTCTGTGTACAGTAGTATATACCAGAGGTTTAAAGGTCAATAATCACGACCCCCTCCAGCGGCAGCGGTTCGATCAGAGCTGAGAGTCGTCACTCAGGGAAATTACCTGCAGTAAAAACCACAAAGTGCCACTGACTGTACAGACTGCAGGTTTCCAGTGTGGCAAATAAAGCAACACGCTCGCCGCACAACTGCTCGCTGAATCGTCTCACGGAATACCGATAATTATTTTCCAAACCCCTCTGGCTTGAAACACAATAAGGCAACAATATGTTGAACCTCCTCTCAGTGTTGCGCAGGTAATCAGGTGGTGGGGGAGCCGAGCGTTACCGCGGCAGCCGAGCAGCTGCGGAGGCTTCGTCCCATCTGCAATTTATCCAGGTGTTTCCTTCCCTCCGCAGAGTCGCTAAGCGGGACTCGGCGCCTCGCTGCGTTTTGGCGTCTCAACTTGTTGGTGTTGTGGATCAACATGTGGCCGCGGGGCGCGGTCTCGGGACGCCAGCCCCGTTCCGCAACGAGTCACATGATACATGACGTGTAACGGCGGTGAGGGGAGAAAAAAAACACACGACTTTCAACATGCGGTTGATTTGACAGGTTTCATCCCAAAGAAACGCTGCAGCTGCTGTGGTAGTTTTCAGGAGAGAAGAGGGAAATCTGCCTTGTGTGACATCACAAAGGGCTCTGGTACATCTCTCGGGTTAGCGACCACACCCCCCAGTCTGGTCTTGGCCCCACCCCCTGAGGCCTGACGTTTGTTTTTTTTAATCCTCTTCCAAAACGTGGATGATCCAACACGGCATGAGTTCTAGCAGAGGGCTGTAAACAGAGGGCTAAACACGCTGTTTGCTGGTGTCCAGGGTGAAAAAAACAACAGGGAACAACCAGTATAACTACTTTAGGTGAAGAGCTTGACCAGTAAATCCAGCCGGTGCTTCAGGTAATATTGGTCCAATAAAATGCTCACCTTTGGTTTTAAAACCTTACCTGTGTAAATAAAGACAAATCTATCGATCCATCTATCTATCCATCCATCTATCTATCTATCTATCTATCTATCTATCTATCTATCTATCTATCTATATCTATCTATCTATCTATCTATTTACAACTTGCTGTTCTGAGCAAAACAACATTCATCAGAAAAATAAAAGAATTTCTCCTCTTTCCAGCTAAACGGAGACAAAGTGCGGAGCACTGCCAAACCATCCATGAGAGAGCTAATGTATCTTTAGTTTGTTGACACAAAGAGCAGCGAGAGGAAGCAGAGAGAGAGAGAGAGAGAAAAGTAGAAGGAGAGGAAGAGGGAGGAGGAGGGAAAAAGCGAAAACGTTGCTCCTGGAAAACAGGCGAGCAGGGGAAACAAAGAGAGAGACGAAGGAGGGAAGGGGCTACTGCTTCTTTGAAGGGACAAACAGGAGGGGGGGGGGTGGCGGCAAGAGAGCAAAATGCTTCATTGCCTGAGGGGCGTGCGACGCTGAGAGAGAGAGACAGCCTAATGGAGGGCCCCTGTGAGCAGCGCTGACAGTCAATTTGCTGCAACCCAGTCAGCAGCTCTGAGAGCAGGTGCACCGAGAGAGTGGCTGGGTGGGGGAGGGGAGGGGGAGAGGCGGGACGAGGTGCAGGAGGAGTTGGTTGGTGGAGGAGGGGGGTCGCACTCGAGGAACCAATACCTAATTAAAGGTAAATATACATATTTAATAAGCCTGGAGCAGGTCTCATCCTCACCGTCCCCTTGGGGGCGCTGCGCTAATGACTTGCAGCCAGTGGCGGGACGGAGCGCCGACAACAGCGGCACCGTGTAAATCCCAAACTGAGCCAGACAGCTGGCGGCGGCGGCGGCGGCGGCGAGCAGCCGATTACACACCTGCACTCCAACACGGCCACTGGTCACCAGGGAAGCAGACGCTCCACTGTACTGCAAGGACGGCCTTCCATCCACTTGGAGAAGGGGAGGTTCCAACCAACTACGAGCCAATCAGAAACAGTGTGGGGTCATTTTTTTTTTTAAATTAGGATTTTATATATTATATTATTATTTGAAATCTCTGTCACGCGACTCAAACAAAAATGCAAAAGCAAGCAAACCAAACACTCAATTCAAATTCAGCGTTCACACATCGGCTGACGGGCGACAGGTGAAGCTGGAAACCGATTGGAATTAATGTGAGAGTCTCCTCAGCTGCCTCTTCGGAGCCCAGCAGCGACTCTGTCCTGGTGGCTGCCTGTGGCTGCGTTTCTTTCTCTTTAAGAGGAGCGTTCTATTTTAGTTCGAAGCGCCGCAGGTGGCGTGCTCGTCAGTCGGTAACGGATGTCGAAGAGACGGCCGGTCTGCCGCAGCTGCATGAAGGAGACGCACTTCAACCAGGCTCTGCTGCTGACGGAGAGATTTCCTTTCCTTTTTTTCAGTTTTCAAAAACATGGAACGAGGAGAGAGAGCATAATGAGATTCAAGAGATGGAGGTTTTTTTTTTCTTTTGGCCAATTAAAGGGATAATAAGGGGGAATTTACCTGATGTTCAAGGGCTGCCAGACTTTCTAATCTCTGGTGCTGCAGGTGCTGGAGGTCACAGCCAGTTTGTTCTGCTCAACTTTTTCCTCGCGTCACTCAACCAACCAGAGAGTTCAGTCCTGCGTCCTCCTCATTCCTCATCTTCTGGAGGAGCCGCTGGAGGAGTTGCCAAACGATAACTGAGCTGTATTTTTGTTTGTTTGTTGGTTTGTTTGTTTTGCTCCTATCAAAGCTCAAAACAAAAGCAGGAGTCGCGTCTCGTTCTGAGACGGCACTCAAACTTCCTGCAAGCTGTGTTTCATTGTATCACCGCACCCACTGTGACAGCCATCAGCCTCCTCCCTCTCTGTCAGTTCTATGCATATCCAGGTGTGCCATCACCACCGTCCCATTGTTGCCCTGACTGCTGCTGCTTCCCTGTCGACGTCGATTGGTGCAGTGAGTGCCTGCTCCCGAGCCTCATCACTGCGTGGCGTCTGCCACAGAACCAGTCCGAAGGACCAATCACAGGACAGCATCGTATTTAACTCTTCCTTTCCCCTTCCAAGGCGCGACTGAACACTGACTGTAGGCCACGTTCATGGTTAGAGGTATTGTGCACTACCAGTTCAACAGACTACTCGTTAAAGCGGCCAAGGGCTGGTTTTGTTTTGGCCTTATTTGTCAGAGGTGCTTATGTTAGAAGGTTTTAGGGTTTCGAGGTGCTGTTTCCTATATTTTGTTTGTAGACTTGGATAGCAAGACTTTTCTTTCCCATTTGGGCATTTTTCATTTCAGATAGCTCTTGTTTAATTGTTTTCTCAGAGTCTCTTTTGGTTATATTCCTTTCTATGATTGAACAGCACAATTTGGTCCTTTAAGTTGTAATTTTGCGCTTTTTTTGTTTGTTCGTCGTGGGTAATAAAGTTTATTTCCTTTTTTTCACCTAACTCTTCCATCCGAGTTTTATGTTGCCTCCCACCCATTTAAATGAGCCCGGTTGTAACACTCTCGCATCATTATTGTCTTTATTGTTGTGGGCAAAATGACTTGGCGCCACCTCTGGTCACCTGCTTTCAATACATGCCTTTGTTTACATTGAAAGCAGGTGACCAGAGATGGCGCCACCAAGAATGCATGACTCTCCCTGGCTGCTGAATCCAGTACTTTAATCAGTTTCTGCTGCTTGATACCAACACTGAAACCGATACTTTTCACTTAAAAATCACTTTTCATGATCATGGAATAATTTTGCCTTCAGTTGGTTGATTATGATCATGATAACAAAAGAAAAGAAAAACAGGACAAAGATTTTAGGTGAACAATTTTTTTTTTAAATTAACTAACTACATTACAAAACAATTTAACGATTCATCCTCTTTGAATACACACAATTGTTCTACAGAAACAATTGTTGAAAAGAAGCTGTGAGGAAGTCTTGGAAGAGAAACTGCAACAAAATTATCGATTTCATCATGCAAGTATTTGAAACCGACATTCACCTAGATGCTATTGGCATTAGGATGGATTCACCCCGCCCTAGTGGACGTGCGAGGTATAAGCGAGATGACAGCGACTTCTACAAGGAGATTCCTGCTCTGAAAGTTCCCACGACGTCGCTCTAATAAATCTCGTACTTTTCTGCCGAGTTAAAAAGCGACACCTGCTCTGACCCGCTCTGTACAGGAAGGCGTTGCCACGGCAACCCAACCCTGCTCTCATCACTTTTTAAAAGCTCTTTTTATGCTGTCGATTCCCTTGTGGTTCGCAGCGGGGACTGGAAAGGCGAAATGGTGAAAAAACTAAATAAGTGGCTAAAACACAAAAATAAAAGGAAAAGAGTTTTGATCCCTTCGCGGTGCAAGGGTTAGATTTAGTTTAGTTAGGTTTGATCCATTTGATAGGTGACATTCTTCAAGTTTTACACACACCAAAGATATTTACAGTAGGCGCTACTGAAACTGGTTAATTGCAGGTAGTAAAAAAAAAAAAGAACAAAAACTCCTTCATTCTCACCTGGATCTCATAAAAAGTTAAAACAAAATGGACAAATATGGAAAGAACAACACAATAGATGAGAAGATTCAAAGTCTTGAGACAAACTAATTGAAATGATAGAAAAACATGGAAACTGTGGCCTCTAAATGGTGGATCCCATCTGTGTCAACGCTACCGCTACACACTGTGGGGTCTTGATGGATGAGGAAATGTCTCCAGCATTGTCAAGTCACTATCTCGCTTCAGATTCAGTTTCAAATTTGCCTCTTTGGACGCAGAGAAGTTCCCGAGGCCAGAAAAAGCTGCCTCAGTAAGGTGGTGAAAATGACTGGTGGTTTGGGTTCCCATGTTCCTTCCACTGGATGGACGCATTCCAAAACAGAAACCATCCGTCTTTTGTTTCTAAAAGGTGAGTGACCTAACAGCGCCACCTACAGTCAGACAAGTTTACAACTCCAGAGCTCCAGGACTCGGAGTTGAGTCGGAATGGGATGAGAAGGCCTGGGTTGTTTTTTCCCCCCCGCCCCTCTTCTAATGATAAATGGAACCAACTGCGAGCCGCGCCGAGCCCTCTCTGAAATGTATCCAATTAAAAACCACTGAATGCCTTTTTAAATTATAATCAGATATCTAATCCTCCTTTAAGCCGCAGTTGGGCTTTTTTCCTTTTTAATATCCCGCCGCTCAGATCATTAACTCCTCGGCCCAGGTTGCTCCGAGTTTCTCTCTCTCTTTCTTTCTCTTTCTCTCTCTTTCTTTCTCTCTCTCTCTCTCTCTCTCTCTCTCTCTCTCTCTCTCTCTCTCTCTCTCCCTCTTCCCCCCAAATGACTCTGGTCACATTTCAAACGGCTGGTAAACTGGGTCCAATCCCGTCCACATATGACGAGATTATCCAAATTAGGAAACCATCTGGTGCGCGGCGGCGCTGATTTTCATTTTTGTTGATGATTTCCAGAAAGAAACCTCTTGCAATAAACAACGGCGCCCTGCTTCAATGAAAAATATATATATATATAATTTGCGTGTTTTTTCTTTCCTGCCATAACCTGATTAAATGTTTTCTATCTTTAAAACTTTGCATTATGTGTTTGACATCAGAGCGGCGCTCCGGGAGGCCCAGACCCAATCAATCTCAGCGGCGGCAGCGTGAGCGAGACGCCGATTGCTTAAGTGTTGAAATCTTTTGATTGGAGTCCCAGGTGAGCGCCGCCGCCGCCACCACCGCAGCCACCGACGGTTACAAGATATAATGTGCTGCGGCCCTGAGAGGCCTCGGCTCGCTGCCGAGTGAAGAGCGCTGCGGCATTTGGATAATAATTGGAAGCACTTTAGCGGAGGGGGAGTTGGGGTGGGGTGAGGGGGTGAGGGAGTGTGTGGTGGTGGTGGTGGTGGTGGTGGGGGCGGGAGGGTGGATAAAAAAGGGGAAAAGAGGAGGAAGGGGAGGAAGTGGAGGGATGGTGGGGGTGCGCCATCGCCATGCACTATTTTAAGCCGTCACATCATAGGTGTTTCCTTCACATGCGAGCGCTCGGCAAAGCGTGCAGCAGCCGGCTGTTTAAAGCGGAGCCGCGGGGACGTGAGCGCCACCGCGTCGCTTTCAAATGTATTCTGGATTTTTTTGGAACTGTGCAAATCAGCCAGACGGCTGTGATGTTGAGTCCCACGACGAAAAAAAAAAAAGAAAAAAAAAAGCCGCAGCCAGGATTTAGTTGGTGATGGTGAACACTTTTTTTCTGTATTTTTTTAATTCTGAATCATCTCAGAACCCTGATTTGTAGTCCAGTGTGAGTCTTTTAGAGATTTGATCCGACTCTTCATGCAGCAGGGTGGCTGAGAGTTTTAATTCAGGCCGAATCATCTTGAAAAACTCCGATCTGAATCGTTTTCATGACCAGCGTGTTTTCTGAGGATGAATTCACTGATTGCCAACAGCCACCGGATCTCAGTCCTGTGAAGTCTTTGAGTGAGATGTGGTTAGACGGGAGCTTGGCATCACGGAGGTGCAGCTGGAAATTTTGGCAGCAACTACGTGATGACGGTTGCGCCAACAGGGAGCAAAATCATCTTCTGAGGAGAAACACTGTGGAGTGTTTCCAGGAGCCCGTTGGGTCGACGTCACCGAGGATGAAGGCAGTTTGGCTGAAAACGCTTTCTGTTTGAGGCGGACGGAGGTCACAGCCACATTCGGCAACCTTTTGTAAAACAGCAATTGGAAAACAGATAACAAAACAAAACAACCTTGGCAGAATTTTGTGAGTCAGCACGCTTTGAATGGAAATGTTTCAACCCAGAAGGCGTCCGTGGGAGGAAACTTGCGCCGCATCCACGGCACAACCTCCACATTTAGTCCAGCGGTGGATTCTTCTTTTCCACCTGCCGCTTGTTGCCACAGAGCAGATAGCGCTGTCCCCGTTTATCACATCACATCAAATCACTCTCCGCCCTCCTCACCCCTCCCCCTCCCCCGCTGCTCTCTCTCTCTCTCTCTCTGAAGATCACAAATGGTTACATGCCAGATCGCATCTTTTTGACAGCCCAACTGGAGCATTTATGAGCCCATTCATACTGTCCTCTGGCTGGCTGGCTGGCTGGCTGGCGGCGCCCCCTGCCACCATTGTGTTTAGCGCAGCAGTCCGGCCGGCAGCCGCACGCCGCCAAACCTTTCAGCCATTGTTACTTCAGCGCTTCGTGAGAGGACGTCAGCGGCTTTGACATCAGGACCCGTACAATGACAATGAGGCCACCGTCCACCGGACGTGAGCGACTGTGCTTGGTTTTTTTTTCCTCCATCGGCCTTGATAGGATCGGACGTCTCTGCTCAAACACGGCAAAGAAATGAAATGTGGACATTGTGCTCGAACAAATCAGCGCAGGTTGGAGGAAAGTCAAAGGCGGAGGAGACGGAGCCACGGACGCTGAGCTGCTCTTCGAGACCACAGCAGTGTCCTGCAATACTTTGTCCACATTACGCCCACTTTACCTTTTAGCTCTTCATTTTATTAGTTAAAATGTGAAGAACTAGTCCCTGGTTTTTGTCGTACGAGTGCAACGTTGTATCTGTCTCCAAAACACGGACACAATGTCACAGCTGCATTTACAAGATCACGTCTGTGTTCTTGCTTGTTGTGTGTGTGTGTGTGTGTGTGTGTGTGTGTGTGCAGAGAGAGCATAGATTTTAAATTAGCACGTGAGGAGAAATCCTGTTTGAAGCAACTCTTCTCTTACATACACACTACACCCAGTACTGTACAAACAGTGAACACTCCCTCTAGTATTTTACTTCATACTGAAAATACTAAAAAATATCACCCAGAATGTGACAACAGCATTGCACAGCAGTTTCCATGGTTTTTAGTTTTGATTTTTTTTTTTTTAAATCAGTGGCCTCACAGACAGAAAACGACATCACATCATTTCTGATGTAAATAAGCCTGGAAATGAATGTTAGACGGGACATTGATACATCACATGCATCATTAAAGATGTTTATTTTTATGTTTTGATAGTCTCCCTGCCTCTGCAGGCGCTTTGGCACTCACTGTTTGCTCGCCCTACAGCGGAAATGTCTTCTGCTTCTTTATTCTCCTCAAGGAAAAGATACAACAAACTTTTTATATTTTATGAACTAAAAGTTTGCATTCCTGCGAAGCCTCACAGCGAAGATCAGTGCCACACGCGTCGAGCTCTTCGCTCAGGGACTCGCTGCCACTGCGACTTGCAGCGCAAATGCCAACACGAACTGGTCGGTTTCCCAGAAAAAAAAAAAAAAAAAGAGAAATATGTGCATGTGAGTGACTTGCATGTAAATGTCAGTGTCATGCAACACTGTGGAATATGTATATTATTTGCGTTGGGAGTTCAAACAGTTCCAAAGGTCACTGCAGCAAGTCTGCAGGCCAGCTGGGTGTCACGTGACCATATGCTAATTAGGCACTCGTGATGCTCCCAGTCCAGCCACCAGGGTTTTTCCTCTCCAGCCCGGTTTGCTGAGACTTAACCTTCACATATGTTTGAGTTTCAAAACAACAGTATTTCATTTTTCTTTAGATGAGGTTGCAGGATTTTTTAAAATATAAATATTTAAGTGCATCTGCATCCCTTTTATCACTATTTTTGCTTGCTGTGTATTCCCAGCTGCGTTCTCCCTTGAACCCATGTGTCTGTAGGTCATGCTTTAATTTTGAATGAAATTCTGTGTTGTGCTGTGTGATGCCGGAACTCAGTGGCCGTTGCTGTGCACTTGGCGTTGATGATGCATGATGCACGTGACTGACTTCAAATTCCAATAATCTTAGCAAGAGGGACCACGTCCAATTTTGACTTGTTTACATCTTCCATGAAAAACTTCAGTCAGTCAGTGTGAGCCCTCGAACACACCTCATCCATCAACAGTAAGCAACGCTAATGATTCTAAGTTGGAACTGAAGATATAAAACGCTGCAACGTGCCTTTAGTTTCTCCAGGGTCGTCCAGCAGCCGACGCTGACGTCATCCCCTGAGGGAGCGGTGGCCAGCAGCGGTACTGCACCCGGGAATCATTGGGGTGATCTAAACCACCCAATTCCAACCCTGAGTACTGAGTGCCAAGCAGGAAGGCTTTGGTATGACCCGGCTGGGGGATGGAACCCACAACCTACCAGCGTCAGGGCGGACACTCTACCACTAGACCACTGAGCCGGTTGTCGCTTCGCTATCCAAAAACTTGGAAACGTGTTTCATGGAAACATGTCACAAACTAAATGGCGCCGCAGGGGCTGAACTGCCAGTTGGAAGAACTGGAGTGTTGAGCCGAAGAGATCAAGGCGGGCGATCGGCGATTCAACCCCCACCCCCAACACACACACACACATACACACACACACCTCCCCCGACAGGGACACGCTGGAGGCAGCGAGGCAGAGAGTAAAAAAACCGCAACAAGGGCCGAGTGTGTGTGTGTGTTAATTTCCTCTCCGGTCGACACCTGGAGGATGGAACAACATTTGCTCAGCCCGGCCCGAGTGCTTGACCTCGGGCAGCGGCAGCAGCAACAACAGGTTGTGCATACCAAGAACTCCGCCTCCTTATGTTTCTGTCACTGCCTCCACCCTCCACCTTCCTTCTGCTGCATCTGTGCCCCACAGGGCTCCTCCACTTCAATAAATCTCTTGCACGTTCTCCAATCTTCCTTCAATGATGTCATCGAAACAGTTCAATAGACACTGAAAATTGAGAGTCCGAATGTCAGTAGCTTTTAAATCTTTCCCCAATAAACAAAGTAATCATAATCTTTATAGCCACTGATTTCTTTAACATCCCTCAATATAAAAGAGGTATAGAGTAAAAAATGAATTACTCATATTTGGATCCAAACTTCTGACTCTGCGTTTGTGGGCATGGTGCCTGCAGACAGCGGAATTTAAACCCAGTTGGATCAAACAGATTTGAAATTGAAATTCCAACGGATCCGTCTTGAAAAAGCTATCCCTGGACCAATTAGCCTCCTCCAATTTTCTTTTTCTTTTAAAACATCGTGCAGAGGTTCTTCCTCAGCTTGATGTGAGGAATGATGATAAAGTAAGTAAATAAAACGAGGCATTGATCTGGTGCGTCAGATTTTTCAGCGCGGCCTCTTTTACGTCCCGCAGCGATCCGGCAGCTCTGCTTTGAGCCAGCGATGTTTTTGAAACCATTTCAGAGATCATAATTGATAAATCCACCTTGGAGAGAGCTTACTCATAAATCAACAGTCTAGTGTAACTCCATTTGAGGTGGACTGAGGTCAGACGAGCGCACGGCAAAAAACCTCATGCGGCCAAAAGAAAAAATAAAATATGTGGTGGTGGTGGGGGGTGGGGAGGGAATCGGCAGAACATTTTCTTCAGAGGTGCACCTGGGGAGCGCACGTTGTGGTGTGAGCTGAATGGGAATGTTGGTCTCAGACGGCTTCTGCGGGTGGAACCTCTGGACCTTCCAGAAGGTCGCAGGAGCCAGCAGGAAGTCCCACCCACCTAGTGCTGAGGAACTCTTGATTGGCCGGGTTTGGAATGTGATGGACGGCAGATTCGCTCAGTTTGGGGTTTTGTGATGGGACCCTCCGAATGGCTCCTGTGGGCTCTTGTTCAGATGGACGCGCAGATAAAGTCCAGCAGTAAAGGCAGGAAATAAATCAGAGCTCTGCAGACGTCTTGGAGTTTCTTGACAGATGCAGAAGTCGAAATCAACTTGATGTTTATTCATGTCACATGTTAGATAACATCTATGTCAGTACATGCCCAAATTTGGCCTGAAAATGTTCAAATGATCAGCTTGTTTTTGTTGGTTCTGGATCACTGCAAATGTTTGTGGGTGTTTTGTTCCCTTCGTTTGAAAAATGAATGAATGTGATGAGTTGCAGCTCCGACAGCTCCTTGAAAAGAAGGAAGGGGGAGCTAGCTTGCTAGCTAGCTCCACTTACCTGTTTGCTGCTTCCTGTTGGGTCAGTTGAAGGAAATTCCAAATGCTCAGAAGATTGAAATGCTCGGAAATGTGACGGACGCGACGCAACGCAAGTTTTGGTTATTTTGTTGGTTTTAGTTTTGGTTTTGTATTGATTTTAGACACACGCACGCACGCACACAGACACACAAGTGTTGTACCTCTGGTCCACGCTGGGTTTCGATCCTGTGACCTCCGTGTTGGGAGTCGGCGTTGCTCCCCACAAGACCGTCTTCAGCGCTGACGACACAAGAACATTAGAGGCCTCAGTGCTTCACCCAACACTGACAAACTCTGAAACACAGTCATAAATAAAATCCCACAACTGCATAGATTTCTTTTTTTCCCAAAGTTCCTTTTCTTTTTTCCTATTGCATTGTGTCACTCCTGAGGAGCCAAAAAACAAAAAACAAAAAACAGGCTTTTGTGGGGATTTGAACCAACAACCTCAGGCACCACAGTCAGGTTTCCTCCTGCCTGAGCTATCTGTCCTGATGAGCTGATGATTCATTTTTCTTGTCCTTCTCTCTCACTTTGATTGTAAAACAGAGATAAATTTCCCATGGTGGAGACCAGGATTCGAACCCCAGACTCCCACACCAGAGTCAGCTACCTAACTCACTGAGCTAACCTGCCAGGTCCCTGAGGACTGAGGGGGGATGTCAGTACATAAATAAGCAGCAATAATTAGACATTGGTACATTTCGCCATTGGACTCTTGATTGAACTGTAGTTGCAGGTAGAAACAAACAGCTGGTCATGTTGTATAAGTGTGACACAAGAAGTGGAGCTGAAGAGTTTTATGTCCAACTTTCATCAACAAAAAAAAATCCCTCACTCCTTTAAAATTGAATTCAAATAGAGTTTGAAAAGAAGGAGGGGAGCTAGCTAGCTAGCTAGCTAGCTCCACTTACCTGTTTGCTGCTTCCTGTTGGTCTCAGTTGAAGTAAATTCCAAATGCTTGGAAGATTGAAATGCTCGGAAATTGGGTCTCCCACACCAGAGTCAGCTACCTAACCCACTGACTGCTAACCTGCTCAGGTACTTGTCATTATTAGTCAAAGTCCTGAAAATGAAGATTCAATGAAATAGAGGATTCAAGATTCAAGAACTTTATTGTCACGTGTTCATAGGATGTGCAGTGAAATCTTAAAGGATGCGGCTGCTCTTGTTCTTTCTCCGAACGCTCTAATTTGAGTGAGGCCTCCACTTGGAGTGCATCCGGCTTGTTAGGGAAAATGAAGGAGTCTTTGGCGGAGCACGGACTCTTTCCGTACCGCCACTCGGCTTACAGAGGGAAAGCGGCGGAGCTGCATCAGTCTTTGTATTTAATTAAGGGCTCGCTAAGCACAGGCGGCGCTACAGCACTCGCCTGGAATTGATTTGACAGCCCCGAGCGTTCCCGCTCGCCTTTTTTTTTCCTTTTTGTCGCTCTCACATCCCATCTGTTTGTCACCTCTTAGTATGAGCAGAGTCACTGGAGCTGAAAATGTGTTGCAAGGCTAATATTTATGGAATAGCGGTGGATATGCTAATACGCGCACCAGCTAGCTGCGCGGCGGCAGACTGCAACAGAGCGGCATTTGACAGAATATGCAGCTGCTCGTGATTAGAAACAATTCCTGCAGCCATGAAACAGGCCAGACGGAGGCGCTGTGTGCGTTCAGGGCCAGGAGAAGAAGAAGCGACAAACAGCTCACTGTGCTTGACGGTAATCAGTTGAAGCAGTAATGATGATGATGTCATGAAAAGTGCTGGCGGAACACGGACTGTCAATTGACTTAAGTAGCTTCAATTGTAGGTCACGGCCACCTACTAATGGCTTCATTTATCATTTTAACCCCTTCGCCTCTGAGGCTCCGCCTCCCCAGGCTCAGGCAGGCTGGTGGCTGGCGGCGGTTGGTTGTTGGATTTCTGAGAAGTTGGAAATCCGGAAAACCTTCAGGTTTTTTTGTCTGTTTTTCTGACCACTTCAGAGGTTGTAACGTCAGACATCAGTGGTCCAAGTTTGTCTTTATTCCATGCAGACGGAGACTGAGGTCAGCGACCTTTCGCAGATAAAGACAACTTTGGCATTTTTTTTTTTTTTTTTTTAAAATGTGCTCCGACTGAACATGTTTGCATCTTCCTGAGTGTTGTGAGGAAACAAAGTTGTTCCAAATGCAACTCCTCCTCCTCCTCCTCCTCCTCCTCCTCCTCCTCTTTCTTTTCCACCTACTACTGAGATGCAATTCAAACTGAGTTGCTGTCAGAACATTTTAAAGGCACATGAATAAAAATCAGCGCTGCCGACGGACAAACCTGCCGCTACCGATGCTACAATCTGCTCCTGCCGCCAGCACTCTGCAGGTCTGCATTAACATGCCATCGGCAGCGGCGCCTAATCACGATGTAACATCTAATTATCGGCCCGCCGCCCAGAAAAGCCAACATCAATACTTATTTCCATTTTTCCACTTGTGCGTCTCCTCCATGATCAGATCTAAATGTGCTGCAGGAAGCGGCCGGCGATGACTCAACATCTTGGAACTCTTGAAGGCCGGCCGTGTGACCGCCAGTGGCGACCCAGTGGACTGAACTGACCATGGAGCTCGATCTCCCAGAGAGAGAGAGAGCCGGAGAGAGAGAGAGAGAGAGAGAGAGAGAGAGAGGGCTGCTGCGTCTGATGGAAATTTATGTTGTATCGTCGTGCGAACTTTGCTGGATAAACTCTAATTTATTGAACTGACGGTTAATTTAATTCTGCAGCAATGCTCATTTCACCAGCTGCTTTTTTAACTTGTTTTTGTCTCACTAGTTTGAGAGAAAACAAACAAAACAAAACATACAATCAAGCAGCATTTGATTTGGCAACTTATCAGAGCATCAGGGTCGCAGTTTGTGGGTGATATGGTGTGGATATTTTTGTCAGGGACGATAGTGAGAAAAAAAAAATCAATTTTTTTTTTTTTCAATCAACCCACTGATGTGTCATTCAGCTTTGAATTTGTGTCTTCACAGTGTTGTGAGCAGCCAGACAAACTCTGTAAAAAAAAAACCTTGGTTGTGTGAAAGAGCTAAAGATCACAATGGCGAGGATGATGATTACACATGGCTTATTATTAGTATTATTTTGATTTTGAATCTTGTCACTTTTCGCCGATGCAGCATTGCAGAAAAACAGGGAGATGGAAGCCGCGTCGTCGAAGTCTATTTCAATCTGGAATGGAGCTCATGTGGTGAGAAAAAGGAAGAAGACAAAAAGAAAAAGAAGACAGAAGAAAAGTGAGATTTTGTGAGTCACATGTTTGAAGCAGCAGGGTTCAGGGGAATAGCAGGGGGTGACCAAACTTGTTAATAAGCCAAAAAAAATGGAAACAGGCTCCACAACGCCTGCGCACACACACACACACACACACACACACACACACACACACACACCTCCTGCGTGTATCAGCCGTGCTGTCGTGAGCAGAGCGTCAGAGCCGAGACTTTCTTTAGTTTTGGGATTCAGTTTCATCAAGTTTAGAATTAAATGGCAAGATTCCACTATGTGGCGCTGTTCCCTCTCATCACCTGAACCTCGCTGGTTGCACTAGAGTCACATCAAGGTCTGACTGAGGAAACAGCCTGGCATCTGAACAAGGCAATCAAAACTCCAATAAATTCCTTTGTTCAACTTCGACCTTGATTGCAGCCGACTTCACACTGTGTGTGTGTGTGTGTGTGGGTGTGTGTGGGGCCAACTATTTCAGAATTCCTCTGATATACAAAACGGTGATTAAAAGTTTCGACTGACTGGATTGAGGGGAAACACAAGCTGAATGACACGGATGTTAGCTTGGAACTAAACCTGAAGGCCAGAACAGGAACTCTGGTTTGTCAAAGCTGACACGGGGAATGAAACCTCCCCCCTCCCTCTTCTCCTTAAATAACGGATCACAATTTTCCTTTTAAATGGGCCGCCTTAGTTTTGTTTTGTTTTTTTCTTAACTAGCTTTTAAGGTCAGGTTACGAATTCAGAATCAAATACGCAGTGCTGTTGGGCACAGAAATGTTTAAAGCCCAGTGTAATCAATAAATAACAGCCACAAACTCCACCAGAGGTCAGCGGTGAGCAGGAAGTGGCGAACATTTCCAAACCGTTTTCCCATCAACTCATCTGACGTTCCGATTCATTCATCTTAATTTCCATTTAGTCCGCAATCTGTCAAACTATTTCTATTGCATAGTCCCTAGTTGAACAAATACTAAACAGCCGACGGAGGCATTGATGGCATTAATTAGCTTAGCATTAGCCACAGGCCTTACTCGGGAACGTCAGCGTACGTCAACACATTAACATTTAAACAGCACTAAAGCATTAAATGGACTGAATGTCTGTAGTCAAACAACGCTGCCGGCTCGCCATTAACATTTGATGAACTTTAATTAGGCCGGCGCCAAGCGCTCCTTTGTCTCTCTGCTGGCTGCAGGCCGAGTAAATGTTTTCACGTCGAGCCCAAGCAGCAAATTTCTCCTTTTCGCCCCAAATGGCTAAAAAAAAAAAAAAAAAAAAAAAAAAAAAAAAAAAAAAAAAAAAAAAAAAAAAAAAAAAACGTCATTATTGATTTTATCTCACTGCGCGTTAATTAATTGATGAGCCGGCTTCAGTCCACTCCACAATTACCAGCGAATTAAACAAGGCCCGCCCGGCGTGAATTATGTGGGATTGGAGGATTGGATTTCTCAGAGTGCCCTCAAGCTGAGCGTGTGTGTGTGTGTGTGTGTGTGTGTGAGAGTGTGGGTGGAGGGTTAAAATAAAAAATATGTCGCTGACGTGCTCATAAATCCAAGTATTGATCGGAACGGCAGCGGCGGCAGCGGCGGCAGCGGCGGCGGCTTGATTCGATAAATATACCGCGGCTCTGTCTTCGTATCACAATGTCAGTTTCTGCCCACACACACACACACACACACACACACACACACACACACACCAAAAATGAAGAGAGAGCGAGAGAGAGAGAGAGAGAGGAGGGAGGTTGAGCGAGTGTAATGCAGGCCGCAGGCCCGCGGTGCCGTTCATCACGTCGCATTAACGAGGCGCCTGCAGCGGCAGCAGCGCCACCGACGTGTCGACAAGCGTGTTGTAAAGTTACACTCAGGCTAATGGCAACGTTGCGGCGTCGCCTTTTGATTTACACCTCCTGCATCCTCTCAGCCAATAAAACGGCCTCGCCGCCTCCGACGCACGTCGCCAGCACCGTAGGAGTTTAGCCAATCACAGCTGTGCCAGGAGTGGGGGGGCGGGGGGGGTGGAGGTGGGCGGGGTCACATCCTGGGTGACAGGTCGCCAGTACGTCTCAAACACCCATCCACACCCCAGACCAGAAAGACCTGTCGGCCAATCAGATGAATGTGCTGCTCTGTGGGCTGTGGGAGGAGCCAAAGAGGCTGGAGGGAAGTGGAAGATCCCATGGAGAGATTTTCAAAACTGGACGTCAAATCAAATCTTATTCATCAAGAAGGACCTCTGTATGGATCCGTTTGAAAAACCACCTCATGAGCGTCGAAACCTTTCAGCCATTTTTGAGAGGTTTTTCCAAGTTCAGCTGTTTCCATCACCAGTTTTTCATTGCGTTATTTTGGTTTCGCGCAATTCTCGGGGTGATGGGAACGCAGCTAGCGTAGCCTTTGGTCTAAAAGGTCGACGTTAAACCGTTTTGTGACGCTGCTTCCAAAGCCGATCGATTCAAAGGCGTCACGTCACCGGCCGCACTCGAGTGGAGGAGGAGGGAAAATTGCAGGTCTGTCCCTCCGTCGGCTGCAGAGAGGAGCTATTTAGTTACCGTGAGGAGGGCGAATTACTGCGCCGCGCTCTGAAAGCGGAGAAATGTTTCTCAGAGGTGTCGTTACGACGCAGGAAAATCAAAAGTTTGGTTGAAAGTACAAAAGGTACAACTAAATAGAACTGACTGTTTTTTTTGGTTTTTTTTTAAGGAATTAATGAATAATTAAAAAAATAAAACACTTCAAATCACAAGGGGACAATTTCCAGGATGGGGTAAACAGTTGACTTCATTATAATCTGAAGTTCCAATTAGCAGCAAAATGCCTCAAACATTCTCAGATTTGAATTTGAATGGTTTCCTGAAAACAGTCAACTCGGAGAAAAAGGTTGTTTTTGCTTTTGCTGTTTAAATGACCACCGACCACTGGACAAACGCTGGCTTCCCATTGGCCGCCAGACTGCAGGATAAGGACCTGTTTTAAATCTGAGGTTTAACGTTGAGCCTGTACAGTGATTCAGCGGCTGTGTGGAGTTCCCCCCTCACTCCCTTCAACTTTCCTTTCATTTCGACGCTCCTGGGAACTTTCTTGTCTCAGCTGCTCTGAAATTCTGGCCCTCCAGCCGTATGACAAGTGCCATAAAAAGTTCTCAGTGTCACAGACAGAAATTTTTTCAGCCGCATTCTTAATAAATCGCCGGCCTGCCTGACATCACCTGCTTTTTTTTTCTTTTTTTTTGTTCTTTTAGTATCTTTTCCAGTGTCTGTCCGGATGTGAACTTGAGGCGGGAAAAAAAAGAATTGTCAAAGTGCCAACATCTGAACGTCCACGCATCTGAAAGTGTCTCGTCTGGAAAGCAACACTTAATAATATAAGTCTTGCTGCTTTCCAGAGCTCACTTACACCTCTGGTACTGAATCAGTAAAGTCTGAAGACGCGAGACACATAAATGATAAATTCCAAAGAAACCAGGCAGCTTCCGATCGGTGCAAGTGTCCCACATCCATGGAAGTTGCATCGCGGCTGCAGACAAAAAGGAGAGGGAGAGACAGAAGAAGAGAGGAGAGGCGGAGCTTCTGAATCCAAACACATCTGTTTTTTTCTTTCTCTTCCTCCTCTGCTCAGGGGCCTGAATTCAAACTCATGTAAATGTGAGTAAAATTCGGCGTCACAGCCTCGTAATTTGTGGCTTCCCGGTTCAAGGTGAGAAATGAAAGGTTGGCAAAGACATTGGCGACCACGACTCAGAGATCCGTGCAGATGTTTGGAAGGATGAGCAAACTGATTTTCATCGATCGAGTGGAGTCGAGGCTTGAAGAAAAATTTGAATTTCTTTGCTTTATCCTTGAAAGAGGATTTGTGCTTCACCCCTGATCTGCAAAAAAACAAATATGTGACGTTTGTAGTTTTGCGATCATCGAAAACTAAAACTGAAAATTCAAGAATTGTCAGGCAACTTTAGATCCTGCACATCCAGGTTGTCCGAGTTACAGTCATTAGGGTGTTTATAGTGACACTTTTGTCAGGGTGTAATGTATTGAACTAAATATCAATAATAACTGCTTGCAACAGGGATGCAGCAGGAACGAGGTCGTTATCCAAGAGGATGAGGCAAAAAAAAAAAAAAAGAAATCTAATTGAGTTGCCGTCGATATTTTCGGATTCTTTTTCAGTTTTGTTCTGCAGCCTTTGAGCTTCCTTCACGGCGGGAGACAAACTTCCAACCTTCCTCACCTCCGGTGCCCCACCCATCCCCACCCCTCCCCTCCCCCACTCGCCACCCTGATTCTCCCTAATTGAACCGCACTCTCTGTCCCAGTTGTGCACTTTTTGCTTGGTGTGCGACCGCTCCGCTGCACAGTGGTGCTCATGTAGCAAACCAGTCGATGACAAACGGGGGAGAAGCTACAACTGCAAAAACAGAAAACGCTCACCTCTTCTTCTATTGTCCAGTCAGTCACTGGCGAGCGCGGCCGCTGCAGCTGCTGCCTCTTCAGGACTTAGAACCAACCAGGATCGCCTGTCGAGCTGTAATCATTAAAAAAAGCTATAATGAGTGTTTTTTTGTTTGTTTTTTTGAAGTTCCAAAAAATGTTTCGTGCAACACGTTAAAAATGGCCGCTACAGCTCCAGGGGCCACGGAGGTCATGGATTGCGGGGCACGCACAAACATCTAGGCAGGCACGCACGCGTGACGAGTTACGAAAGGGACGAAAAAAAATCAATCCGTGTCAATAACGAGGGCGGCGAACACTGGAAACCACTGCGTGGAGACAAATTAGATTGATTAAAGAAACAAATGATGGCGACTCGCCAAAATCACAAACAATGGCAGCGGTGTGTTGAGAGAGTGACAGCAGCGGGCGAGTCGACAACCGGCTGGAGCTGCAGTTCACTGCTTCAACACCCGGTCTGGTGCTTTATTGTTTCAACACTGCTCAGAAGAACTCAGAAGAACATATTGAACTGTGTTAGCGATGAGTTCAATTGTGAAAAAAAGAAGCAACAACAACACAAACAAATGAACAAATGAATGAACGAGGGCACACTGAGAAGAACACAGATGAAGGTGAGTCGGCAGAAGTAAGTTCGTAGTAGACTTGTGGAAATGACACAAACACAAGACATGAAGATGGATTCTTCTTTTTCGCATTAAACTGAGTGTGATTATTTATTTATCTATTTATATTTATTTTATATTGATTAATTGGTTTATTGAGGACATCGTGCATTTGCATTCATCTTCAGCAGAGCTGCTCACCCCCATCCTTCCATCCTTCCAGCTTTGTTTTTATGCTTCAGATGAGGAACTGACGGCTGGTGTGTGGAAGAACCGACCAGGGCGGCTCGCCACTCGCTCGGCGCCCGGCGCTGGACTCCTGCTGGTCGCCTCGGGACCAGTCGCCAAATTTACTAAATGGTAGCGTTGGTATGGAGTCAAACCATCATCCTTTTATGGTCACTAACCCAACTACTCCCAATCCTATTTGTTGATGACCCCACCCACCACTACACACACACACACACACACACACACACACACACACACACACACACACACACACACGCACACACCTGAGCCGCCTGAAGAACTACGAGATGAAAACCTGCTGCCATCTCAGCCTCCAGTAATGAGATTGACTGCCGAGGGCCGCAAAACCGACTCCTCTGCACTCATTGGTGGGGTTAGACCACGCCCCGCCCCCATCCCCTACCTACCCTATGATATTAATTTTAAAAAAAATAAACAAAATAAAATATTAATAGAGGAAGAGGAAAAACAAGGTATTGACATCATTGGGACAGTTGGGTTATTGGTGGCGCTGATCTGACGTCTTGTGGTTTGACCAGCGATGAGCTCAACGCACACACACACATCTAGCAGAGAGCTATTAGAGAGGTGGGAGGAGGGTGCGGAGGGTGAGGGGGATGAGGGGGGTGAGGAGGGAGGGTGGGGAGTGAGTCTCTGGAGGAAATGTGCTGACTGGGCCGTTCTGACGGACGGACAGAGGGAGGGAGGGAGTGAAGGAGGGGGAGGGGTGTATGGAGGGAGGAACGCTGTGTGTTTTCCGAGCTCAGCGAGGGTCCATGGTGCCTGCCGGAGTTTGCCGAGGGTCAAAGGTCACCGCAGGACAAACGCTCCCAGCTCGGCTGTGTTGGAACAGTCTGACAGCGAGCCAAAATCATCCTCCCTTCCAAACACACGCACCCTGGGAGAGGAATAGGTTCTGCAAACTGTTTCTTTTGATATTATTTGTATTTTTCGAGCTGTTACAAAGCTGTGCTGTACAATTAACTGACGCAGTTTCTTGCAGTAATAAAGATCAACCCATGCTCACTTTGGCATCTTTAGGGTGCATGCAGAGTGGGACAAATATTCATTCAGACAGTTGA
>CM020506.1:10522500-10790000 GCA_009823395.1 Thamnaconus septentrionalis
ATTGGTTGGCTGTGACACACACACACACACACACACACACACACACACACACACACACACACACACACACACACACACTGTGGCAGACGGCAGTCGGTGCGCTGTGAATAAATACACGTTTCCAAGCAGTCGCCCTGTTTAGAATGTTGAGTTGAATGTGTAGATTCCACAAGAGCTTGAATTGGACGTTGTCGCCCAATCAGAGAGAAGAGACCCTCCCTGACTGTGTGAGATGAAACCTCTGAGGCTGAACTGATTGTCTCCAGGGTCAAACCCCTTCCCTCAAGGTCGCGCAGTGCAGAGATCCTGAGGAGCCAAAATCAAAGATCACAAGTCACAGGATTCCTGATTAATGAGCTGTCGGTTGTCAAGACCAATCAGCGTCTTCAAAGAGAAAGGGGGCGGAGCCACAGTTTCAGGGTTTAGCTGCGATCCGAACAGTAAGCTACCGCTGCTAGCTTCCACGTTGGCATGGCGGCTAGCCACATTGTGCAACATCCTCCTCAGTTGCCAACCGTCCCTTTAAATACAAAATCTGAGCAAATTGAGCAAATTGGCTCCGCCCATCGTGGGCAAATCTGATTGTCTGGCCGTGGGAGCGACATCCTTCACTTCAAGCCTTCGTTTCCTCAGGTGACCGTCTGAACTAAATCCCATCTGGCAGGCGGGTCGTCCGGATCCTGCAGCAGCAGCCGCCCACGCACAACAAATCCCCCTCCGTCCTAAAAATAAAACGGGCCGAGCACGCAGCCAGAACTCCTTGCCGGCTGGCGGCGGCCCTGCTGAGACCCGGGTCCACCTGCAGCCCTCGGCCAGACGCTGAATTTTAAAATCGCGAAGCCGCGCGGGAGGAGACGTTGATGCTCACCCGGGAGAAAAACCCACCAAAATAAAGTGTGCAGCTGAGCAGCGTGAAGTCAGTCTGTCAGTCTGTCAGTGCGTCTCAACAGGAGCTTTTTCACATCGCAGCAAACAGACAGCTGAGGAGAAGAACACGTCAGTCTCTCAAGATCTCTTTTAAGTCAGACTGGTTCTGCTGGGCGGCAGTGGGCGTGGCCTCACAAGCCAGAGAGTGCAGTGCATTCTGGGAGATTTCTCGCCTCTCTGTGTGTCTTCTCAAACTTCAAAGTCTGTTTTTTTGCATCATTGGTCACCAGGTTTGAACAGAGTGGTGAACTACTCCTTTAACAATGAGTAAACGAAGCGCTGGAATTACAGCTGCACTGCTATTAAATACAAGAGCAGCTCATACAATACAGGTGCTGCTCTCTGAGATAAAAGCATCAGTCAAAGATTTATTCCACAGTTCAGAATGGAACGGTCAAAGCCTGAGTTTGAAATCTAAATGTTCAGAAAAAGTGAAATTCACGTTGGATGGTTAAAGGTTCAAAGGTCAAACCAGGACCAGGTGTCACTCTATTAGAAAAGCTTCTCAGCTTCTTATTGTGTGACCTCCAGCATTAAGCAGCCAGAGAAGAACCAAAGCCAGCACTGATTATTGCAAATCCCATTGATCAGTGCAGCCAAATCAATTTTTATGAAGCCGTTGGCCGCTGGCTGAGCGGAGGGACCCTCAGCTCGCCAGCATAGAGCATTTTATGGCTGTTAAACATTAAGTAAGGGGTTGGCGAGAAGAAAAAACCCACCCTAAAACTATGAGAGCTCCCATTAAAACCATTTTAATAAGAGAAAAATGGCCATAAAGTTGGACGAATTGTTGTCTTAAAGCTCTGTGGACCGCAGCCACTGAGCCAACCAGCCTTTAGGAAGAATTACATTTAAAAAAAGAAAGTCAGTCTTGCTGTACACTTTAAATTCAGACTCTGAGGCGTCTTGCAGGTGTCGATGATTTAGACGATGTACTAATTTTCTCAGAGACACGAGAGGTTTGTGTGATTCAGACTGATTGTTTCGGCTTCATCGTAACAGTTTCAGCGTCTTCGGAGGATAAAGGAATAAAATATACATCACGTGAAGGAAGATCGTCTGTCTACGACTCTGTCATACACAGCATTCGATCCTCACAATGTGATTAAAGCGGCAACGGAAGCGCAGTCAAAAAAAAAAGAAATTGAGAAAAATGACAATTTGGGAAGTCAGCCGTGAAAAAAACAAAACAACAAAACGTGCTGAATGTCAAGGTATGTTTTTTTTTTTTGTTATTTTACAAAATAACATTTATCCTGTTGGACCCGTTGGAACGTCCAGTTTTCACTCACCCGGACGGATGCCTGCAGCTGCAGCTGCAGCCTCACTGCGAGGGATCCAGCGCTGCACCATTAAGCCCTGTTGACATTTAGATAGCCATCGTTCCTCGCATATTCATAACATCCAGGGCTTTGCGCTATCGAAAAAATAAATACATTTCAGCAGCTTGCTTTTGTCAATAAGCTGCAGCAATCACTAGCTGGCATATTAATATTTATCATACATATATATGTAGGCATATGAATGCCCGCCTTTATCAGGCTGCAGGTGCAATGTGCAAACACGATACCCCAATAACATGGTAATAAAAACACACAGACAATAATAGGATGCATGCAAAAGAAGCACATGCAGAAAATACAAAGCAGAAAAAGCCTTTGATACCGAAAGTAAAAATCTTAACAAGAAGCAAAAGATGTCAAATAGTGTCTCAAAACCTGTAAAACCTGAAAGACATCAACCTCGCAAGAGTATTTTAACATGAAATATACAACAAATATGTCAGGCCGGGACTTGAGGCAGGACTCAGACGCAGAGATTTAACAGAAAAGTACATTTATTTCACAAGCAATTGTCCTCAGATCAGAGAGATCAAATAAACAGGCTATAACAATACTAATCTCACTGAGCTGGCAACAAAATCAAAATCACTCGCATGGAGGAAAAAGGACTGAATAACTAACAAAAGTATACTCTAATATCAAATCTAGGTTTTAACGAAAAATCACTCACAAGGAGGAAAAGGACTAACTAGTAAACAAAATCCTATTCTAATAACAAAACTGAGCGTTAACAGAAAATCCCTCGACCTCGAGGAACAATCGTCTTACTGTGGAATCTTAAGGCACTGGCTGTGGCTGTGGCTGTGGCTGTGGCTGTGGCTGTGGCTGGCTGTGGCTGTGGCTGTGGCTGTGGCTGTGGCTGTGGCTGTGGCTGTGGCTGTGGCTGTGGCTGTGAACGGGTTCAGGGCTAGACGTGACGGACGAAGACACTCTGGCACAAGACAAGGGGAACGCAGACTATTTGAACACACAAGGTAACAAGGCACAGCTGGAAACAATGGGTAATTGGGTCAGACGAACAGGTGGAACATGAGGAGAGGTTGTGATCTGAAACGAGAGGAAGTTGTCAAAATAAAACAGGAAATGACGAGACAAAACCACAAGACGAGACAAAACCTCACCACGGTGTGACAAAATATACAACAAACGAGTTCAGCGAGTTCAGCGACAACCGCACATCAGGAAAAGAGAGAAAACCTGCAGAAGCCCAACCTCCAGGCTGTTGACCAATCAGAGCAGCCGGAGGAGGGCGAAGGTTCACAGCAACGATTTCTGAGTCAAAAGGGAGCGGAGAGAAAAGAGACAAAAGTCTGGGCAGAGGAATAATAATAATAAATAAAATAAGCAGACTGAAGGCCGTTTAAAGAACTGGAGATGAAAAGACATTTTACAGCAGATAGATCAAAAATTAGGTTTTTGTTTTGGTCTTTTTTATATCCATGTTTCACGGACATGCTGTGACTCAGCCATCAGGGGCCTTTTCTTATTTCCTTCTAGTCAGAAAATTACCTTCTGAGGTCAAACATTAGCTTTTGAAACACATTTAAAGTTTCTTTTGACTTCAGGGACATTTGTTTTTTTTTTTTTTTTTAATAAATCAAATCAAATTTGCGATTCAATTCCTCGGACGGTCACATTCTGAGGTCCAGTGAAAAGAATAAGGAAAACATTTCAGGGATCCTTGGTCCTTCCTTCAGAACAAACAAAGCAACCAGCAGAACAAAATGAAACCATTCAAAAGCCCCCCAAAATCAAAAGAAAATCAAACTAACCTTGTCGTGATAAATTGCTGCACCTGCTCTTATAAACGCTGTTCCAGCCGCCACTGCTTTGGCTTTAGTGGAAACGAAAAACGAGAGCTGGAAAGAGCCGTTGCCGCCGCCGCCGCCGCCGTTGACCACAGAGTGGAGCTCTGGGGGTAAATGAAGGTTAAGTGGCTGAATCAAGGGCAGTTCAATGACAGTAGTTGAGAGAGAGAGAGAGAGAGAGAGAGAGAGAGAGAGAGAAAATCCCTGAGTTTTTTAAGTCTGGCTGCTCCACCGTTTTAGGATCTGAGGCGGAAACCCTCTCAGAGGAACAGCAAAGCAGCGGCTTCTTCTTCTTCCTCTTCTTCTTCTTCTTCTTCTTCTTCTTCTTCTTCTTTTATTATTATTATTATTATAAATCAATTTGTAATCCTAACCCCCTCGAAAAATATACAACCTAGGACACATCCTACCAACTGCAGGACGAAGCCTCTGCCGACCTCCTCAGCAGCAGTGAGGGAAAACTTCCCTGCAGACGTGACAGACGGGCCGCTGACCGAGGCCTCGGCTTCATCCTGCAGCGGCTCAGGCAGATCAGGAGCCTCCTGTCACTCCAGAGTCCCAACTGGAGCTCCGCAGCAGCAGAGCAGCATCCCGGCTCTGCTTGTAATTTCATCAGGACCGGATGCCAGTTGACGTCTGAAATGAGGAGTTAGAGGACAGCAGAGAGTTGAGAGAAATACTTTTCTTCTATCATAAAGGCTTTGAAATGTCCACAGTGTAATAATTTGGCTTCATTTATGATTTTTATATCGATAATGGCTTCACATACTGCCAATAAATAAAGAACAGTTCTTAATTGTATAAAAGAGTATCCAGTTAGCCCCCAGTTAGCTGCCATCTGATGCCACCATATTCCTAAGGGAGCCTGGTGTGGACAATCCAAGTGTGGACATCCTCACAACATGTTTTGTATTTAGGGTGAAGACTCGCATCCTCCAACAAACCATAGAAGAAGGTGAACAAAGTGTCCAGGTTTGTGTGCACAGGCCACCGTAGTTCACTGGCAAACTGGTTCTTTTTTGGAGGGAGCTCTGAGAAATTCCACCGTGGCACCAGCAGACTGGGACCGCAGCCAGACAATCTAGGAGTCAATTGTTCACATGACCTGTAGAAGCTCCACAGATCCATCCATCCATCCATCCGTCCATCCATCCATCCATTTTAACCCACAACCCACCATCTATTTTGCTGTGAGGAGGCAGCGCTAGCCACTGCACCACCATGATGAGAGCCGCCGCTGATCACTGCTTTTTCATACTCTTCTCCGGCCCTCACAGGCCACACGTGTTCCCTAAATAAAATCCCAGCCATTCATTTCGCAGGCTTCGCCTTTGTGTCGCTGGACTTGTCGAGATGCGAGGCGGAACGAGTCGCCCTCTAATTAGCCAGTACCGACACCGACTCTGTCTGCGGCGCCAACAGGGACAAAGTTGAAGCGCGGCGCCGCTGTTAAACGTTGCGGTTACACGGGTTCGGCTAATTCCGGTCGCAGTTATGTCTCCGTGACGCCGCGGAATGAGACCACCGCGGCCTGGCTCCCCCCTCTGCTGGTTATTACTGGAGACTTCTGGTTGACTCAGGTCAGACAACCGGCCAGCAGGTTAGCTAGCTAATGGCTAGCTGGCAGAATGTCAGGTTGCGATTTCGAAGAATTTAAATATAAAACATGTTTTTTTGACACTTTCATTGTTTCCTACATAATTCCATGTGTGTTCATACTTAGTTTTGATGACTTCAGTGAGAAACTGCAATGTCAATAGTCATGGGAATAAAAGAAAAGACATTAAATTCATAGGTTGTCCACACTTTTGAGTGGCTGTGTACATCAAAAAACTGAACATTTATTTCATGTTGTTTTTTCTGTTTTCTCCATCCGCTCGACCAAACATCACCACCGCAGCCCTTTAAAAATACACAGGAAAAAGAAAAAAGTTTCAAAATGTTTTTAATAACGTTATAAATGTATCACCTAATTTGGTTTAATAAAATAAATGCTAATGGACTCTTTCATGAATTGAAAGAAGAGAGAGAAAGAGAAAAAGCTTTTTAGATTTTCAATAGTTTTCAATATAGCAGGCGGTGCATTCGAGGGAGGTCAGGCCTTTTTATCTTTTATAACAAATGACACATACACACATACACGCGCGCGCGCACACACACAAAATATCAAAATCACACAGCCACACTGTTTTTCAAGTAGACATTAAACTTTTGGGTGTGAATTTGTTGAAAGCAAAGGACATTTGTTAATGTATTTATCTTTTTGTTTGAAAAAAACCCTTCATTAAAAAAAAAAAAATGTGAATAAATTCTGAACTAAATTACAGCCCTGACACCTCCGAGGACACAATCACACCATTACACACAATATTGCAATCAAGACACAACAGACCCTCAAAAAAAAAAATGCATAAATCAAAAGATTCCTTCACTCTGGAGACAAACACAAAGTGAGGTCTGCATCTCGTCAGGTGGTGATTTCCTTCTTATGACACCAGAAAAATGAAGAATGATGGTTTAGGTGAATAAAAGATGGGATGGGAAGTGAAAAGAAGGGGGAGCGTCCGAGCAGCACCTCTCGTCAAGCCGTCCCGCCTCCACTCAGGGACCAGGAAACATTTATTTTCCACAGCTCGCGTCCCTGTGTGCAGCCTAATGATGGATAAAATACGCAGCAGAAGAGCCGGGGCTAAAGTATGGCGTTGATAAATTGGGTGATTACATTACGAAACACTGTGGAACCGCGGTGGCTGGAATCCCATTTGGATCCGAAAAAAAAATAAATAAATAACTAAGATGCGTTGAAAACCCGCGAGCTGAGGATTTGAGTCGTTCAAGCCTCGGATTAAAGAAGGAGGCACTTTAAACTTCATCAAGAGCCGCTGCTGTGATTTGACGGATACGACAGAACGCTACATCCACGCTGTCAGGGCAGCAGCTTCTTCATGGGTTTTTTTTTATTATTTATTTTTCATGTCGGCGCTCAACGCTGACTTTTTCAGTTTTTGACAGGAGCAAACGGGGACGGCGCCGGAAAAAAGGGCCAATGACGATTCTCCTTCCTCTGAAAAACACCAACAGAGAGACAATGAAGCAGAGACGGAAGGTCAGAGTTCAGCTCAGGAGGACCAGGTGGGCTTCACTGGTGAGGCGGGTGATGGGGGAAGGGACCAGCAGGGGGCGGCGACCAGCAGGGGGCGCCGACCAGCAGGGGGCGGGGACGAGCAGGACATATGGACCAGTGGGGTCAGGGACAAGGAGGTTGTGGCAACCAGCAGGGGGTGGCAACCAGGAACTAGGCAGGAATTCCAGACGAAGGGCCAGTTTACACAGACAGGTTTCTCCGAAAACGGGAAAATATTTTGTCGCTTCCAGGTTAAGATTAAGATCTATCTATCTATCTCTATCTATCTATCTATCTATCTATCTATCTATCTATTTATCTATCTGTCTGTCTGTCTGTCTGTCTATCTATCTATCTATCTATCTATATATATCAGTCTAGTTATCTATCTATCTATCTATCTATCTATCTGTCTGTCTATCTACAGTATATATCTGTCTATCTATCTATCTATCTTTATGATCAAGTATCATATCTATCTATCTGTCTATCTATCTATCTGTCTATCTATCTATCTATCTTTATACATACATGCATTTTGGTGACAAGTACATATTATCCTAAACGCCTACCGCAACGCTCAGCTCCTCTCAGCCTTGTCTACCTTTGGGTCAGCGTGAGCACAATGCATGATGGGATATTTTTCTGGGTTTGTGACCTGATTGGTTGTACTATATTTTCAGTGATGCATTGTGGGATACATTGAGTGCACTATTTATTGAATAGCAGTGTTCATTCAGGATTCAGACTGTGCTACAGAATGGTCAGAAAGCACCTAAATAGTGACTTTATGGTGACTCGGGGGTGATTTCTTTGATTTGTTTGATTGTTTGACTTGCAGGTCAGGGGTCTCGGTGCAATTGGTTGGATTCTTTCTGTCTTCAGACCGAGACTGCATGAAGGTTTCATTCCAACGTTGTTAATTTCTAACGGCGTTTGGCACCGACATCTCTGGATATGTGAGTGAAAACACTCCCAGTGTGTGGTGTGTTTGTCTGCGGGAGATTTCATCTCAATCACAGGCCGAAGTGAAGAGTCAAAGCCGTGAATTACGCTTCATTTACATTCAATTTATAACAATCGCGCCAGATGAGCATCGTCTTGTAATACGACCGCCGATACCAACGCACAATCGCATCCTAATCAACTTTTAATTACTTGAAGGTGGCCGTGATGACCGGCGCGTCCGCTGGGAGGAAATTAGCCGTCGGACTCAATATTGAATATCGCTGAAGCGCAAAACAATCTGCCGTCAATAATCACACTCGTTTATGCTGCTGATCATTGAAGGCAGAGTTTCAAGGTCTTAGATGAATCGAAGAAAACATCTCATAAGATGTGAGGATACAATAAAAATAGTTTGAATCTGTGTATTTTTCAGAACTATATAATAAACTTGGTCCTGTGTAAATTCATGCACTTAGCGTTGCCTGATAATGAAAAAAGCTGCCAGCTAGTCTTGTAAAATAAAGGTGCCACATCACACAGAATTTTGAAACGACCGATAAGCCCCTGAGGAACTTAGGCGACACTTCCTGAACTGACACACACACACGCACATTTTTATGTATTACTTAAATATTAATTACTTAATTAATTAATTAAAAATAATTGAAAGGACTCATCAGGCTGGAATAAAACAACTTTTATTAATTATAGTTTTAGAAAAAAAGAAAACAACACAAATGCACAAACGATGATTAACATGCACAGTTTTAGTACACAAGACAAAACAGTTACTTTTCAATATGAAAATGCGCTTCTACATGTCAGTATCTCACGGAGATCATTGATTAATACACCTGTATTAAGGTCACACTATTCCAAAGCGATACATTTTTTTTTTTGTTTGTTTGTAGTTTTTATTTGTTTTTCGTATTAGATGGCCATGTGTTGTTTTCAAAAAAATAGATATGGAAGCGTATTTACACGCCGCCGGCTGTTGTGCCACCTTGGCAGCGGCGGCGACAACAGCGAGCGGCGGCGCGGCGAGGTGAAGCGAGAAGCCTCGACGTTTGAAACCAATCGATGCATTTTCCGCCTCCACCAGATTTGTACTTGATACTGATGAGACTTTTTCAAAGCACAAGGTCTTGCCTTCTTCTGAGAACACCAACAAAGAAGAAAAAGAAAGCTGAATTACACCTAAAAAATATATATAAAAATAACACTGAGGAAGTGACACACATGGATCTGTTAATAACCTAAAAGTCAGCCGTCTAGTTTTAAGCCTATGAGGACTGAAGGAAAAATAATAACACCACGTCTTCACTCTATGTATTTCTTTGCACAGACGACTACTAGCGCAGTATCTCCACCAGGTGGCTTTGAAAAATGTTGAATTGAAAGTGTTGTGAGCTGCAGAGTCGTGGAGGAAGTGAAGTCCTTCCTTTTAAAAAGCTGCTCCTGGCATCTGCTTGGAAATCGAGGGTCGGATCAACAACGGAACCTGAAGGTGGCGCCGCTGAGCAGCAGGTGCAGCTGGTGCTGGAGGCCCCCGGTGACGATGTGCACAGTCCGCCGACAGTTCATTGGCTCTCGGGGTTGTGGGAACAGTGGGCGGAGCTTTGTTTGCTTCCGACATGGGGCTCTTCCAGCGGCACTGACTCAGCTTTGAAGCTCTTCCTCTAGGTGGCAGCACCTGGCACCAGGTGCTATTTTACTGCCTCCTCGCGCCACCCGGTTCCAGAAACGTAGCGAGCGGCCTGGAGAAGCTCTGTCACAGCTGACGGACATTAAAAACTATCATTAGCGTCTCGAGAAGATTAAATAAAAGTCAAGGAGTCAATACTGCAGTGCCAACATGGTATCGTCACATCAAATGGACTCTTTTGGACCACCTTGTTCCGGCGACTCCGCACACGTTGAGGAGGGACTCGACAGTTTTGGAAAAAAAAGCTAAGTGCTAAAACTGTATCATGGGGGAGGGGCCAAAGTGTCGATGACATGATCTTCTGAAAAAAAAAAACACACAATTTTCTTTACAAAAACTGATCAAGTCCACTGTAACTGAGTTCCATTGAGTCTTGCGTTTGAATCCACTGGTGGAAAATCCAAAACAAGCAAATTTTGGCTGTGAAATGGTTCCGGTGCGACCAGGTGTTCGTGAAGCCGGACAGAAAAAAAAGAAACGTTAATGCTTTTTTTTGTTGTTGTGTAACTCGAAAAAAAATCAACCGGTCGCTCAATTTCAGGTCATTTCAGGTAAAAAAAGAAAAAACACACAAAACAAAACAAAAAAAAGCAGAAAAAACAACTAACACCATGGATTCTTAAGTCAGAGCAGAAACTGAGAGGCCGTGGGCGGCGGCGGCGTTGTTGTGGAGGACATCAGTGACATCATAACGCAACACAAGGAGCCTAATTAGAAAACGACCATCAGTCCATCAGGCTGCTGCTGCTGCTTTGTGACGGCTGTAATAATGGAGCAGGAAAATCCATATCCCATCGAGCGGCCCGCAGCCGCCGTCCAATCAGCCGGCGCTCGGCGCGGCAGGAGGAGCCGATGGGACGAGCTGATAATGTGGCAGGTGTTTCCTTGTTATGAGGCCGCAAACAGCTGCACTGACGTCCGGTCACCTTGCATCACTTCCCCCTTTGTTTGTGCTTTCATCGGACTGCTTTTTTTTTTTTTTGTGTGATATGCAGGCCAATCAGGCGACAGCCTATGTACATAGCCCCGCCTCCTCCTGGTTGTTCGGCAAAGGCACAGTAATGCAGAGCGACGTGGATCCTCCGCTGCCTCACTTGCCAACAGATTCATAATTTAAAAATAAATAAATAAATAAAGTAATAATAACAATGATACTACGTAATAATAATGAGGCAGGCAGAGCCAAGGGAGGGTCATGTGACTGCCTTTTCCCTCCACTTCCCAGTCAGTTTATATGTTAAGCAATTAAACCACTGACTGTAAGCAATGGGGATCAAAAATTTCCAAATTTAGATCCGCTGGAGCTTTTTCCAAAAAAAACAAAAACCAAAATCTCCAAATGGCCAAAAAAATTTCACCAGGAAGCAACAAAGAAAAGTCACCGGCGCCTTTTCCCTGCCACAAAGGAGCACAGGAAGTGGGAGCTCTGCTGAAGGCACTGTAGTCCACTTTGCACTCAGCTGCTTCACCGCCGCTGATCTGACCTCAATATTTACAAGCCGGCTGGTCGTCAGTGCGAGAGAGAGGAGGCTCACCTGGGAAGCTGCCAGACTGTGTTACACTGCCGCCGCCACAGCGTCTCCATTCGCTGATCCCCCCCCAACTGCCCCCTCCCCGGCCAGTCAGAGAGTGATAGCCATCTATTATTTAGAGCAGCGCCAGACAGAAAGTGTAGCTGTCGGGGTCGCTGTCTAGTGAAGGGGAGGGCGGGGTTGAAGGTGTTTTACACTTTTTGGGTGCAGAGAGCTGATGGTGTCACCGACGCATCGTCTTGAGGGGCAAAGCTGCAGGAACATCTGGAGGGGCCGTCGGAGTGAAATATCAACAAGCCATCGATGAGGGAGCGTGGAAAAGTTGCCAAATGCACCTCATCTCAGTAGCAGCCTCTGTTCACCTGCTTTGGTTTGGGCTGGGCGTGACCGGGTGGGCGTGGTGGGGTGGGGTGGGGTGGGGGGGGGGGTGTTAAGGCAGTGGCATCTCCACTGATACCACAGAGAAAAGTCACAGAACTCAAAGTGAAAGCTAAAGCACGGCGGCACTTCTGCAGCATCAACGCAAATCAAAACAACCAAACCAAACGCTAAGAGGGAAAGATTTTGTGCACAAAAAGAAAAAAGGAAAAAGAAATCATCAGCATGATTCTTTCAAAAAGGGAAAAATAACCCAAAAAAAAATCCCTTCAAAGTTCCCAGAAGCATTCCCAGCTCTGCCTTCCAGCCTGGCGCTGCTTCCAGAGGAAGTGGCTTCTCCATTGGACAGGCCACGCCCACCAGACATCACCCAGCGGGGGAGCTGAGCAGCGCGCTGATGATGAAGACGGCGGGGAGACACGGCGAGCCCAGGCTGGCGGCGCCAGAACCTCTCGCTCCCATACCTGCGACACAGAGAAGAAGGAACCAGAACATCCCGTCAGTCCTCTCAGGTCTCAGCCGTCCGTCCGGAACCTGCGACCCAGAGGACGGAGGAGGCCGCAGTCCCAGACCAAAGTCGCTGTCGCATCATAAAACAGGAGGAGCGGAGCCGCCTGGTGATTCTGCACGCCGCAGGAGCTGCTTGATATGCGGCGGCGCCGTGCAGCCCCGTCAACCAGGAATAATAACCCGGCGGCGGAGATGAATGACGCAGCGGCAGCGTTGGCGCAGCATCGCTGAAAAGGTCGCTTCCACTGCGCTCTGCATCGGCTATCAGGCCTTGGCCCCGCCCCGCCCGACCCCCACCCGCCTGTTTTCATCATGGACGTATCGTAACAAGTGCATACGGGACTGTAAATATACCATCTTGATCCGGTGGCCACTTGAGGTACTGCAGCCAAAAATCCCATGTGCAATAACCAAGAGAGGCTGTTTGGTGCAGACTGACTGCCAGGCTTCCGTCAGTCGCCTGCAGGGCAGCTGTGGCTTCACCACCGGTGGGAATGAATAATGGCTTCAATGTAAAGTGCTTTGAGTGCCTAGAAAAGCGCCATGTAGGTGCAATCCATTATTATTATTATTATTAATATTATTATCAAGAGCACAGTACAAAAAATAAACACCTGTGAATGGGCCGCATCATGTGGGAGTAACCTGACGTTCGTGCCAGCTAGCCCAGCATGAACGGGGCGCCTTTCATTTAATGACCCACTTATACCCCCCACCCCCCCACTGCCCCGACCTGACCTCACCCACCCGCCTTTGACTCACTCAGCCTGTGGATGTGGATTGGCTCGCTGCCGGCTCCTTCGCCGCCCTCGCTCAGCGCCTTCACCTGCACCAGGTAGTCGTCGTCGCCGGCCGACAGCTTGAGCTCCGCCTCCGTCTGGTCGGTGCGCATGCTGGTGATGTCATTGTAGCGGCTGCGCTTCAGCAGCACCTGAGAGAGAGAGAGAGAGAGAGAGAGAGAGAGAGAGAGAGAGAGAGAGAGATGTTGACCTCCATTGACCAGCTCAGAACCGGATGGCACCGGATCTGGACCCACCAAGTAGCCGGTGACCTTTGACTCCGTCTCCATGGCGACCACCGGATCCCAGTGCAGCGACAGAGTGGAGCCCACTATGGTCCATTGTATGTTGAGTGGGGCCCGGTCCGGAGCTGGAGGAGAGAGAGAGAAGAAGAAGTGAGCTCCAGCACACTGGAAGAGCTGCGCTTCTCAAACAGAAGAAGAAGAAGAAGAAGAAGAAGAAGAAGAAGAAGAAGAAGAAGAAGAAGAAGAAGAAGAAGAAGAAGAAGAAGAAGAAGAAGAAGAAGAAGAAGAAGAAGAAGAAGAAGAAGAAGAAGAACTTGGATCTGTGTTCAAGGCATCAACCTCGACAATCTGACCGCCGGTTGAACCAACCAGAACCAAAAACAACTTTTTTTCCCCAACAGACGTTAAATTGCGGCATGCAATCTCCCATTTTTTGCACACCAGAGTGAAATAAAGATTTTCTTGGATGGTTGAACTTGTTCTTTTCCACATCAAGTTGCGGAAAAAAGAAGAAGCTTTAAGTTTTAGCTACCATTTAAAAATAAAAGCGGCTGGAGTCAGTCAAGGCAGCCATCCTGGGAAAAAAATGCTTGAAAATACCTTTCAGCATTTCAATAAAAATCTTCTGCTTCAATAAATATTGACTTTCTTTACTCTTTGAAAGTCGGTGTGAATGTTGAGCCGTACAAATGTTTTCTTAAAAAACGGAATGTTTCCAAATGACTTTCTTTCTGCATTTTTTTATAACCTGGCTGCGCTGCATTTTCAGTTAACCCGGTGTTGCCGGCGAGAGTCGAGGTTTAGTCGTTGCGCCGTGTTCCAGCTCGGCCCACCCACCTCGCGTCCTCACACTGATCCTCCTCACTGAGGCTGTTTGCTGTCTCTTCCAAACAAAAGCTCTCCCTGCGCTCACACTGAACCTCCACCAGCAGGGTGGGGGAGGGTTGGGGGTTCTGGGTGAACGAGTGGACTCACGCGGCTCCTTGGTGGTGGCGTTGATGGGCGGGGACTGCGGGCCGGGGCCGGCCGTGTTGAAGGCGGCCACTGACAGGTAGTAGGCGGTGCTGGGCCGCAGCCCGCTGACGTTGACCTGCGTGAAGTTGCCTGAGATGCGAACCTTGCCCACCGTGTCGGGCTTGGTGTCGTCCTCCCAGTACACCACCTGTTGGCGCCACAGAGAGCAGGAGACCTTGTTCACGTTCACATCTTTTTGCGTTCTATGGTGCTGATGAATAAAACTTTTGATACTTTCTTTTTATTGCTTTTTTTTGCAACATATAAACATTAAAAAAAACAACCAAATACTATCATCAAGGTAATGACGGTTGCCATGCGGTTGCCATGCGGTTGCCATGATGTCTCCACAGTTGGTTGCATGCTAGCGTCAGTGTGAAAGTCCTTGTCCTGTCTGCTCCTCTTTGGTCCTCAGTTGCTCCATAACATGTTTTCCAGTCATAATTTTCAGCCAGTCATCTTGCGGAGGATTATCTGCCTTACACCACTTCCTCGCGGTTGCTTTCTTACAAGCTACTAACAAGAGAATAAAACATTTTTTTTGGAGAGGCCAGGTGGTTCCAGGATTTTAGGATGGAAAGTTTCTGGATTGAAGCCTCAAAAAAAAAGAAAAATGAGCATTGGGGAAATCAATCCATCGACTTTGATTTGTAAATCGCTAAATCACATCCAAGGCGTCTCCAAGCGATTTTGCACCATAAAGAGAGGAAAAAAAAAACTGCACCGATCCAAGTGAATTTCTAAGATCAGCAAAAAAAACGTAGAGACGCAGAGTTTTACAGCCTGGAAACCAGCGGAACCGGCGCATTTAACGGCTTTGACAAGCGAGGTCACGTACATTATTCAACCGTCTGCCGCAAAGTGACTGGAAAGTTCAGTCCACAAACGATTCAATTTGCGATTATAAAACCTAAAGCCGTCCTTCCGCTCGCTACAAATCCTTTCATCTCCAGTTTTCTTATCAATTAAAGCAGCATAAGACGACGGGCGACAGGATCTGGGTTAGCGGTAATCTAATAACCCTGATAATGTGGAGGAGCTGGAGGAGCCACTGGCTTCCACCATTTTTCACTGTCTGATTAAAGCTGCAGCGTCGCCGCTGCCGCCGCCATGCTGGCGTTGGTGCATCTCCGTCGAGGCGCCGTCCAGACTAACTAAACTAAAGGACAATGTGGCCACTGCTATGGCAACTGGAGAGCCGAGGGCCAGAGGTGACAGATAGTGAAAGAGCACTGAGGAGGAGGAGGAGGAGGAGGAAGAGGAGGTGGTAGGAGAGGAGGAAAAGGAGGAGGGAGTGGAGGAGGAGGAGGAGGAAGAATAGAGGGAGCAAGAGGGGGAGGAGGAAACGGAGGAGGAGGAGAAAGACAGGAAGAGGAGGGGGAGGAAGAGGAGGAGGAAGAGGAAGAGGGGGGGTTAGCGAGAGGAGGAGGAGAAACACTTAAGCCCTCTTTGCATGGTCGTGGGGACGAGGGACTTTCTCTCCACTCTGGTTGTGTGTTGGGGCGAGCGAGGTCGCCTCCTATAATAAGACCTCAAAGAAAATCTTGACGCGCCTGGGTTCAAAAGCCAAACTAGCGGCGCTTCATATAGGAGGAGTTTCACTGCTGCAAACTTTTCTTTAAAAACCAACCGAGAGAGAGTTTTTTTTTCTGCTAACAGTCTTTGAGAAATGATATTTTCTGGGTTTTTTATTATTTTTTTTCGAGACTCACCTCGTATCCCAGCACTCTTTCGGGAAGGGCCGGCAGAGCTTCCCACATCAGTTCAATTTGCAGCGCAGACACACTCCTGGTCCGAACCCTCTTAGGAGCCACGCTGGGGACTGAGGGGAAATAGAGAGCGAACGCCGGTGAGAATCCACATCCTACACACACACACACACACACACACACACACACACACACACACACACACACACACACACACACACACTAATCACGGCCGGAGGAAGAAAAAACTCTCCGAATGGATCCGCAGTTTTCAGTTAAAGGCTGTTTCCCCCTGACTCTCTATCTGATGGGCTGTCTAACTGACATCAGGGGAAGAAGTCTGTCTGTCTGTCTGTCTGTCTGTCTGTCCACCAAATTCAATTAGCAGGGCTGCGTCCTGAGTGTCTGCTCGCATTTCCTGTAATCCATCGGCGCGTTAACTCATATATTATGTTGACGTTCCAGGCGGGGGCGGCGGGTTCTTCCAAGGTTACTGCGGTGAAAGATTGCGATTAGCACTAATTCCATCAGCGGCGCCGCCGTACCTTCCTCCGCTGAGTAGACGGTGGCCACGGCGCTGAAGGGCCCCTCGCCTCGGTGGTTGTACGCCCCCACCTTCACCTCGAAGGGCGCGAAGGGCGGGATGGTGTCATTGCGGAAGGCGTAGCGCGACACGCCCGGCGCGGAGACGGCGGCCCGCGTCCAGGTGACGGTGCCCAGCGGGCGGAAGGCGATGATGTAGCCGAAGCCCTCGCCGTTCTGCAGCTCCTCGGCCACCGGCTGGGAGCGAAACACAAGACTGCAGTGATATTAAAACGCATACAGACCAAGACGCAGACGGGCCTGTCTGAAGGGGGGTCTTGGCCCCGCCCACCCAAACACCCACCCATCCACCCCACCCCCACCCAACTGGGCTACATAACATCTTCACACTCGTTGCCCCATAAGAAGAAGAAGAAGAAGAAGAAGGAGAACAAGAAGAAGAGCAATCTGTGTTCCAGACATCAACCTCCACAATCTGACCACCGACACCAATCTCAACCAACAACACTGTTGCTGCCATACTAAGAAAAAAAGGGCTCAGTATCACGTTATTTGGTGAATGTTTCCCAGTTTTACATGGAAATTCTCAGGTTATTTCATGATAACGAGGTGTAAGCGAGGCACTGTGGCTGGTTTGCACAACTCCACTGAACTGTTCATCAAGCCTGGCTTCAGACACGGTGACTTCCTGAACTTATTGAGCAGCGTGAATGACATTAATATTAGAGGAGAATTTTTAAATGCATGAGGTTGAGGTTGTTGAAGGAAGGAATCTGAGATGCATTAAAAGTCTGTCCAGTTTTGATTCGCTATCATGAAATAACCTGAAAATTATGGAATAAAAAGGTGAATCTTTCATGTAATTTGGTGATACTGATTCCCCTTTTTTTCCCCCATTGGACGGTAAATTGCAGTGAGCAATGTCCCTTTTTTTCACACGCTTGGCCTTGGTGTCCAGAGTGAACAAAAAAAACAAAGATTTCTGTGTAATCTTCTTGATTTTCTTTTCAAGGGAAAAATGTTGCTTGAAGGAAAAAAAAGCTTTGAATAAAAAAATCCTAGAAGCTCTGAGATTCATAGAAATAAAAATTAATTGACGTTAAATCGAGTCAGTGAAGGCAGCCATCCTAGGAGAAAAAAAAAACATCATAAAAATAAAACGCTGTTAAATACCTTACAACATTTTCAATAATATATAGACCGGCCTGTTTGAAGGGCATCTTCTCTTCCCTTCCTTTAGCCCCGCCCCCTGCCCCCCCCCCCCCTCCAACCACACCCACACCCTGCATAATACCTAATCAAAGTCAAAGTTGGGGGAAATGTGCAGAGGAGCTGCTCTTCTTCTCGCTCCGTAATGCCGACCATAAAATCTGCCGCCTTCACGATTCCGCGCAATTAAGCCAAAAACCATTAGCGGCGCCGTGGCGGTCGGACGTGACAGATGACTTACCTCCCATGTTATCACCAACTCAGACTTGGTGCCGCCTCCGCCGCCCACGTCCGTGGGAGCCGTATCTGGGACTGAGAGAGAGAGAGAGAGAGAGAGTGAGGGGCCGTTAGAGCAACGCACATAAAAGAAAAAAAAACAACTAAAACATTAAAGACAAAAAAAAGCAAATTGCTGATACAGTCCAAATGCCAGCGCCGCCGCCACAGTCGGGACTCAGTGGGATTGTTGCAAATGACATTGGAGGCACCTGGACTCCATTTGCGCTGCCACTCGGCGACGTGTTGCAGCCGAGGTGAAGGTGGCGCCGGCGAGCGGCGAGCAGCGGCGCGGGCGGGTCAGTGGAACACGGAGCTTAATGGCTCATGACCCAAGAGTCCAAACTCACTTAAGAGGATTCTGGTTTGTGCCAGTTGAAGTGGGTTCGACCTGCAAACACATTGCCACCACTGCAACCTTCCAGCAGGAAATTTGAAAAAAAAAATATGCTGCAAGTCACTGGAGGATTTAAATAAAATATATATGTAGTTACTGTATCGGTAATCCGGGTCAATAATATTCCCACGTGGCTGGAAATTCCACAGCGCCTGACTGACGATGCTTTTTGCATCAACTGTGATGCAATGAGGACGCAGTGATTCCAGGAGGAATCGATGAACCCACAGAAGGAAAATAATCACTTCAGCAAAAAGCCAAGAAAAACACAAACCCAAGAATTACAAGTTTTTTCATCACTCACACACACGGGTGATAGGCATAAATTATGTATCAACACAAAGACACACACACACACACACACACACACACGCTATAACCTGACAACAAGACAGCTGCCTCCTTCCAATCAATGTTTCATGGAGCCACCTCGACACACAGCAACGCTGCAAATTAATTTCTTGGTATTATTTCTTATTTATTGAACCGCGAGCATAAAGAATTAAAGGGACATTCCTTCATTTTTTCACCCCCTTCTATGTCAATGTGCAGATTTCAGCGGAAAAAAAATAAAATAAAAATCACTTCTGCAACTCCAGGAGTCCGGATGCTCTAGAACAGTGGTCCTCAATCAGTGGCCCGTGGACCATATATGGATAGCCAACCAATGACTTGTGACCCCTCGAGTACTGCAGTGGTTTCAGCACCAGGCAGCCCCCTCCCAGGACCAGATGAGTCGCCTGCAGGAGCAGCACCACAACTCGGTTGAGCTGCGTCTAAAAATCTGCTTCATTCAACCTTGTTAAGTCATTATTAATAATTATTGAGAACTCATTAACAGGATCATTGTCTTCACACAGATCACTATCATTAATCATAATATATAACCAGAGGCTAACTGGCAACATTTGTTTTTTTCAGGAGAGTGTAGCAAACTGCTTGCCCTTCATATGACTCAGTAGCCATGAGATCCACGAGCAGCAGGACTCATGCTTTTGATTGAGTGTTTTTTCTTCCATTTTCATTACTATTTACAATGTAGGTTGTCACTCAAAGCATCAAAACTATGAATGAACACATATTTGAACTTATATTTGAGATGATCTAGAGTAGCCACCCTTCATATCAAATATGACTTGACTACTAGTGCAGCTCTCAGGTTCAGAAAGGTTGGTGACTCCTGCTGGAGAACATTTCTGGAGGTGACTTGTCGCTTCGACAGCAAACACAAAAAAAACACCAAAAAATCCACCGTCTTGGCGCGATTGGCGACGTACTTGCGTCCTCGGTGCGGGTCTTGGTGGAGGGCGGGCTGGGCGGGCCGAGGCCCACGACGTTGCGAGCGACCACCCGGAACTCGTACTCCACCCAGGCGTTGAGTCCCACCACGGCCGCCGTCAGCGTGTTGCCGTTGACCAACTCCGGCACTGCCGGCGGGACAGGGAGGAGGAGAGAGGCTTGAGTGTGGGACTGGGATTGGTGGAGCTGGAGAACCAATGAGGGAGGTGGGTGGGGGTACCTGTGTCCACCGCCTGCCAGCCCACGGTGAAGGGCGTGCGAGCCTGGACGATGTAGCTGGTGATGGGGCTGCCGTTGTCCCTCCCCGGGCTCCAGGAGAGCTGGGCGGTGCTGTCCGTCACCTCCTCCACCGTCACCCGGTCGGGGGGGCCTGGTGGACCTGCGGGGGTGGGGGTAATATTTTTCTCTTTGATTACTTGTAAAAAATATTCTGTCTCCTCCTCCGTCCAAACATGACGCACCATTTCCACTGGTCAGTGAACTGGTCATGTGACCCCGTACGTCACGTCCGCTGACGTGGAATTGCAAAAAAAAAAATGTTGAAATGAGACTTTTGCAATTTTTCTCTATATCAATTTGTCAGAAAAACCACCTCATGGGAGCGCCAAAACCTTTTAGAGATATTTGAGAGGTTTTTTCAAAGTTTAGTTTTTCCCTTACCAGTTTTTTTATTTTGTGCAATTCCAGGGGTCATAGAAACGCAGCTAGTGTCTCTTTCTCCGCAGCTCGTTAGCGGTCGAGGTCGTTTCCCCTTCAATTAAACGCCGCAACCTTGGCGTGTCGGAGCACTCGGGGACTTCTCACCCACGGCAGGTGTAACGCGCTTCACGTGCACGGAGCGATGACGGAGCAGCAAACTGTGTGTGGAAGCGGCATTAGCCCGGAAATAAAACACCGGCGTGGAAAAAATTGACGGGGCGAGCAAAAAAAAATAAAAACCTCCACTTGTTCCTTCCCGAGAGTGAACGTTAGCGTGTTTGCACTACTGCCCTATTATTCATATGAGCTCCGTGATTTTTTATTTATTTATTTACTTTTTTTCCCCTTTCCGCCAGTGTGTAAATGAGCCAATTAAAGTCATTTTCTGCGATAAACATCGTCTCCTCGAGGCACCTGGGACCGTCATGAGAGTTTGATCAGGGCATGAATACCAATATGCATCATCAAGGTTGAGCCACGCGTGTGTGTGTGTGTGTGTGTGTCTGTGTGTGCTTGGATACAAGCCCCGCCTACAGAAGGCAGACATGAGCCCACTGCGGGACTCCGATTTGAGGGAACATCCTGCTGTGTTTTTGCTCGACTTTGCTTCGTTTTCTCCACACGTGTGGAAAAACAGGAAGTGGCGGGAAATAAACCTCGGGGGGCCGCCTGGCATCGCTCTCACGTCGTCTGCACAAGTCAGTCAGTCCACCCAGGTGAGTCCTGGAAGGTGGAGTGACGCCACTCCTCCTCCTCCTCCTCTTCATCCTCACCTTTGACCACCAGGATGGCGGCGGTCGACAGGCTGTCCACGTCCGTGTCCACCAAGCAGACGTACTTCCCGCCGTGGTTCAGCTGGATGTTGCGAATCATCAGATCCCCCGAGAGACTCTGCAGGAAGTGGAGGTGAGCTTTCAGTGGTGTTGCAGTCAAGACGGCACCGACCCAGACCAAGACCAAGACATTGCCAAGACTCAGAGAGCATCGATGTGGAGACCAGACCAAACACAACCACGCTGCTGGCCGCCCTCCAGGCGCCGCCCGCCTGGCCCCGCCCCCCACTCCACCCCTCACAAACACACAACCCCCAACGCTCATTATTCCCTAATTACACAGGCGCAGACAGGAAAGAAAGGCTGCTAGTTGAGGAAAACCAAAACAACAACAAAAACAAACAAACTCTCGCTATAAAGAACAAATATTACTTCACATAAACTGGAAGCATCTGTCGGTAAAACACAACAGTGGCAAAATCAACTTTGGATAAACTTAAAGTTTAAAGTTTTTTTTTCTTGTCGTTGGCATTCAAAAGATCATCTTGGTGCAGCACCAGAGATATTGAGTGGAGAAAGAGAGAGAGAGAGAGAGAGAGAGAGAGAGAGAGAGAGAGAGAGAGAAAGACAGAGAGAGAGAGAAAAGACAGAGAGAGTGAGAGAGAGACAGAGAGAGAGAGAGAGAGAGAGAGAGAGAGAGAGAAAGGCAGCAGTGTTAGTATCTGAAGCAGCGATGCAGCTCCTCCTGCTGTGAGTGACGCATCATGTGTCCACTTCTGAGCGACCTCATTGGCCGACGGAAACAAACCTTTGACCTGAGATAGGCGAGCGTCGAAGCTGGAAAGAAAAGCAGGAGGAGTGACGGAGAAGTGCAGCAGCAGTTCAGATGATGAGGATGCTGCAGGAACTCTGATGCTGCTTTATTCAAAAATAAAAAGTACATCTGCATTCCTGGAAACTTCTCCTCCATCCTATGAATCTCTGCTGGTTACTGTAGTGACGTGGCGCTGCTGCTGCCAGGTCCACCAGAAGCACTGACAGGAACAAATTGGGGTGAAAAAAAAAAAGACGCTGGTGTGAATTTAATGGGAAACATCAGGTCGACCTTCCTGCACCACCTGACAGCTGTGATAGGCTGCAGGGCCGGCGAGCAGCACCACCGTCTGCATGCAGCGCAAAGAATTACAAAACCACCTCCTCATCATCATCCTCCTCCACCACCACCTCCTCATCATCCTCCTCCTCCACCACCCCTTCATCATCCTCCTCCTCCTCCTCCTCCTCCCCCACCTCCTCATCATCCTCCTCCACCACCACCTTCTCCCCCACCACCTCCTCCTCCTCATCATCCTCCTCCACCACCACCACCTCCTCTACCACCACCTCTTCATCATCCTCCTCCACCACCACCCCTTCATCATCCTCCTCCACCACCACCTCCTCCTCCTCCTCCTCATCATCCTCCCCCACCACCACCACCACCTCTACCACCACCTCCTTCTCATCATCAATCTCCTCCCCCACCACCTCCTCCTCATCATCATCCTCCCCCACCACCACCACCACCTCTACCACCACCTCCTTCTCATCATCAATCTCCTCCACCACCACCACCTCCTCTCCCACCTCCTCATCATCCTCCACCACCACCACCACCACCTCCTTCTCATCATCAATCTCCTCCCACCACCTCCTTCTCATCCTCCTCCTCCTCCTCCACCACCACCTCCTCTACCACCACCTCCTCATCATCCTCCTCCTCCACCACCACCCCCTCCCCCACCACCACCTCCTCATCATCCTCCACCACCACCACCACCTCGACCACCACCTCCTTCTCATCATCAATCTCCTCCACCACCACCAACTCCAGCTTCTCCTCCTCAAACACGTCCACCATGACTTCAACCTACAACTCCTCCAACACCTATTTCACCATCTCCACCACCTCCAATACCTCCTCCTCCTCCACCTCCTCCACCATCTCCTCCACCACTTCTTCAATCTCCTCCACCTCCAACTCACCACTGATCATCTCCAAACCTCACACCAGAGGCTCTCAGTGACGCTGGAACCACAGCAGCCACTCTGCTGCAGGTGAAAGGTGACTGGTGCCACTCTCACTGGCTAAAAAAAGAAAAAAGTTCCGCCGGTTAGACGCAGTCACAGCAGATCCCATCGCCTTCCCGTCGCCATCGCCGCCCTGCTGGCAAAAAGTAACCACTACAACTACTGATGTGAGGCACCTGGCGAGTAGAACAAGAGGAAGAAGAAGGAGAAGGAGAGAAGAGGAGAGAAGAGGAGAGAAGAGGAGAGAAGAGGAGCACCTCTCCTCTCTTCTTCTCTCCTCCTCCGCTGCCCTCTCTTCCTCCCCCTCCTCTCCCTCCTCTCCCTTTCATCTCCTCCCCTTCCTGTCTGACAGCTCCTGCGCGGCTCTCTGCCACGTCTGATTCTCTGCTCGGCGCTGTCAGACGCCACCTGGCCGACCCGGCAGCCGACAGCGAGAGAGTGCGCGAGGCATCCTGCCTTGGCAGGAAGGAGGCCATGAGGCAGCTTTTGCTTTAATTATGTTAATAAATTTATCAGAGGCTGTTAAGCAGGGGGGGTGGTGGTGGTAATCTCCCAGGACCAGGGCGGGGGGGTGGGGGGGGGACAGCATATATCTCATTATATGCCTCCAACAGCTCAATGTCATCACTAATTCATAATTCATATTCATATGAATTTAGCATGTCCGAAACAGCATGAGGGACGGATTTCGATCTCCGGCACCCGGCAGTTGTGACCTCAAAGGGAAAATCTGCTATGAAAACATGACCTTGATCTTCAGCTGCGCCGCTCACATTATAAAAACAAACCCAAACAGCAGAATCTCACTTTAATTGCCTCATGAGTCTGAGTGAGTCTCAAGAGTCTAGCGGAACCAGAGACCAATGGGCTTAATCTTCAAACGCAACATTATTGAGGAAGCAGCAGTGACGTCACATTGTTAGCAGTCAGCTAGTTTGCAGTTCTCTCAGTTCACTGTGATTGTTTGGTGTGTTGAACAATTTGTGGATGCAAAAGCACAATAAAAAAAAAAAAGATTTGAGCCAACATTAGCATCTGCTCGCTAACCATCATTATTTGTTGGTTGGATTCAAAACGGGACCCAACGTTTCATTGTCAAATACCGGACGATGCTGTATTTTAAGGGACGGTTGGGAACTCCACTCCTGACGTGTGCAACAAAGCACCAAAGATTCGAGCACCACACAATAAGAGCGGCGGTTTGTGACTTAGAACATGGCTGCTAGCTACATTAGCATGGATGTCGCCGCCGTGGCAGATTCATCAGCGGTGGGGTGAGTGGCTAACATCAGCTAGCCTCGTTTGTGAAAAACCTATTGGTCTGCAGGGGGATCATTCACCCAATGGCTTCGCTGGTTTTCCCCTCCCCATTCCAAACACTTTGCAGCAGCTCTTTACCAGTTAGCCGCATGAGATAAATCGGAAGCATTTAGCAAGGAGAAATAAAATATCCATCTATCACGGCAGGTTATGCATTAAAAGGAAGGTGCACATTTCTAGGGGCAAACATCCCATCGACAAGTCGCCAGTTGGGCTTTTATTTCCCTGTGCGTGGATTTCAAGGCGATCGCTGGCCTGCCCTTGGTGAATGCCAGCCGGCTCATTACTTAATTATTTCTGGTCTCCGGATTCATAAAGAGGTGCGCAAATTCAATTATGGCAAAGGGAGCTGATGAGACAATGTTCGTCTTTGAAGTGAGGGAGCTGAGAATTGAAAGGATGGGAGTGAAAAAACAGAAGAAGGAGATGGACGCGGCGCGGCGCTGATACGTCTTCAAAAAGCTGAGGGGCTGATGGGAGGGATGTTCTCAGATAAAGCCTATCGCAGAATGTGATGCCTGAGTCTTTTTTTTTTATGATGGTGCTCTCTCCCGACATCCTGCCATGACAACATAGCCATGCTAACGCAGCTAGCAGCGGCCGAGTTCACAAACCAGCAAACAAACTCTAGATTAGCGAGACACCGTGAGATCAGTGCACTGATCTACACGTCAGGAGCGGCAGAATCTTCTTCTGCTTCCTTTTTTTCTCCCTTACAGCAACAACAGTTTAGACAAGCGTTTCTCAACTGGTGGGAAGTAACATGAGCCCACAGTAAACTAGCTTGCATGCTAACGGCTGTACGCCGCTGTTGAAATCCTCATCAAACCGTCCAATTATGTTGACTTTGAGTTCCTCGTGTGGTAGGAGGCTTTGCAGCCAGACACACTGTGATCGCCCTCCACCCACTCCACTGGACAACCATCAGTGCAAACACAACTGTCATTTAACATCCCACTGGAATGGCAGACCCTGGAATGAATGAACTGTTTGGATGTGCACAGCTCAACCAACAAATAGGACAAAGGACAAAGAACTGGACCGTAACTGAAAGTGCACTTTGGTAGATATGGTTTGTTGTTTTATGGTTATTCACTACAAAGTCTGTGGTCGTTTAAGTACTGCCTCCATTCCTCTGAGCCAGATCTAGAATTTTCTAAGCCCAAAATATTTCAGTACCTACATTTATCCATCTAACTCACACACATTACACATGCCACACACTCACACACAGAAATGACTCCCTAGACGAGGATGACAGTGTAGGATGACTCACCCCGCCGACTCGTTCGAAGTGATCGACGTCTCGGCGGAAGTCGATGAGCTGGCCGTTGAAGGCCCAGGAGAAGGTGACGTCCAGCGCCGGGTCGCAGGCCACCTGGCAGGGCAGCACCACACTCTCGCCCACGATGATCTCCGTGTTGGTGGGCCTCACCGTGATCCTGCTGGGCTCTGACAGGAGAAGCAGAGAGAGCAGCAGCAGAGCGGAAAGCATGTTAGCATCTCGCACGCTACACATCGCCGCCATGTTTAACCTTTTCCCACCTCTGCGCCGCCGTCAGCTGCCAAAGCGGCCAAAGAAATCAAGTCGCGATCATTAAATTACCGCCGAGACGTTTCGCGATTTCACAGACTGACCGTTAGCGACGCTTAATGACCTCTGGGCTTGGCCTCCCGCGTCGCCCAGAGGATCATTTGGAGGGGAAACTGTACGACACGGGACTACAGACAACTGTGGCACATTCCCAGCGGTGACGGAGGCGCTCGGCGGATGTGAGAACTCAGAGTTGTGTCGGGAAAAGGTCACAGTAATTAAATTCTCTGACATTAAATGGTTCAGCTGTCGGCGAATGAGGAGAAAGGAAGCTAATTAGAAAAATAGGTCAGGTGGCTTCACGCAGCAGACCGAAACAGGAAGGTTTGCACTTGTAATGTCACAGAATTTATAATAAGGGTGGCGGCCGACTCAATCGCAGTCCTTTAATTGCCAACTTGAGCGATATAAAGCAGTGGACCAGTGGAGCAGTCACTCATGCTAGGAGCGGCAGGACTGAGACAACAGGTCACATCACAACTCACAAAGTGTATCTGCGCAACTCCAAACACTCCCGACGAATCTATCCGATGTTTCCAGCCGGTGTTTGAGTCTCAGCAGTCGATGAGGTTTTGCCCTTTTTATTCGAGCTCTAAGGGGTTCAGATTCAACAGGTCAAGAGGTAGTCTGTGAAAAATAATATAGATGAGGGGTGACCCCATTTATATGCTTCTGAAAAAGAAGAATACCCTGCACAGCTGTTTCAGCTTATTTGGTATCAGTTACATCCATTTTTGTAAATGTCAGTTCAAAATAGGAAGCAAAGGCGGTTTTGGGGCCAATGTGAAAAGAATGGGAGGAAGCAGGGAAGCTGTAGTAACCTGCACCTTGGTGCAAACAGCACTGAACAGCCAGATGAAATGCTATAAAAGAGGCTTTGACCAATCAGGTGTTGTGTGGGCTGCTTACAACTTATTGGTCGAAAAAGACGGTTGGCCAAGAAAACAAACTAAACCAAAACAAACAGAAGCATCTCTTTGGTTGAGTAGCAACACAGCGGTGTGAGTTTCAGTGTCCAACACGTCAGGACCACTGCACAGCACAACAAGTCCACTCACTCAAGCAAGCGGTTTGGAACTAAGCTAATTGCCGGAGCTTTTCCTTATACAACATTCATTTAAAAACAATATTAAACACTTGAAGCAAAGCTGCGGTAGAAAAAGCATTTTCAACATTCTTACAGAAACAACATTCCAGCGTCCGCCGACTGTTCCGCCGTCAACGGCCAAAGAAATGGCCGGTTTTATGTTTTGTTTGTTTCCCCACGCAACTTAATACAAACATCATTCATACTGATGAGCAACTTGTGCAAATATCCTGCCAGGCTTTGGCAGCAGCATCTTTAAAACTGGACGGGACGAGGGGGAAATCTGCAGGGGGGGGACAAAAGAAAACGAGCGACTGTGATAAACAGCGAGTGTGTGTGTAGTGCGTGTTTGTGTGTGAGATCCTCCAGATGCACTGCAGAGATGAGTTTTTTCCTTTCTTTTTTTTTGGCTGTTTAAGGTTTCTGGGAGATCAACGACGTCGGGTGCGAGCGTTAGCGGAAAGGAAACAACGCTTTGCACATGAAGAAGATGCCAGACTTCAACCAGCACGTCACGCATTTCATTTTGTGGCGTTAATCAGAGGTGCAGATTCTGCGGAGCCATCTGCTCCAGCTGGGGACCTGCAGGAGGAACCCGTGCAGCAAAAAAAATCACTTCCAGGTCGCTGCAAAAAGCAAGAAAATGGCCCTCACCAGTGATCAGCAGCCTCCCCGTCGTACTCGCCGTCCCAAATTGGTTCTTGGCCACGCAGGTGTAGCTGGCGGCGTCCCGCCTGCTGACATTGGCGATCGTCAGCGTCCCGTTGGGCAGCAGTGCGATCCTGAAGGAGGGGAAGCAAACAAAAAACGGACAGGCGTGCAGAAGTTGAGCGACTCGGCAGAGGGGGAGGAAAAAATTGAGGAAAGAACAGCAGAAAGCAGGAAATAGCAGGATAAAAAGTTCTTAGTGCCACAATGGCACGCTGCTCACAAACTGTGGCTGCAGAAAAGGGAACTGAAGGGGCTTTTTCCAACAGGCTGGCCCCCCACTAGTGGTAAATCAGAACAAATTCAATTCAAATAGGGTTTCAGAAAACTATATGGTTCACATACAACTGCTTTGTTCACAACAGACATCAGAAATAAGCTGAATGTTTAAATTGGATTGAAATCTTTTAACTGAAGACATTTTTACCCAACAATCATTAAGGTGCAGGATGGATGACTTTTACAGAGCTGAATAAATAAAGCTGAAAAGACCAGAAATCCTGATTCACAGCCTGCTACTCTACGCAGCCAGTATGCAGTTGATGTGAATGGCTTGGCCAATGGTACTGCTTGCAGCTACGTTATTTTGAACGCAAACTCTTTGGAAACAAATGTGAGTTTGCATGGAGAATAAAATCACCTTCAAGGCAACTCAGTACTACTGGACAAACCCTGTTCCGTATCCACCCAAAACAGGAGGCACCATTTCACTGTCACACACGGAACAACTCTGTATTTTAAGGGACGGTTGGCGACTCCACCCGCTGATCGACTCCACACAATATTGACAGCGTCGGCCCTTTGCTTTTCTGTGCCTGTTTTTCAGGGCAGGTTTGGTCTCGACACAGAAAGCCTGGAGAGAAACTGCGAGCCCATCGAGGAAAAAGGAGGAGGAGCCGGTCGGGAGCCGGAGTGGCCCGGCGGGTGGGCTAAACTCTGGGACAGCACATAAATAAAGGAGCAGAGAATGGTTCACAAAAAGCACGGCTGAATAATTCAGCGGCTGGTAGGCTTGATGTGGCGGCGGGTGACCAGGAGCAGCGCGGTGGCCTCGTCTCATCCTCCTGGACCCAGCCATCTGACGCCGTCACACTGTTTACTGGGATCAGGCCCGGTATTCTTTATGCCGACAGCCAACCCCGGCTCTTTTCTTTAAGGGTTCTCAGACGAGTTGAAAGAATAAAAAAATAAAGGGCGCCGGCGGTTGTCATCACGGCTATGACGAGGTCGCTCCGTCTAGACGGCAACACTGAAGTTCTGACGTCAACACGCATAAAAATAGACTTCAAGCAATGACGGCGTCATTATTATTATTATTATTATTATTATTATTATTATTATTATTATTATTATTATTATTATTATTATTATTAGTGTTAGTGTTATTATTATTATCATCTGGGCAGGTACATTTCCAAAACCTTCCCAGCAGATGTTTGGAAACTCGACGCAGCTCAAACGTTGGATTTGGAGTTTTCCCCGAGTCGACGCTCTGGTCTTCCTGCGGCCGCTGTGAGTGAAATCTTCCTGGTCTGGTCTGGTCTGGTCTGGTCTGGTCTGGTCTGGTCTGGTCTGGGAGCAAAACCAGGAGCCGAGTTTCCGTCTCCGTCATTTGAGACAGAAATGTTTCATTTCTTTCCCTCTTTCACCGACTTTTTTGTGAATGAGCAGCAGGCAGGGAGCGACACAAAGTTGCAAGTTTCGTCAGTGTGTGTGTGTGTGTGTGTGTGTGTGTGTGTGTGTGAGTACCTATTGCTCTGGCTTGCAGCAGGGTTTAGTCAGCATCTGAGCCCCCCCCACCCTCATTTACCCCCCTCCTCCCTCCACTGTTGGAGAGGACGAGTCAGCAGCTGGATGACAGTGACTGAACCCCCTCCCCCCCCCCCTGCTTCACCCCCTCCCCCCACCCCACCCCTTTCTCCCACTCTGCCTCGGGTGCTTCCACTTCGTCTGCATTGTGTGCAAATCTTTTCACCTGCAGGTGCAGCCGATCAGAAATCAGACAGGGAAGTGGGAGGAGGAGGAAGAGGAGGAAGAGGAGGCGGAGGAGGAGGGGGAGGCGGGGGCGGAGCTAAATTCAGCACCACTTGGCAGCTCCACGTCGTCGCTGCCGTTCAGAGCATCCGTTGTCTGAACCGCCCGGCCGGAGAAATTCTCACTCTTTCCCACAATTACATCTGCGGAAGTATTTTTTTTTCCATCTCCCCCCTCCTTCCCCCCCACCCCCTCACCCCCCTTCATGACTACAAATCTGCTGCAGTGATTCTGTTTTGTTCCTCTTTTGTATTTGTAAATATTTCATGCGTGCAGCCTTGGCGGCGTCGGCGATTATCTGCAGCCCTCATGCAGAGGAGCGATTTGCTCAGCGTGGAGTCGACACGTGCAGTTTATTAGCCAGCCGCGCCTCGTCCGCCTTCTCTTCATTAGCTGCTGCCCTTATGCATGCGCACAGGAGCCAAGCGCACCTTTTGAGGGCTGGCGGCTAACTCGGACAAAGGCCGTTTGCTCGGTTACTTCTCTGCTGCGCTCTGGTCCTACCTTTCGCTCCTTTGCAGAATCTCGCCGCCTCTCTTCCACAGGGTGACGGCCGGCGGCGAGGCCTGGGGCTTGCATTCCAGAGTGACTCGGCTGCCGGAGCGAGCTTTTAGCACGGCTTTTAATGGGCTTTTGGCGAAAGTGGGCGGGGCAGCTTTGGGAAGGACAAGACAGAAAGAAAAAAAAATGCATGGTGTTATAAGCTGGTTTTCCACGTCGGGCTGCGTAAACTCTAAGAAGCAGCGACTCTGACTGAGGACTTCCTGCCGAGGGAGAGCGGGCTCGGCAGGAAGCAGTGGCCGACTGCATTTCACTGCTGCTCATTGTTGAGTCTCCTGCCGTCAATCTCTTCAATCTAAGCAATCTAATCTTCCCCCATCCCAGGCCGTCGCAGGAAGTCATCAAAGCTCCGCCAGGAAGTCAATAGCCGGGGGGGTAGGAAGCCTGACGCGACGCCGTGGAGCGACATGTTTGTGCAAAGTGTGTTCATCATATTTCTATTTCACCCCTCCCCCTCCCTCCACCCTCGCCCACCTTCCTCCCTACACGTCTAACCGAGTCAGCAGCGTCAAATCAGCGCCTGCAGACTGAGTGGCGAGGAGAGCTCGCCGTCGCCATCAAACACTTGGATGGGGGGGGGGCAGCGCCTTACCTAGCACCATGAGCTGGGCGGTGGCGTAGACCACGCCGTGTTTGTTTTCCGCCACGCACTGGTACATGCCCGAGTCTGACGGGCTTAATGAAGTGATGGAGAGGGCGCCGTTCTCAATCTGCACACGGCCCTGTGGAGAGAGAGAGGGAGAGAGAGAGAGGGAGAGAGGGGGAGAGAGAGAGAGAGGGAGAGAGAGAGAGAGGGATAGAGAGAGAGGGAGAGAGAGAGGGGGAGAGAGAGAGAGAGAGAGAGAGAGAGAGAGAGAGAGAGAGAGAGAGAGAGAGAGAGAGAGAGAGAGGGGGGAGAGAGATGGAGAGAGAGAAGAGAGAGGGAGAGAGAGAGAGAGTGGGAGAGCGAGAGAGAAGAGAGAGAGAGAGAGGAGAGAGAGAGAGAGAGAGAGAGAGAGAGAGAGAGGGAGAGAGAGAGAGAGAGAGAGAGAGAGAGAGAGAGAGAGAGAGAGAGAGAGAGAGAGAGAGAGAGAGAGAGAGAGAGAGAGAGAGAGAGAGAGAGAGAGAGAGAGAGAGGGAGAGAGAGAGAGAGAGAGAGAGAGAGAGAGAGAGAGAGAGAGAGAGAGAGAGAGAGAGAGAGAGAGAGAGAGAGGGAGAGAGAGATGGAGAGAGAGAGGGAGAGAGAGAGAGAGAGAGAGAGAGAGGGAGAGAGAGAGGGAGAGAGAGAGAGAGGATTTTAAAAAATGCAATGCAGCAAGCAGCAACAATTACTGTGGAAGGTGACGGAGAAGCAGCAGCAGCAGCAGGAGGAGGAGAGAGAGAGAGAGAGAGAGAGAGAGAGAGAGAGAGAGAGAGAGAGAGAACTGATGGAGGAGCAGCTCTCCATGTGTGGAGGCAGTGACGGGGAAGAGAGGCGGAGGCGTGCAGCAAAACTGTAAACACACAGAGAAGAGTGAGGTGACGGCGGCTCATCACACAGTCACTCATCCATCCATGATGGTTTGTGTGTGTGTGTGTGTGGTGGGGGTCATTAAGACGGCGGGTTTTCAAGTTCCAATGCTCTCGCCTGCAAGGTTCCTTTGTTTGCAGAGGAACTTATTATGAATGACTTAATGCACTTTCACATTGGGAGTTGGAAAATGCTAAAAAAAGAAAAAAAAGAAAAACAGTCTGCCACTCACTAATTGGTCGGTTTGCGTGTTTTCGCCTCACAGGCTCTGCAGGATGTTGCAGCCCAGCCAACTCACCAGACCAGATTTTACCAGAATTACGGCCGATGCGCTTCACACCATTCAATGGAAACAACTGCAAATCACAATTGCACTTTGTTGACATTTTAGAAATATCGCTGTTATCTTGCGAATAACTGTCACCGCAGCTACTCTAAGCTAAGAGTGTGGCTCTGACTCCGCCCCCCTTTCCCCTTCAAGAATGCTGATTGGTCCGGTCAACACAAAGGCATTCAGATCGGAAACCAGATGGTTTTTAGTATAGAAAAAAATGGAATAGAATGGAAAACCTTTATTCAGCCCACATTTGAGACATTTGCATACAGCAAGAATGAAGGGCACAGAGAAGGAAATGTATAATGATTAAAAAAAGAAAATTTTTTGCTCTTATTCCCAAGGACTCTAGAACGAGGACGATATTCTGCGTTCTTTTTCAAGGATCAAGGTTGTCGGTTCTGGTTGTGGTTCAAACAGGCAGACGAGGAAGAAGGAAAATCAGGATCTTTGTGACTCAAAGTCCCAGTTGCGGTACCTCGGGCGCCAGCGGCTGGCCGTTCTTCAGCCAGCTGTAGGACGGCTTGGGCTTCCCGCTGGCCCGGCACTCCCAGAAGAGGTTCTCCTGGATGGACGGCGTGGCGTCCGTCACGGTCTGCAGCCAGTGGGGTTTGGCTGCGGGCGGAGGCGAGCAGAGGATTAGCCCTTAAAAAGCTTTGTCTTCAATCAAGGAAGTGGAGGATTAGCCACAGACGGGAACGCCGGCGCCGGAACTCTCTCTCCCTTGCCGGACTCTCTCGAGTACACCTGCGCGCTCTCAGCAGATCACAAGTAAATAAGTAAAAAAATAAAGAAATAAATAGATGAGAAGATGTGAATATTGACATGAAATGCATTTGCAGCCTTGAAAACAAGCAGCAGGACGGAGTAATCAGCTCCGGATCCTCGTGTCCTTCTCCGCTAACATCCTTCCACTTATTGACATATTGCTTTCCTGTCAGACAAACCAGATTAAAGCCGCCGGTGCCGCATCCCCGCACCACCGCCCCTCCACCCTTCCACCACCACTCGATCCCTCCACCCCACCCCCCCGCCCTGCCGTGAATATCCATTACATGTGCAAAACAAGCAGCTCTGCTCTGCCGCCTCCCCGCTGCACTGACCGTGGAAGGAGACGCGGCCCTGCGCCGCAGTTCTTCCCTCGCCGGTTCTCCGCCACGCACTCGTACATCCCGGCGTCCTCCTGCTGGAAGTTGGGAATCTCAAGGACGGCGTTGGAATTCTTCATTTTCACCTTGCTGGCAAAGGGAACGCCGCTCGTTCTCCTCCAGCTTATTTCTGGCACCGGGCTGTGGGAAGGTGGAAGATTTGTCTTTTTAAATAAAGATGAATGAATAAATAAATAAATACAAAAAAATGCAATAAATGGATTCATTATTGAAATAAAACAAATACCGAAAAGTAAATACAAGCAAAAAAAAGCAATATATCAAATAATAGCTTTTGTAAAAGAGCAATAAATAAATGATTTTGCCAATGACTAAATTAAACTACACAGTCGCATAATATAAACATAAAATAATAAGACCTTTATTAATCCCACAGGTGCAACAGGTGCGGACAGAGAATGAAGGGAATGGAGGGGGGGTACTCACTTCCCCAGAGCGAAGCATTCCAGTCTGACCAGCGACTCCTTGGCAGCTGGAACCATCTCAGGGAAGTGAACTTCTATCTTGGGCTCGTACTCGCCCATCACTCCTGGCAGACAGGAAGTAAAAAGAAGAATCATTTGAATAAAAAAAAAAGAAGGCAAAGAGGTCGAGAGGCGTCTTTGTATCAGCGATGAGACTAAAAGGCAAACGAGCCCCCGCTGCTGGCGACGGCGCAGGAACAAGAGTCGGGAAGAAACACACAGAGGGCAACTCATTAAATATTCAGCAGACACGTCGGGGAGAGGTGGAGGAGGTGGGGCAGTGGGGGGGGTGGGGGGCTTCACCTGTGGCGATGACTTCATTTACGGTTGTATTTATATTCACATCAGCCTGTCCCTCCCCGCTAGCAGGCAGGAAGCAGGACGAGTCGGTGATTTTTTTTATTTATTATTATTTTATTTTACATTTATAGCTCAATCACAGCACGACAGTCACGAATCATGTGACTCATCAGGGAAAAATGTGCCCGGCCGTTGAGCCGAGAGGCTGAGAGTTTCAGCTTTGTTCTGTTATTTGCTGCCCTGGAATCAAATATTAGTGCACAAAAAAAAACAAAAACAAAGAAAAAAACATATTTTGCCATTATGGGGGAAACGCTGACACACAATCAAGCAGAGCGTTTCTGCCACTTCCACTGCCATGGATTAAACACCGGCGTCGTTGTGTCGCTAAGTGTGTTTTGTAATTATCGTGCCGCACAACTGTCATCAGGACAAAAGGCTGACGTTTTAATGGACTCATATTGTCATTTGGAGATTGCCCCCCCACCCCCCTCTGATCTTAACTTGCCGCGCACACAAACAGCAGATTTAACCCATGGTCAGCGTAACACCATGGTTTACTAGACTGGATCAAAACAGCAGTAATGCTGGGAGATTTGTTATTATTGTCGAGTGTATTTTGCAGACATGTTGGAAAAATGTTCTTCAGAATTTTACAAACGCTGCTGTCAGAACATATCCATCCCTGTCAGTCTCTGCCGGACCTACCGCATGTCCACAGAGGGCGGAGTCAACACCTGGCTGGTTGGCGTGGTCACTAACCTGCAGGCGCAGCCGAGCCCTTTGTGACCTCACAAAGGAACAATTTCCCAAACAGGGTGTTTTGGCATAATTACATTTAAAACATGCCATAAAATACTAAATTAAACTGTTTTGTGACAGACAGACAGACAGACAGATAGATAGACAGACAGATAGATAGATAGATAGATAGATAGACAGACAGACAGACAGACAGACAGACAGACAGACAGACAGACAGACAGACAGACAGATAGATAGATAGATAGATAGATAGATAGATAGATAGATAGATAGATAGATAGATAGATAGATGGATGGATGGATGATGGATGGATGGATGGATGGATGGATTCTGGAAAAAACGTGTTTTAATAATCAGATTTTACTGAATAAAAAAGGCAAGAAAAAGCTCTTTCGTCATCCAACCCAGGAATGATTCTCTCAGAACACATTATTCATTTTTTGAATTACAGTAACAACGACACTATTTGGATTTTTGCTCCTCTAGAGGAGAAAAAAGATGATTATTTGTTTTACTCTGTGAGCAGAACCAGAAAACAACATTTTTTGTTGTGTGTTTTTGTTTTCCGACGGCTAAGATCTGCAGCGGCGGAGCTCCACTGTTTTCCAAGTGTCTTTTTTTCTTCTCCTTCCCGACAGTTCAATGAATTAAATCAACATAAGGCACGGGTGCAGCCGCGCAGCTCTGCTCGGCACGTCCTGTATAATTAATGTGAAGTTTTTGTTTGTTTTCGCTTCTGATTCACTTTTGGAAATAAATGAGTAATTGCCCTTTTTTTTTCTCCCGCTGATTCCAAAAAAGCAATTATTGTGTTCTATTCAGGAATTTGACATTCTCGTGTTGTTTTTCAGCTTTTCTTTCTTTCTTTCTTTCTCACTCCTCCCTCTCCCACTGATTGATTCCAGCCTCTGAAAACCAGAGGGAGTCAGCAGGCGGCAGTCTTTACCGTCGCTCCGGAGGTGCAGCGGCGTCGGGGAGCTGAGCACCTTCTCCCGGGTGACGGTGTTGTTCACCACGCAGGTGTAGTTGCCCACGTCCGAGGGCTCCACCTTGGCGATGTACAGGCTCCCTGTCTCCTGGGAGATGAAGCGGCGGCTGTCCTGCTGCACAAACTGCGGGAACTCGTTGAAGATCCAGGCGAAGGACAGACCTGCGAGCCAGCGGAAGAGGAAAGGGAGGCCGTTAGCGCGCCGCGACCCCGTTTGCCGAGGGATCTGAACCCGCCGGGAAGACGCCCCGCCGTGCCCTAAAAATAAAAAAACATAAAACACGCCAGTCGAGGCGTCCTGTCGTTTCTTAGCTCATGCAACCAACGGCGAGCGGCCGCAGAAGAAATGGGAGGTCCAGGAAAGAGAGCGAAACAAAACGGATTACAGCGGGTCGCTGCTCCTCCCCTGACACTTGGCCTCCATTCCTCGGCATCCCGAGTCGTTGGACCCACTTACGGAGGCGGGGAAAGAAAACCACAGGTCTACCAAGAGAGAGGAGACCTGCCAGGACAGATTATGGCGCCATTTTGAGGAGCAGAGGCTGCGGCGAAAGACGCTGAGAGCAATTTATGCCTCGTCGGGAGGTGAGCTGGGTCGCTGCGAGTCTGGCGTTGCACGCCGCCGCCCCTGTCAGTCATATCCCATGATTCCTCCCCCCACCACCCTCCCACCACAAAGGCAGTCGGACACCAGGCTGCGGATGTGATGGAGGGTGCAAGCTGGGTGCAGCCCTGCAGATACAGCTGGCGTCCTCTGACTGGGTGCCACAGAGAGCCAAGATAATCTGAATGGGAAGAACCATCCGAATCAGGAAACAACAGCGAGGAGTTTGGAATCCTCCGCTGATGCACTTGACAGCAAACTGCAGGCAGAAACCAGAAACCAGCAACAACGTTATATATCAGATATAACCAGAACGGTCAGAATCGGCTCCACTGGCCCGACAAACATGGGATTTGGGATCTTCCACTGGTGCTTTGGCAGAAAAAGGCAGCTCCATCCACAGTTTGCTCAGAAGGTAGAGCGGGTTGTCCAATGACCGAAAGGTTGGCGGTTCAAATTCCGCTTCATCCCAGTCTGTCTATCAATACAATCTGTTACTATTATTATTATTTATTGTACAGACAATGGCGCCATAGCTGCAAACATGTTAGCTAGCGGGCTAGCTAGCAGTATTCCAGAAAAAACGGCACAAAGAAATCAGGCTCATTTACATGTTTTCCGCCTGGCGACAAGCTCAGCTCCACTAAAACTGCACACGCAAGTAAGCAGGAGGGCCGGGTGTGGGTGGTGGTGGAGGGTGGATGGGGGGGGTGGCAGGTAGACAAAAACAAAAGCGCGGTAACACCACCCAGGGCCTTTTATACAATGAACAATTACCTGGCAAAGCAGACCGTCGGCTGAAGAAGAAAAGTCTATGATGGAGCGCAAAAGTGACACAATTGTTTCTGTTGTGTTTCATTCATCACACCTGAGTGATGTGATAATGGCCGCCGCCGCGGCGAAGGTGGAGGAGGAGGAGGAGGAGAAAACAGCTTTTCGGCAGAATTCAAAGGCAGTGAAGCGCGGAGGGGAGAGAAGAAAAAAACCCGAGGGGACGTCTTGTAGGTGTTAGATAAACTTCAAGGTTATGCGGCGGATCGATGCGAGGAAAAATTCGAGGGAGACAAAAAGAGGGGAAGAAAAGCAGGGGGAGGGGGAGAAAAAAGAAAAAAAAAAGAAATGATGGAGGGGGCTGGGTGGGTGGTGGGGTGAGGGGGAGCATCGGGGCGAGAAATGAATAAAGGAGCAGCGGGGCCGGCTTTCAAAACACAATAGCACGACGGCTACGACGGCCAAACCGTGTGAGGCTGTCGGAGAGAGGCTGTCAAAGTGGGTTTCACACAGAGCTCTCGCAGCCATTATCCAATAGAGCGGCCGCACAATGCGGAGGGCCACAAACTGTTCTCCAGTGTGTGTGTGTGTGTGTGTGTGTGTGTGTGTGTGTGTGCGTGCGTGCGAGTGAGGAACCCGGCCATTGCTGTCATTTCCCCCCGATGTATAGGCACTCAGGGAGCACCGGCACAAAGTGCCGCTTAATGCACAGAGATGTATAGTGAACAAAGAGGGATGGAGGTACTGTAGCGCTTTAGCAGAGCAGGGAAGAAACAGTGTTCACCGCCTGCTTGCAGCCACAGAACCAGCAGAATTTCCTGCAGTTTCTCTGCAAATGAAGCTGCTGGATTGAAAAAAGGAGTTTCAGGTCAGATTTATTTTAGATAAAAATACTGTTTTTTATTGACGGGGGCACCGGTTTTGGAGAAGAAATTCACATCCAGCCTTTCACGGGTGATGCCAGGAACACGCCATAGCAGGGGGTGGTGCTAGAGTCTCCAATGACAACGACGATGCCGTGAGGGTTAAAAAAAAAAAAAGAAGGCAACCTCAGAGCCGAGCTCGCACTGCACTGCAGAGCTGATAAAACACAAAACAGCACTTTTTTTTTGTTTCGCCTGCCGTTTATCTGCAGTTTCCTTTGGGACAAAAACTTGCAAAAAGGAAAAAAAGTTGCCCAAACAAAAAGAAGAGTTCCAATGTGAAAATAAGACAAAGCGCAACCTCAAAAAACCCCAAAGCCTGCAGACAAGGCCTCAGTTTTCCAACAGTCTCGTATGAAGGACAAAGAGCGACTAGAACGTCCTTCGTTAGAACTCAAAGAACCTGCAACCCTGCAGCCTGAAATATCCCTGGGACAAATGTTTGAACTGATGAGCCTCAGAACTCTGGCTGTCCCTGGTCTTGTCGCTACACTAGCCGGCTAATTGTCGAACTGTAATAACAATGAAGGTGCTTGAGAACCTTCATTGAACCTTCATTAAGAAAGAAAAATGTCCTTCCTCTTGACAAACTAGATTCACTTTACTACGACTACTACTACCACTAGTACACTACTACTACTATATATTTTTCATTTTATTATTACCATACAGTATATAGTGTTTGTCTAAAGACAGTCTGAACAGCGCACTTCAGATTTTTTCAAAAGCAACCCTGGCCACCTTCATACGTGGTCCTGGTTCCATCATAAATCTGATATGTGGCATTGCATATTTATCTAAATTACGAATTAAGACCTGGCGCCTGAACGCAGCCTAAGAGCCACCAAGCGCTGCACTCACCTCCGGAGTTGAGCGGCGGTCCACACAGCAGCACCACTCCCTGTCCCTCCCGGACGTTGACGGCGCTCCTGGCTGTTTGACTTCTGAAGTTCTCCAGATCTGTTGAGTCACATGACATCCAAATGGGATTAGGCGGCGGGTGGAACATTTTTTTTTTTTTAAAAGGAGGGAGTGAGGGGGAGGGGGCAGGAGGGGAATATTTATCACACTCATATACTCAAGGGCTGCTTTGAGAAGGACAGTTTTGAAAAACATAAATAACAGACGAGACAGCAGTTTCTACTGGCGGCACTGACTGGCGTGAGAGGCGTCTTTGATGCAAAGATTTGCAGCGCGGGGACTTTAAGGCGGCGCCGCTGATTGGTTGGCGCCTGGTGACAGACGGCGTGCCACGCTTTGGGAAACACGCAGGCTGCTGATGAGAGACGACCGGCCTCGCTCACGCTTGCGTCGCAACTCGACACTCTTCAAAAATTGTCATTATTAAACGACTCGTAATCTCGCACTGTAAATCATCATCAGCTGGACCAGCAGCATTACAAATGGAACCAGAGGCCTTTATTGCGGTGCTACTCCTGCTTGGTGTTTTTAAGAAAGTTTAAAGAACATAAAAATAAGTATATTACGAATAGAAAAATAGTGCAAAAATAAAGTCAAATCAGAACAGTAAAATCAGAATAGTGCAGTGTTCACTATTGCAGTGTACAAATACAATAGAGGGAAAGAGCCCAGCAGGCTGGACCTGGGGGTGATGGAGCAGTGCTGACTGGAGAAGCTGCTGGGCTCTACGCCTCCCCAGCGCACACAAAAAGGAAGTCAGTGTGACCGATAAGGGGAAATTAGGAGGAGGGATGATTACGGGGAGAAGTGGGGCAGCGGAGCGCTCGGCCAGATTAACCAGCGGCCTCTGTGGATTGGCCAAGTGGCGGCCGAGGAGGACACAGGAGGAGACGGGCTGACGTGGAAACGTGGAAAAGAGCCGATGTCCTTCCGATACCGGCAGCCCGTCTCCTCGGAGACCGTCGATTTCCTTCAAGTCTCTGATTGGACACAATAGAAAAAAAGAAAGGCTGTAACCCAAACAGCAGCAGTCAGTGATTCTGCTGCTGACCAGTGGACAGAAACTCCTTCAAAGATGGGTGGAGTCCCGGAGCTTCCAGTCAAGTTCTGCAGCAGTTGCAGCAGCTGACTACAGCTGGAAAACAAAATTAGAGTCTATTGGCTGCTTTTGTATTATTTTTTTTCACCAGTGTTTTATCCATCCATCCATTTTCACTACCCTGTTCTTCCTGCACTTAGGGTGACGGGGGGTCAGCTGCAGCCAAGTCCCTGCTGTCATAGGGTGAAGGCAGGGTGACGCCCTGGACACGTCGCCAGCTCACCAGCGATTCAGAGCAACAATAAACATTGTAGCCAGTTTGTAACAGTGTGATATCGAGCTCCTTTCCGTATTTGACTACCAGCCCTTTTTAGTCTTTTGCAACTGTTTGCAACCAACTCCAGCGGCCCCTGCTGGTCAGACAATGTAATGCAGGTTTTTGGCACTTCCCCGTTTGACCTGCTTTTTGAAACTGGTGGCTTCCCCCACAGGAAGTGCTTCAGAGTCAGTTGTTTAAAAGAGGGACGGTGCATAGTGAACGTTTTGATTGATCCCCATATTCAGCCCCAGCTGGAGGATTGAATCAAAGGTCGGCAGACACAACAAACAACAAACTACACTGCTGTTCACAAAGCACATAACAAAGATTTGAGTTGCTTCATGGAAAAGTGCTGAGTTGCAATTAATTAAGTGGCAGTCAAAAAAAAAAAGAAAACTGCTGACAAAAAGGAAAACTGGGACAGTGTGCAGGTCAGGATATTAATTAAGAAGCAGTGGTGATAATTAAAGCGCTGGTGTTAGTGCACGTTGCCAGATTTCACACAATTCCCTCACTGTGCTCACCATTAAACACCGGACCAAAGGTAATAAACATAATAACAGCACTGCTGGCCTTCATTGCATTGCCTGGAAGTCGTTGTGCGTCTTGTTTATGTCTTGCACCTGACGGCCTGCCGTGCTTCAGTGGAGTCACGCACTCATTGTTTCTTCCTGCTCCGATTGGCTGAGTACAATGTCCACCTCCTAAATGAAAACAACGGCAGCAAAGCGGCAAAAAGCTCAAACTTTTTGTCCACTCCACATTAATCCATTAACTCCACATTGGAAAGACAGATGGATTTACTGACTGCAACGCCGGCGAACTGCCGGTTTCCAATTTCAATATCGGCTGCAAAAACCCCCCAGATTCTTCAGAAAGAAAAAGGAGGCGGAATGTTTCTTTTGGACGCTTCTACTGTGCCTGCCAGTGAGCTCAAGAGATCAGTTTGTTTGGCAAAACCATCCAGCACTTTATGCGTGAGCTCTGCTTCCAAATAGCCAAAAAAATAAAAATAAATTACCTCAGGCAAGTTTTGTTTTTTTTTTGTTCCTGGCAAATCAACAAGAGTTTTTCTGAAGTTTTGCTGTTTCTATAAATGTTCTCACACAATATTCTTCAAAAAAAAGTTTAAGAATCTTGATTTTTTATTTTTCAGCTGAAATCATTTCACATTTGTAACATTTAAGTGTAGGGATAATTTTCAGAATTTCCTGGAGTAGCCATAAGAAGTCGAGGGTGGGGGATAGGAGGAACCGCCTACATGTGAGTCGTAAAGTCCAAAGAAAAATGACTTTCATTGAGTTTGGACTCTTCCGACTGCAGCAGCTGGTCAGCACAGTGCTTAACGAAGCGACAGCAATCAACAGCAACTTTTGTCCTCAGAATTTGTCAAAAAATAAATAAAAATAAAAAGGTATATTACTGATGGGCAGTCGTCATGGCAGCCCACCTCTCCACACTGTGCTGCATGTCTTACTTGATTAGGTTCAGACATCTGGAGGGAAACTGTCCTTCTCCTTCTTCCAATAATATATATATATAATTGTGGATGTACACACACACACACACACGTATATATGCTAATTGATGCCTTTGAAGAAAAACTGTTTGCGTCAAGAGTGGCTTTCAGCACTGACGTCACTGCTGAGTCTTTCAAGCCTCTGATCCGATTCCAAACTGGGTCCTTGACGACACGGAACGCACAGAACGGCTAGAAAACGCACGGACCGAGTTCAAACGTGACGCTTGGTATCATTTGCCTACGAGAAAATGACTTGTGGAGATTTGAAAAGCTATTTTTACTCGGCGCCAGGGCAGCAAGAGCGTCGCAGCTGGTTGTGCGTGTTGGCGCCGGGAACTGTGGACGGTACCTTTACCGTCTGAGACGTCTGCAATAAAACTCAGCAGCGCGGTTCTTGTACTCACGCACTCTGGACGTGTTGCAAAGGGACAAAGTCATTCTGTCGAAACATCCTGAAATAAACTGCACTTGGAGACTCAAGACTGAGTCTTAGCACAATACAGGACATCACAGGCACGAGGTGTCCAAAAGCTTTTGTCCATGACTGTATTTTATTTTGTTTTGTCCCATCCTGAGAGGTTTTTACTTCCACCTTACATTGCTTAAGGCCTGGATTCCAAAGGAGGCGAGAAGTCAAAGCCCTTCAGCGGTAAAAGGAATCACTCGGAGGAATCACTATGAAGATTCATTCAAAGGAGTCGCATAGAGGTTGCACTCTGAAGAATCACTCAGTGGATTCACACAGTGGATTAATTCAGAGGAATCACTCAGAGAGGTCACGTGGAAGAGTCACTCAGAGGAGTCACTCAGAGGAGTCACTCAGAGGAGTCACTCAGAGGAGTCATTTGAGGGAGTCTCTTCGAGGATTAATTGAGAGAATTCACTGGGTGGAACCACTCGGAGAAATTGCTCAGTCACGCTGGATTCCACCTCCAACATCCGAGGCAGAACAATCAACGCTAAACAACCTCCGGAGAGACTTATTGAAGATCCATAAACATAATAAAAGAGCCGCCCCCTAACGGAGGAACCCCGGGGCCGTCGTCAATATTATTATATTCTTGATCAAGAGAGGAGAGCTTCCTCCCCGGAGGCCAGGCACCACGAGGACTCGCACTCGCTGTCTGGGCCCAAGAGAACCGCATGGAGGAGCCGTCGCTGTCCACTCGCACTCCTCCGCCATCCCAGCCAGCGGCTGCTGATTAAAGATAACATTTCCTGAAGCGCCACTGGAGCAGAAGCTTCCTCCTGATTGTCACTCAGCAATCTGAATTTCCTTCACATGCAACATGCATATTTTTTTAAAATGTAGTATTGTGTATATGTTCAATACCTAAATATGTGATGTTATATACAACACTACCCAGAAAATTAGGATATCCTGAACAGGTTGTTGTATTTGCCCATGTGTGAAGTCTTCTGAGCCAACCCAAGACAGACTTTTTAAAGGCTCAGGACCCTTTAGCAGGTGTTTTGGATTCTTTGGACTGTTTGAAGCTACAAAACTGAAGCTTTTCACACTATTCTAATTTTCTGAGTTTGTGGGTTTGTGCTTTTAATCAGCTGAAAATCTTAATCAGCTAAACAACAAGGAACTGCTTGAGATGTCAATTTGCGTGGAATGGCTCAATAAAATTAGTTGCTTTCATCTTTTATGTTAAAGTTCCAAAATAAAACAACTTTTACTTGATATTGAAAATCTAAAACTTGTTTGAGTTATTTCACACTTTTTTGTTTGATGCATATGTGTTCATTCATAGGTTTGATGCCTTGAGTGACAATCTTCAATAATGACAATGGAAGAAAAACCATGAGATTAAAAGTATGTGTCCAAACTTTTGACTGCTAGTGTATATTTATACTTTTTGAAAATAATTTGAGACCCCTTTAAATTTTGCTTTGAGGCTTCCAGGGGGTCTCATGGATTAATCGGGGGGGGTGTTCGACACCCTCGGACACAGCTGTCATTTGCACACTGGGCGGCTCTGATCTGAACCAAGACTCACAGCAGATTGTGATTTAAAAAATAATCAAAAGGTTTGGAGAGTCGGCGGCGGGTCGTGTTGCTGGCAGGAAGTGAGCAGCAGGGACAGACAGACAGACAGACAGACAGACAGACTCACATGCAAACTGCAGGCTGGCCCTGCGGCTGAGGATGGAGCCCCAGGAGTTGAAGGCCGTGCACTGGTACAGGCCCGAGTCCTGGTCCCGGTCCGGCCTGCTGATGATCAGGCTGCCGCCGGACACGTGGCGCCGGTAGTCCTTCCCCAGGTCGATGAGCGTCCCGTTCAGTGACCATCTGGTGAAAACGCAACAACAACAATCAGCCTGGCGAGCGGAGGCCGCGCTCTTTTATTCGCCGCTGTTTATCAGGCGCATTGATTTTTGATCGGCTTCGCCCACGTCGTGCTGAGAGAGACGCCACCTGAGTAATGGGAGCAGGAGGCAGCCGCCTATCGAGCTGTTGTGAGGATCGCTTACAGCATGGCTTCTACAGGAGAAGACGGACACTTTGATTCTCTGTTTTTTTGCGTCGATCATGTCTTTTTTTTCACCAGAAAAAATGCTTTTAAAGAAAAAGTAAAATGGGTTCCAGCAGATGTGAAAATTATAGGTCAAACTCACATAAGTATTTTCCGCTTTGTACTCAAACCCTTCATCCAATTCAATCATTGCAGTGCCCGCCTGCCTTTCTCGTCTAATCAGAGGCCTGAACACTGATAATTGGCAGGATGACTAGTTCAGTCCAGTTGGAATGACAATGAAAGGTGCAAACAGAAATAAACACACATCGTGTTCTCTCAGAGGTATTAACAAGGATCCAGTGCTATGTATATTGTCAGAGAAACAAGGTGCAACCCAAATACTACAGCCGATATTCCTGTATTGGTGACAGTAGCCACAGTAGCCAATAAAGTTTAGTCCAAAGCTACATCCTGGCTATTGTGAATGCTAGTATTTCGGTCGATTAGTTTGCTAGCTGAATTTTTGATCTGGGCCAAAGGCGCTAGCGTGGGTTTGGTTCTTCACTCAGTTGGTCTGTGTGTCTTTATAACGACAGTCTCTTAAAAATTAATTCCATCGCCACAGTTATTAGTCTATAACTAATCTGTCCTGCGACGATTTCATAGGGTGACTGATGCACATTTGATTCGCAATCTGAGTGTGTGTGAAAACGCCGTGACATTTTTGGTCGTTAAAGCCCCCGCGAGTGCTGGAGGACGCCACCGCCTCGGCGAGGGCACCGACGCTCTCTGAGTGCTTTCTAATTAGTTTATGCGTTGCACTTTTGTGTTACTGAATTATCGCCTTCTGACACCCTGGCGTTGTGTCGTCTCCAGACAATTTCCCCCGCAGAAAAGGTCATGGAGATGTTTGTCATGCTTGCCCGATTCAGGAAGTGCGGCAGCTATTAATCAAAGGGACAACAAAAAGAAAGAAAAAAACAGTGAGTGATGTCGGCGCTGCCGCAGCGGAGAAGAAAAACTCTCCCTGGAAACACGTTCCCGGATGAAATTTGCAGTCTGTCAGCCTGACGGTTACATATTTCCAGAGGAAATGGAAAGCCATAGCGGTCACAGCGACCGGACCATCTCGCCACATTAACGCAGATGAAAAATCTACTTTGGCTCGCATAAATTCAGAAACTAGCGTCGGCTGCTCTGCACTTTTCAGCAAAAAAATAAGAAATAAAAAAAAATCAGAGCTAAGCCGGAGAGAGGGAAAGAAAAAAAAAATCAATATATTGTTTTTTTCCTGGGAGGCAAACTAACAGGCGCTCAGAGTGATGCTTCACGCTGTCTTCAAGCCGGTGGCGGCTCCCCAGCCTCCCGCCCGCCCCACACACTACAAAAGACAAAGATGTCTTTCATCTTGTAGCGTGCATTATTCATCCAACGCCATGCAACATAATGGCACTGATTTTGCCGTTTGATTTTGCTGTTCCAACAATGCTGCATTAAAAAAATGTCACATACTTGCCATAACAATGACAACATCCTCCCGCAAACAACTACAAAAGATGCATATACTGCTCTTCATATATATATATATATATATATATATATATTTATATTTACATATAAATATACATACATATATATACACTTACTCTCTCTCTCTCACACACACACACACACACACACACACACACACACACACACACACACACAGAACAGGAACATTTATTTTACGATTGACTAAAATTTTCTTTGTCTTTACCGGTGTCCACTATGGAACAAAGTGCACCCTGACACTCCTCTTCCTGGAATGGGTGAAGGCTTTACAAGCCCCGCCCTTTGAAACGTAATTGCTGATCACTGCTTTTGGTGCTGTTCACACACACACACACACACACACACACACACACACACACACACACACACACACACACAAACACACACACACAATGAGGTTGTCAGTGATTTATGGGGCCTCACCTTTTACCAACGTCAAATCACCGTACATGTCATGTCTTGATCTGCCGAAGACAACCCTCACTTCAAAATATTTTTTTCACTTTCGCAACATTCATTGATAAAATGTTTAAGATGTCACAGGGTTATGGGGTCAGCACCAAACTGTGGTCTCTAACGACGACTGAGTTTATGAGACCTGTTTCCATGCAACACAAACCAAAACCACATACTGGGCTCCTCACAACATTCCAGGAGGCTGTGCTAAATACTTAAATACTGTGTACATGTCAATGCATAATTATTGCCGTGCTTTTTCCTGCTTGTTTACCTTATTTAGAGTTAAGTTGATTCTTTAAATTATTCTGTATATGTAGTTAGCCTGTTACTCTCTTTCTCTCTCTCGCTCCCTCTCTAACACACACACACACACACACACACACACGCGCGTCAACAAGGGAACAAAGTACACATCCACCCTGACACTGCAGCAGCATAAGGCCTCTCCCCCAGTCCTCCCTGCAGCCAATCAGAGCACTTTCTACAGAGCACTCAACCTAGTTTCACTTCTGAGGAAGTAGTACTCAGTCAGTTGCTCTCAGAGGTGAAATGGCTCAGTCAGGAGCTCAGCTGGACCCAGAACTCTTATCATGTTCACTCTGCCTGGATCTTCTGAAGGATCCAGTTGCTACTTCCTGTGGACACAACTACTGCAGAAAGTGTCTCCAACATCACTGGGATTTAGAGGAGAAGAGGAGAGTCTACAGCTGCCCTCAGTGTAGGAGGACCTTCACAACGAGGCCTGTCCTGGAGAAGAACACCATGTTAGCAGCTTTAGTGGAGACCCTGGAGAAGACTGGACGCCAAGCTGCTCCTGCTGATCACCGCTATAGTGGAGTTGAAGATGTGCTCTGTGATTTCTGCACTGGGAGGAAACTGAAGGCCCTCAAGTCCTGTCTGGTCTGTCGGGCCTACTACTGTGCCTCTCACCTCCAGCCTCATCTCCAGTCTTCAACATTTCAGAGACACAAGCTGGTGGATCCCACTCAGGAGCTCCAGGAGAACATCTGCCCTCGTCATGATGAGGTGATGAAGATGTTTTGCCGCACTGATCAGCAGATGATCTGTTATCTCTGCTCTGTGGATGAACATAAAGGTCACCACATTGTGGCAGCAGCATCAGAGAGGACTGAGAAGCAGAGAGAGCTGGACAAGACCAAGCAGGAGATCCAGCAGAGGATCCAGCACAAAGAGGAAGACCTGAAGGTGCTTCAGAAAGAGGTAAAGTCCATTAACAGCTCTGCTGATAATGCAGTGAAGGACAATGAGGACATCTTCATCCAGATGATTCGTCTGGTGGGTAAAAGACGCTGTGAGGTTCAGCAGCAGGTCAGATCCACACAGGAAGCAGAAGTGGGTCGAGTCAAAGAGCTTCAGAAGAAGCTGGAGCAGGAGATCACTGAGCTGAAGAGGAGAGATGCTGAGCTGGACAAGATCTCACACACAGAGGATGACAGCCAGTTTCTCCACAACTTCTCCTCACTGCCAGCACTCAGTCAGTCTCCAGACTCCTCCAGCCTGGAGATCCGTCCTCTGAGATACTTTGAGGACATGACAGCAGCTGTGTCCAAGCTCAGAGATAAAATACAGGAAGTTCTGATGGAGACATGTGTAAACATTTCTTGGACTCTGAGAAACATTGATGTTTTACTGAATGAACCAGAACCAAGCAGCAGAGAGGACTTCCTCAGCTATTCTCATCAAATCACTCTGGATCCAAACACTGTCAACTACCATCTGTTATTGACTGAGGAGAACAAAAAAGTCACATTCATGAAGGAAGTTCAGGCTTATTGTGATCATCCAGACAGATTCACTCACAAGAATCAAGTCCTGAGTAGAGAGAGTCTGACTGGACGATGTTACTGGGAGGTGGAGTGGAGAGGGGAGATGGTTGGTGTAGCAGTGGCCTACAAGAACATCAGCAGACAGTTAGAGAACAGTGCATTTGGATTAAATGACAAATCCTGGCGTTTAATATGTGCCCAAGGTCAATATAAGTTTTATCACAACAGCATCTGGACTTGGTTCCCAGGTCCTCAGTCCTCCAGAGTGGGAGTCTACCTGGACCATAGAGCAGGTCTTTTGTCCTTCTACAATATCTCTGAAACCATGGAGCTCCTCCACAGAGTCCAGACCACCTTCACTCAGCCGCTACACGCTGGACTCAGGATTGTTTCAGATTCTTCAGCTCAGTTGAGTCTGACAATGACAGTCTGAGTACGAGTCTGATTATAGGACTTAGATTCTCAGAATACACTGAGTAATTTGTGTTTTTCTTTTGCATTCGATTCATCCCACAAATTAATAATCTTTGATTGGTCCAGATTACAACTCGATGATTGTGGAAACACAGCTGGGGTCTGTTTTCACTTTTGAGTTTCCCTCCCACCAGGTTTCCGATTTTGTAGAAGAACTGATCTATCTGATGGACCTTCTGACTGTTGTTTAGTTTATAAAGAATGAGGTAGATGGATGTAAATATTCTGTGAAATGATTCTATCTTTTGATTCTTGTCACAAATGTAAATGTAACAACAGTAAATGTGTGCATGCTTCATTAAATAATTAATGAAATTTGTCATTTGTTGAGTTTCCATTAAATTGCATGCAAGTTTTGTGTTTTTTGAATTAAATAAAAATAATTAAAATATAACCAAGCGTTTCCATGAAAGGCAATGTAAAGCATGGCAACATCATAGGGGCGCAACATGGTTGCAGGAGGATTCCAGCAATTACTATCAACTGAGTGAGTTATAATTATTCCTGTAGGTCAGCTACACTGGCCAATAGGAATGCTGCTCTTAGACCAGGATTATTATTCACTGCCGCAGGACCTGGCGGGACCTCAGACTGGTAATCTCACATCAAGTCCCCGCACCGCACCGCACCGCACCAGGGCAGTGCCTTGAGGAGCTCACAGGAAGTCCAGTTGTGATTGAACTTCACCGAGACCTTGAGGTCCGCATCAATTTTGCACGAGGCCTCTCCTCAGCAGATAGAGCAGGGACTGGAGCGCAGCAGCAGCTCACCTGGCCCTCCTCCAGGCCAGGCGCCCGCAGAGACACACACACACACACACACACACACACACACACACACACACACACACACACACACACACACACACACACACACACACACACACACACACACACACACACCTCAGCTGCTTTTATATAATAAATATATGTTCCTTGAACCTTCAAGCCAAATGCGACAGTATAAATATTCCTAATACCTCCATGTTTCAGAATTAATGACTCTTCCTGTGTGTGTGTGTGTGTGTGTGTGTGTGTGTGCGGCTGTGCGAGGTTCACTGTGGATCAAATAGCTCTATGGATTCTGCGGAGCACTAACAGACAGAGCATTGATGTGTTTATGGGGCGGATATATGATGCTTTTATTTTAATGAATCCCCTCCCCTGCAGCCCCCCCCCACCCTCACCCCCCACCCCTCTCCCTCCCATGCTAAGTAAATAAAGTCCTGCCAGTCAAGTCGGCTCACGTGCGCTTCCTGTAAATCCCAACGTGCGACCTTTTCCTTTGCCGACTTCATCTGGTTTATCGCGCAGCTTCTCAAATTATCTGCGGGGCCGTAAAGCCGTCGAGTGGCTCGACCTGCAGAAGGACGAGCGACCCCGGGGGGATTGGGTGGGTTGGGGGGGGGAATCGATCCGCCGATATTTACACCCGGCCCTGGTGTCAAGCGCCGCTCTGCTCTGCTGCATTTATAACGCGGAGGAATTTTAACACTAAATAAATAAGTCAATGAAAAGGCACCTTTTAATCCTCCTGCACCCCCCCCCCCCCCACACACACACACACACACACACGCTGCAGAGAGAGAAATGCAAAAAAAAACAACGGAACTGAAGTCAACGAGCAAAGTGTTCTAGCAAAATAAACAAGCAAAACACAAACTAATAAAAGTGTTTTTAGTCAGAGGAGAACCGACTGTCATTTGTATTTCAACTTCACTAGAAGCTCACTCTTCTTAATGTCAATTTGCTTGCTCTACTGAGAGCAAGAGTGAGAGAGAGAGAGAGTAGCTGCGTTTGTAGCTGCGTTTCCATGACAATATTTCACAAAAATAGAAGCGGTATTTCTAAAATTTCACCAAATTGAGATTCACAGGTGTTTCTAACTACTTTTATTTTCTCTTTGACGACTTGGAAAAAAATATTCCGTCTCCTCCTCCGTCCAATCATATCGCGCCATTTTCACTGGTCAGTGAACTGCTCACGTGACCCTGTACGTCACGTCCCCTGACGTGTAAATGTGAAAAAAATGCTTTTGCGATATTCCTCTATATGGACACGTGTGAAAAACCACCTCAAGACAGCGTCAAAACCTTTGAGCCATTGGAGTCATTGGAGAGGTTTTTCCAACTTGAGCTGTTTCCATCACCAGTATTTTATTGCCATATTTAGGTTTGGCGCAATTCTAGGGGTGATGGAAAGCAGCTAGTGAGAGAGATCGAGTGAGAGAAAGAGCGAGCACACATGACACCGAGGAGAGTGCTTTTCTCTCGCTCCCTCTACCTCGCCGCACCTCTTTTCCAATCACCGCTGTGCCCTTGATCCTAACTTACAGCAGATGTGCAGTAAACACACTGACAGGTGTATTCATTAAGGACGGCTGTGGGCTCGCCGAGTCTGCGCCGCCGCCGCCGCCACGCAGGACTATCTGTCAAGCCAACAACTGCCAGGGCCGCTGTTGCACGTGTGTGCGTACATTTGTAGAGGTGTGTGTCTGCGTGCGTGCATGTGTGGGTCGGTGGGAGGATGGGGGAAGCCGAGCAGAGCAGAAAAACACAATCAGACTCGGTGGAAGGGTTGCAAGCAGCCCGGCGACGCAGGCAGGGTCACAGCCGCTACTAGAACAGACTGACTAACGCTTTGAGATGCACTGCAACAGTCAGTGAGTCCGGTAACTGGGAGAGTCGCTGGGTTTTCACCACCGCATGTTGCCGCGATGCCTCTCAACCGCTGGAGTCACGAGACAAAACTGAGTTTTCTGCCGTTTCTTTCTTTTACAGAAAAAAAGAAAAGAAATGTGTTTGTCTTTCACGGTTCGCACACTGAGACTGCGGGAGGTCAGAGGTGAATCGTTGTGAAGAGACATGCTGGGGTTCTCTGACGGAGGAAACACTGTCAGTCACTCTGAGTGCTGAGCAACCATTGCAACGAAATCACAGCAATTATTCTAAAAAAAGGTTCTCACCTAACAGTACCCTGTCTCTGCATCTTCATTTTTAGTCCGAACAAATACAATTGTCGAGGATCTATCACAACGATACAAATGTTAATGATGAGAAGAAAAAGAAAAAAAACAGCTGAAAATATTGTATTTTTCACCTAAATCATTATTATTTAGATGATAAACAATAATTATTTAATATCTGAGCAACTAAAACCATCTGAACTGTCACAAAATTATCTGGGCTGCAACAAAAATGATTGTGCAGAGAAACTCTGTATGACTGAAAATAAGCCATTTTTTTGTATATAATTTCCATCAGTGAACAAAAAAGGAGAGCAGGATAAACAGGAAAAGAAGGTGAAACTGCAGCGGAGGAAGTGACACGCAGCTGCTGCCACTGCTGCTGCCGCTGCCGCTGCTGCTGTGGCTCCACGACTCCCAGTCACATCAGCTGCTCTGACAAATTCAATACTGTGTGACCCATTTTTTTTACTTTTTTTCCGGTGGATATTAAACCAAATGGATGATTTTTTTTTTTTTTTTTATAGCCGGGGTAACTGAGGAAATTAAGTGCGCTGCGGCTGTGAGTGTAATACCCTCTCGCTTGGCACATCTAATTATACAAACGCTGCTTCATTTGCAGGGTCTGGGCCTGTTTGCAGCTCGTGTGTCTGCAGACGACTCTGACAGTCACAGCATGACCACTTCCTGAAGGGCTTCTCCCCCCCATCCCCACCTCAAGCCTGCTTGGCTATTTAAAGACATTTTGAAGGGTTGGCTTTAGCTTCAGTTAAATAAATTGCTGGGAAATTCTGCTTACTATTTCATTTTATCGTTGAGGGGACAAAACCGCCGCGTCCTCGCCCGAAGGTAAACGAGTCAAGGACGATGAGTGTCAGATGAGGTGATGCAACCCAAATAAAGCAGCCAAAAAAAAAAAGGCCCACAACAAGTCCGTCCTCAAAGTAGAATTAAGGGTGGAAGTCTGAGTGTGTCTTTAAAAGCATTAGCGCACGTGTCAATCCTGGGCGGTGAGCTGGCTGCAGTTCTGCCTCTGAAAACCTGGACTTTTTTCCTCCATTATTGAGGACACGGACTGACTCCAGAGGAACCACTGACCCACATTAACACCGTCAGTGTGTCGCATCAGGAGCCTGCAGTGCTGATTGTAAACCAATGGCGGCCACGGGACTGCCAGAAGAAAAAAAAAACATAAACCTGACTTTGTTCATGTGACATGGTGGCGCAGTGGTTAGAAGGTTGCGGGTTTGATTCCGGGCCTGGGGCCTTTCTGTGTGGAGTTTGCATGTTCTCCCTGTGCCTGCCTGGGTTCTCTCCAGGTTCTCCAGCTTCCCCCCACAGTCCAAAAACATGCACACGGTGAATTGGAAATGGAGGGGTGGACTTTGTCCTTGTTGGGTTTTTAGCAGAAGTTTCATAATAAAAGAAGATTCCTTTCATTCCCACATGAGGTGTGTCACCTCATTTTGTTCCTAAGTTACAAAATCTACAAGAACTGAGTAATTATTTGAATGAGGTGAGGTTCTCTGTTTACATTCTTATCTTGCCATTCTGCTAATATTCAGCCGATGTGACAAAAGAGTAATCCCTTCATGCCCTGTAATCCCCACTGCTCCCGACCTGATGACTGAAATTCCCACTTTATCTTGGGGTGGGATTCTGCCCTTGGCTTTGTTTTGGTCCGACGCTCTTGGCTGACAAATGCTCCAGCGGCCCTGCTAAAGTAGATTATCAGCGGCCGGGGCCAAGAACATTTATTAGCATAATTTGTTCCAAGACAAAGAAAACAGAAGACGGGTTCTGGTTTCAGGATGTTTACCTGACAGCCATTAATGCTGTCTGAGACAACGGAGCTGCATCTGCTGCTGCCGCTGCTGCTGCTGCTGCTGCTGCTCTGTGTCCCTGATTGGACTCAAGTTGTTGCCGAGGAAACCGTAATTAATTCGCCACACTTTTCAGGTACTGAAGCCGAGTGAGGACTTTTTTAATTACTTGCCAACGTGTCAACGCTGTGAGGGATCTGTTTTGGCATTCGTGCCGCACAGGCAGATGCTAAATTTACCACTTTGTGGATATCTAGGGTTGAGACAACACATGGCTGAAAGGAAAAACATACAAATATGAAAGCAAAACACGTCGAAGCGGTGGGAGGGAGGTCTGCTGTCAGGTTCTGCCGGTGTAGAATCGAGTTCTCACGCACACAACTGCCAGTGGAACCGCTGCAGGAAACTCAGCGGTACGGCAGAGCAGGTTTTAACGCAGCCGAGGCTCGCACCGCTCTCCCAGCGTCTTCAGGACGAGCTCTACGTTCTGACGCCGTGGGGTTAGCTCGGTTAGGAAAGGTCACGCCGCCTTCTGAGGAATGATTGACGAACAACTTGAAACATACAAATAATCTGAAGCGTTTACAACCCGCAGACTGTTGTTGTTGCTGCTGCTGGTTTTTGTGGTCTTTTCTTTGGTCAGATGGCAACTGGTTTAGCTGCAATACCAGTAATGGCCTCTAGAGTGTGTCACCTTGGGTGACTGGGCTGACACTGTAAGAAAATATATGATTTCACATAGTGAGCCACTCGGACGGGGAAAGAAACAGCAAAGAACCAATCAGAAGCGAGTAGCTGGACTCTGACGACGTTATTGGTTGAAACCAACGAGCACATGTTGACGTAAAAAATCCTGATATTTCTTTTACAATTCAGCAGGTGACAGTGCCGTGATTAAGGCTGCGACCTAAAATTGAAATTGAAATTAAAATTCCTTTTTTGTCGTTTGGCTTTTCAGTTCAGGTGAAATTGAAACTCTTTTTCATCTTTGTGTTAAAATAACCTTCGAGCGGGTCCAGATCCGGAACACAGCCAGTTGATTTTCCTCCATTAAGATGAAACGTATTCAGCAGTGGAGCACGACAACGTTTGTTTTTTTTTTGTTTTTTTTTTATCTTGTTTTCAAATAAAACTCCAGTGACTCACTTGGTGGGCTGCTGGAGGAGTCGAGCTAAACTTGTGCACGACGGTAATTCAACGTGGGAGGCGGTGAGATCACAGCAGAGACAACGCCGCACAATGTCCTAACTGACTGACTGACTGACTGACTTACTGATTGGCTCACTGACTGACTTACTGATTGGCTCACTGACTGACTGACTGACTGGCTCACAACCAGGTGTTGCAGCTGCTCGGCCTGGTTGATGCTGCACTAAACAACTTGCAGTCTTTGTTTTTAACAGCTGTCACCATTATTCTGATTAGCGACGCACCAATAGCGCTGTTTTACAGAACGAGTAGAGTGCGAGTACTTGCATTTCAGTACTCACCGATACCGATACAGAGTACTTAATATGGTCATTACACATTACAGAATTACTTTGATTGTTTTTAGCTTTTCCACAGATGTTCTGTTATTTGAACAACATTCCTCAGCATGTGTTTCTAGAACATGGGGTGACTGTCACAAGTTTCACTGCAGTATAAACACAAATTTAACAAAAGTGTCATATACATATATATACAACTGGTATAGGTATCTGGTATCGGCATGTATTTTAAACATGCAAGTACTCAAGTCTAATCCTGGTGTCTGCAGAGCAGCCCTAATTCAGATATGATCGATGAATCGGTCCATTACTTTCTTTCCCCCCCATTCAATCTATTAATGCTATTGACAGCATCGTGCAGACTGGACGTCGCTTTTCCACGCTCGTCCGGGGAAGCTGCCGATGCTTCTGACAACAAACAACGACGTGATTCTCCTGATTCTCCCAACGACCTGTTTTCAGCTCCATCCAAAGTCAGAAAAGCTTTGGAGAGGAGCTGCGGAGGTGAAGTGGCACCACTCCAGCCCCGAGGTGCAGCGGCTCCAGTTAGGCGGCCGCTATAATGATACTCACCCTGCTGCCGTCCTCATCCTGATCCTCACCCCCCCCCCCCCCCGCCCTCACCCAATCCTCACCCCCGCCATGTTTTCATCCCGCACACATAATAGGAAATGTAGGCATTTAAGCAGAATGTCACTCACAAGGTTACTGCCCCTGCCTTCCCTGCTTGCTCCGCATCTGCACGCTGCTGACCAAGCTCCGAAACACAATCTACCGCACACACACACACACACACACACACACACACACACACACACACACACACGCGCACTCAAAGAGAGTCGTCTCCCAGCTCCGGCACCGTTGAGCCGGAGCGGCGCAGATATGAAAGAGATCTTTGCAGCAAAAAGAGTCACTCGACACGATCCCCCCCCCCATTTTTTTTCCTCCCCCTCCCCCTAATGACTGCCTGGGCTGAGCGCCGTGCTATAAATCATCAGCCGGAGCGGCGCAGCAGCAGCTTAAATCTTATCATTAATAAAGTTAACCTCGTATCCGAGGTGTTGGCGTATTAATCAGCCCGGCGAGAACCTGCATCGCAGCGGCAGCGGCGGCGGCTGGAAACAGATAAGCGCCGTTCAATTAGAAAAGGGCGCTCAATTAGGCGCCGGGCCTCTTTGAAGAGCCGTCTCCAAAAAAAAGAAAGCACTCAGAAAGAGACACGGCGGCGTCGGTGGCGATGACAAATCGACGGCAATCAGCGCTATCGCTCGCCTCCTTCAGCCCGCCGAGGAGCGGAGAGCAAATTAAGCAGTGGAGGAGGAGGAGGAGGATGGAGGAGGAGGAGCAGGTGGAGTAGTGAGGTGGTGGAGGTGGAGCAGGGAGGTGGAGGAGGGAGATGGAGAAGATGGAGGAACTGGAGGAGGTGCAGGAGATGGAGGAGATGGAGGAGAAGGTGGAGGGGGTGTCGGTGGAGGAGGGGAGGAGGAGGTGGAGGAGATTGCAGGAGGAGGAGTAGGTGGAGCAGTGATATGGAGGAGGTGGAGGAGGTGGAGACGGAGGTTGAGGTGCAGGAGATGGAGGAGATGGAAGAGAAGGGGGAGGAGGTGGAGGTGGAGGAACAGGGAGGTGGAGGGGGGAGATGGAGAAGGTGGAGGAGGTGGAGGAGATGGAGGAGATGGAGGAGAAGGGGGAGGAGGAGGTGGAGGAGATGGAGGAGATTGCAGGAGGAGGAGTAGGTGGAGCAGGGATATGGAGGAGGTGGAGGAGGTGGAGACGGAGGTTGAGGTAGAGGAGATGGAGGAGGTGAAGATGGAGGTGGAGGTGTCTTTGGTTCTGAGCGGTGCTCTCACCGGTACTGTGGAGGGGGGCTGCCTTCCGCCTCGCAGGTCAAGGTGGCTCGCTGGTCCGGGGAGTTGACGGGTAGAACCAGGTCACTGGGCTCCGCCCTCCACCTGGGCCCTTGGAATGTGACATCCTCTGTACAGGCTGGGGGGGGGGGCATGTAAGTAAAAAATGAAAAAAAGTGAATGAGGAGAAGTTCTGTAGGAGTACAAGTCTGGGAGAGAGTAAATAAATAAATAAATTGCCTTTTTGACCCAGAGCAGCAGCAGCAGCAGCAGCAGCAGAAAAGTGCAGACAGTGAGGAAACAGTTCATCTCGCCGAAATCCAATAAGTTTGAGGCTCAGTGTTGAACAGACTGCAGCGTCTGCTGAGCAGAGCGAGACAGCGACTGAGGACGGGGATGTGTTGTGTTGTGTTGTGTTGCGTACACTTTGCTACTCTTGCATGAAGAATAAATCCCTGGCGCCCTTACCGCGCACTAACTGCCGCCGCTGACACCTTTGTTACCCCCTCTCCACCACCGCCAGCACCACCACCCCCAGCACTGTAAGCTTCGTCGACATCCAGTGCGAGCCCCATTTCATCTCACAAAATCATTACGTCTCCGCTGCTGATCCAATATTAATTAACTCCTCGACTCCACCACCCGCCCCCACCCCCAACCCCAATCCCTGCCGTGCCAAAAAATAAATAAATAAAATAGTAATGAAATCACTGCTGGAATGTAATGAAATGGTTTAATCACTCATCATAAATTCCGAATCTTCCAGAGAGTCTTCTTGGGCCAGTTTTTCCACACACTTCCTTTTAAACCAAAAAAAACTTATTTCCTGCTGGTGGAAGTGGCGGATGAATAAGTTAGAGGGCTCTATTTTCAGAATATCTGTGCCACGCTGCGCGTGCGGCGGCGGCGGCGGCTAAACGAGGCCATACGGATGCGCACATCCGCCAGAAGCCGAGAAGGAAAAACGATGTGGAAGGCAATCTGGCGCAGAGAGAAGGCAGAGTCAACAGACGGCCCGAGTCGGACTAATTAACATCCGACTGCTAACAGATTGCAGCATGTGGCTAGCGCCTCCGTGTCTTCCTCTTTTCTTTTTTTTTCTTTCTTTTTTTTAAGCCGTAATGCGACATATATTTCACCCTATGACCCAATGAGTAAAAGTCTGCTTTGTTTCCGAGGTGCTGAATTCATTTCCTTCCAGTCTGTGGATCTTCAGCTGCAGCCTGACTTGGTTCCAAACCTCCCGCCCACCATGCAACATTCTGTGAGTACGTCCAATACTACAGATCAAAGGTGCACCTTCACAGAAACGTGCACAAACTGGCAAAGTTAAAAAAAACAACAACAAAAAACTGCAGCAGAGAAAAGCCGAGAGTTCATTGCTCTTCTTTCAGCCAGGAGTTATTGTCCAGTTCTGAGAAACTCACCTTACAGTCAGGCCAGGAGAAGCAGTGATGAATGGATGAATGGATGGATGAATGGATGGATGGATGGATGGTTTGATGGATGAATAAATGAATTAATGAATGGATGGCTGGATGATGGATGGATAGATGGATCAATGCATGAATGGATGGATGGATGGCTCGATGGATTACTTAATGAATGAATGGATTGACGGATGAATGAATGAATGAATGGATTGATGGATTGATCAATGCATGAATGAATGGATGGATGGATGCATGGATGGATGGATGGATCGACGGAGGGCTCGATGGATTACTTAATAAATGAAAGGATTGATGGATGGATGAATTAATTCATGAATGGATGGATGGATGGATGGACAGCTGCCACACAAGTTTAGAGTTTTGAGTTGAACCATTGTTCAGAGTTCCTTTCGTGCTTCTTTGAGGACACACAACTCGACAACACATCACCACTCAATGGTAAAAAAAAAATGGACAATACAAAAAAAGAGGGGGAAAAAGCACCCTGTCGAAATAGGGTAAAGCTTTGAGTCATTCTACTCTAATACCACCGCTGCACATCATTGGAATATTTTGCCAGGGGGGTTGAGACGACACGCACATCATTTCACTTTGGACGACACAATGATAGTCATCGAGCGTCGTTATTCTGGAGGGTTTCCAAGATAGTGCGTTCACAGCACCGAACGTCAACTAACACTTTCACTGAGTCAGCGTTAAAAAAACAACCAAAAAAACAAAACACAAGAAGCACTTGCCCGCAAGGAAGGTGAGGCTGCCCCCCCTCCCACTCCCCCTTCCCCTGAGTACCCGCTGTGAATTACCCATGAGTCAATTTGAATAACATTCATTGGGATTTACAATGTCATTTGAACGAGGACTGACACTCTGCTGCGACACTCTGCTGCCTCCCATCCCGGGAGGGCTGGTGAGGGCAGAGGCGAGGCGCAAGAGGCGGCCAGTAGATTGCACTAAAAAAAAGAAAAAAACAGGGCTGGAGTGTCGAGCACCGATCCAGATAATGAGCGAGACGGCCGGTGGACAGGAGTGGTATCACACTGCTGTAGTAGCAGGCCACCAGTCTGGAGAGCAGGACAGTCAGTAGCCTGGTGTGCACCAGCATGCAGTGGAGCCAGTCCCAAAAATTGCACCAATATTGTCCAGAGATGGCGCTATTGGGACGTACAAAATGTGAAACTATCACGTTATTTCGTGATAACTTTCACGTTATAACGTGATACTGAGCCCTGTTTTTTTTTAGGGTGGCAGCAATGCTATTCCGTAATAATTAGAACAGATCATGGGGTAAGTGCTTTATTGTATTTGTACACAGATTATAGAGCTAGAGTCAACTAGTTTTCAAGAACACCAAAAGTCCACTGAGTCGCTGTCCTATCGTGTTTTTTTTTTTTTTCAATCAACTCGAGTTGATGCAAGAGCGTGAAAATTATCACAAAGTAACGTGATAGTTTCACGTTTTTACGTGATAATTTTCACGTTATAACGTGATACTTTTACAAAACAATGTGAAAATTATCATGGACGTAATAGTTTCACGTTACAACATGATACTGAGCCCTGATTTTTTTTTTAGGGTGGCAGCAATATGCTTCCGTAGTATTACACATTGTGTGAAACTAAAAACATTCATTCATTCATCATTGGAAACGTGGCCAGAGTCGCCAGTCTAATCCCGAGTACTTACAACAAAACAGCAGCTGAGCATCCCTCAGATGAACTCCTCGTGTCATTCATGTCATCAAGTGAAAACTGAGGGGGGCGATAACGTTCGTCCTTCATCGATATTGTCGCTAAATCACCACGGCGAAGCGTGACCGGTGCTCACGCAAATACATGTTAAGGGCTCTTACCTGAGAGGCATCCGGTGATTGATAGCAGGATAATCTGCTTCCATGCTGACATCATTTTCAGTCTGCCAGGGGGAGTGGGGGGGCCACTGCCACTGCCGCTGAACGGATCACTGTCCCTTGAATTTCAATCTGAAAAAGAGAGGGTGGGGAAAAAGAGTGATTGAAGAGGTGATTACATTGTGACTATTTGACGGAAAAAAAAAAAACACGTAATCACGAAGCCATACACACGCAAAGCCGGAAGCAAAGTCGTCTGGAGTGACTATGAGAACAGCGAGAGGTGGGAGGAGCCGGAGAAGGAGAGAAGAAAGAGAGGAAGGCAACCCCGCAGGTGGCGAGAAGAGAAGCTAAATGAGTGTTTTAGGTTTTTGTTGTTTTTTTTTCCCCTCTCTGCCGTGAGTGTTTCTCATCTCGCCTAACAAGTTCATCTCTGCTGCTGTGGAGGAGAAGCGGCTGATTGACCTAAAAAAAAAGATGCTCGTCTCTCGGCAACTTTGACTATTAATAGGAGTAGGTGCACAACCTGCAGCTTCACACGCAACAGAAGTCGTTCACTTGGAGGCAGAGTTGGAATCCAGTTTCTCAAAGGTGAGTGGTTTTCCGTACGTGCAACATCAGTGCACAGCAGAGGCCAGAGTGACAGCACTGAAAAAACCTTTATTATCAGTAACGTAACTGCAGCGACCAGAGTGGTGGGAAAATGACATAAAGTGGAATTAATGCCTCCATAATGAAGCTACGAGTAAGAAAGAAAAGTCTTTACCTCTTTGGCTTAGTGAGGTCTGAATTGTTTCATGTAATTTGTTCATAAATGAAATCGTCGACGATTCTTCAATGCAAGAAAGAAGAAAGTGTCAATGAATGACGCAGAAGCAAAGAAATAAAATGATGAAATGAAAGAAATAAAAAAAAAACTGATTTCCAGAATTATCCTACAATTATTATTTTAAAGCTCAGGTTCACCCGCCAGGACATTTAAACACTATAAATATGCAACATTACCATGTAAAACTCATTCATAAATATATTATAGAGACACTGCTTGCTATGGAGGGATAAGCTGGTTTTGGATGGAATCTAACACTTTATAAATATAAGTTGACTGATTGATTGACTTAGATAAAAAAAAAAAAAGTGAATTGTTTCAGAGCAGTTCCAAGCACAGGGATTAGACACAACATTAAAGCTTGAAAACACATCCATGATGCAGCTTTGACGGCGGTGAACACACTGGAGGTTGGAGGCTGAGGAGGCCGTCTGTGCAGGTGGTCTTTTCTTTCTTTTTTTTCAACGTCAAGCGCTACAGATGGACGACTCGCACGATTATCAGCCGCCGCACAACAGTGAACTGAGGAACATTACAGACCTCTTGGCCCGTTTCCACCCCGGGGCAAGATAACTGATGGACGCGGGGAGGTGAGGAGGAGGAAGGGAGGTGTAGGGGAGGGGAGAGGGGGGGTAGTTGCTGCTTCAGCGGCTCTGGGAACGTCGCCCTCCGAGTGGTGCCGCTCGCAGTCGGCTCTAATTTTTCACCGTGCGCTTTTTCTTGCGAAACGTCTCCAAACAGCTGACACGGCGGCTCCTCCTTCACCGGCGTGCTGAGCCGAACTGACGTGGGCTAAAGGTCACGCCAGGCGGGAGAGAGCAGGCTCGGCGGTGTGGAGTGTATCACACTGACAACACTGCGGCTTGTCTGAGATTATGGACATTTATGGACGTGTGCGAGCTGAAGCTCCTCTTCATTTCATTGTGCGGTGACGCTGAAGGCTGCTGCTTTCATGAGCACTTATTCACTTTGCTTGCACAGAAAGATATTTTTGTTCAGTGTCAGTCTGAATCCCTGAGGTTAAACCAGTGCAAAAACTGTTGATACAATTAGAAATGCAAAACCGGCCCATGTTTGGATGTGAGTGGGAGAGAAAAAAGCTGCAGGAACTCGATTATGGGCGATCAATTTAAAAACTTAACACCACAAACATGTTAGTGTGTGTGCTTCTACTCCTTCCTCCATCCATCCATCCAAGTATTGATACATTTATAATTCTATTTATTTATCAATCTAAACATCATCTACTGTATCTACTGCAAATCACTCCAACGTTTGACTGCAGGGAACCAAACCGTGGCTGCCTGCCGGACGTTAAGAGCGACGACAAGTTCCCCAGCAGAAGCTGGAGCTGAACCTGTGTGAGCTCCTCGCGTGAGCAAAACCAGTCTCCATCACCGTGGCGAGGTCAGAACGTTCCAGTCCTGCTCACCATCAGGGGTGGTGAGCTGGAAGGAGTTCAGTCACTCAGTAGATCCACTGCCGCAGCCTGAACTCAACTTTGCCCATCTGTCGCTGGCTCAGTAATCAGTGTGTGTGTGTGTGTGTGTGTGTGTGTGTGTGTGTGTGTGTGTGTTCCACCTCTGCTGCTGACCTTGGCCTGCGCTGCCATAATAGTTGTGTTCCAGAGCATAATAAGAAAAAAAACGCAGTGTCTCCATTCTGAGCTTGCACTGCTGTCCTCGCTGCAGGTCTCTGCTTATTATCAGCCTCAGCCTCTAATTATTGAAGTTGTTACTGTTTTCCTTTTTTTTTAACCTTGACTTGAGTCTTTGTCCTGTCAACGGACAGACAAAAGTCCAGGCACTGAAACTGACGCTAAGTGACCACAAACCCAGGTAGGTGTTGCACGGTGCTAGGAGTGAGACCACCTTGTTTGGCATAAATGCACAGAACAGGGCGACCAGGAAGTTGTAATCCAGGCTTTTAATTAAGCGAGGTTGTAAGCAGAGGTCTAATTATGCTGTTTTCCAGAAATCTGGAGATTTTGTTTCTAATTAAGATCTTTAGTCGAAAAGGTTTTCTGTGTCTGAGAGGGTTCTCCTGCTTCCTCCCACGGTCCAAGGACATGCACGTGAGGCCAATTGGGAAGTAGGTGTGCGTGCGTTTTTTGTCTTTCTATGTGGCCGTGCTATGAACGGGCGACTTGTCCAGGGTGTAGCCCCAGGACACTGGGGATCGGCCCCTGCAGCCCTCCTCTATGACCCTGAGTGCAGGGGAGGTGGGTATCATTGATTGACGGATGGATTGTGTTCAGTAAGCTGACTTGGGTGAAAGGCTGTTGGGATCCATCGACCAGACAGAAATACAAGACTCGGTCCTCGGCGTCGTGGCAGTATCGCTGTGTTCTATGAACTGGATGCCGACAGGTATCTCCAGCTCTGATCGACTACCGATGTCACGGGGACCTTCCACTCATGGGACGATCGTCTACAAATTGCTGCATCAGATATCCACTTTAAAAGGTGATCGATGACCCGCGAGGCCGAGGTCCCACTTCCTTCCCGTCGCCGTGCGCCAAGCCGAGAATCTTCAGACTGTAATTGTTGGGATAAGTGTTGCGGCTTCTTCCGTCGGCTCTGACCTACATCGCAGTCGGTGGAAAAGTGATACGCCTCCCGGATTAAGAATTCAACCCGAGCCCTCATCAGCAGCGCAACACAACCCTGTTAGGCGGATTAACCCAGAGCGATCTTCCCAAAGTCTTGAAACAGACCTAAACTCAAACTGCTGGCTTGTTCCGCCGACTCCCTGTTTGTCGGATTGTGTGGGTCAGCACGGTGGAGGCGCACTGAGCAGACACAAAGAGAAAAAATGCGTCGGAGATCATCCTATTTGCCTGACGGTGGCTGAGCCCAGCGCGTCCCCGCGGCGTTTCTTTGTTCCTGGATTGGTTTTCCGTGGCAAGACGCAGCAAGATTCCCGACTGGATTTCTTGCCGCCTTTCAAAAAAACTTAGCCGGTGTTTTGCCGCTCCAAAAACCCATCACATCGGATTACACGGTGTGAGACTCTACTGTGGGGGTGGGGGTAGTGAGAAAAAAAATTAAGAGAGAGAGACTGTGCTGCATTTTTCAGCCAGAGTACAGTATCAACTGCCAAGTGCTTTCAGGAGAATCCGTCCACGTCATTCCCAAAGCCATCAGTCCAAAAGACTCCCAGATCCTGAGAGGAAAATCTCCTCAGAAAGACCTTCTCTGCAACTCAGCAAACTCTGCTGACACTCCGACTCACTCTGCTGTCTATCTTCAAATAAAGTTTTGCCTTTTGCTGCTGTTTTTTTTTTTTTTTGCTGTCCACTGGATTTGCCATCAGATCATCATTGCCAACCTCTCCAGTACGAAGAGTAGCTATTGGCTGTCCTAAAAGTCGCAAGAAGTCGCTAAATGATGTCATCACCTCATTTGCATGAATGGTCGTACACATCTCATTGGACACTGTAGGGCAGCATGAGAGAAGAATAATATGGTGGGATATTCAACAAATTAATGTGTTGAAAATTTTTACAAATTAACTTCTTCTGTGATAAAAAGAGACAGTGGCTTTTATGATTCTCAACCTTATGTTATGGCCAACGTAGAACCATACAATGTGGGAGTTTACAAGTGCCACATGAGTAACCATAACCATATTAAATAAGAACAAAGCAACCCTTTTAACCATAACAGCATATCCAAGTCGCCAAAAGTCTCCAAGAGCAGTAGAAAAGGTTGCCGGATTTGTTGCTTTTTCTGAAGAAAAGTCGCTAGAGGGGTCTGAATACTGGCTAAATACAGAGACTTATTCACTAACTTGTAATACTGCATGAGATCATTTGTGACCTTCTGGAAATGATACAACCAGAATCACATTGTTCGGGGTGAAACCCAGACAAAAGGGCCAAAGGAACAAAGAAAAAGAAATCAGACAAAAAAAAACACTCGAGTTTCCTTCAGGCCTTTTGGGCGCCGAAGGTTACAGACGCTGCCGCCGCCGCCTTTGCTCAGCTCCGACTGAAATGATGGGGAAAAGATTGCTCTGCCAGATGCAATGAGGCGTCACACTTTCACCTCCGCCGAAGCTAAACCTAATGGAAGTCATTGGCTAAATGCATTCCAGAGTAAATGAGATGGCTTCTTGGTTAGCGGGGCTGTTGTTTGGCACATAATTGATAGGAAAGGTGGTTAAAGGCATCCATTTCCCCCTGGAGGGCGGCGTAATTGCCAAGGAATCTAATAAGGTGAGGCGCAGAGGAGAAGGCCTTCTATCACCGGGGGTTGGGGGGACACTCGCTCTCAAGGTCCATGTTCAGATCACAGGAGTCGCAGACAGATCAGATCATGGCAGTCCACCACCCCTCCACCCCCTCAGATGAAACACATGCAACAACAAGGAAATTAAACCATAGAAACCTACAACCAAAAAGCATCGGCGTCGCCCATATCATTATTGTAACTGTCGTATTTTTAGCCTTCCTGCCGCCGCCGCTGCCTCCATTAGAACAACAAGACAACCTGCAAGACAATAAGAAGCAGCCACCAGGGAGAGACTCCATCTGAGCGCACAGCTGCTCCGTGCCTTTTCCAAATGAGGGAAGGACTCGTGATCAACGGCGCGCTGATGCTTCCTAATTTCCTCTGACTGGTGGGAGCAAGAGCACAAAAAAAACTACAACAAAAAAAACAGTATTTCTTAAATGAGCCAGCCAGGGAGGAGAGTCACAGCGCCAATCACAGCCCTTGAAGAAGAAACAATGCTCCAAATGCTGCAAATACACCTCTCTCAGGTCAGTGACCACGCCTCCAGCCAGGTGTTGGACCCACCATCTTTTTGACCAAGGAGGTCCAAGGAAGCACCTGTTTGCAGGTATGAGACTGTAAACAGAGGGCTAAGTATGCCATGTTTTTTGGGGATACCAATAGACTTTTTTTTTTTAATTCTGGATAACAAACTGTACTGAGTCTGTGTTGAACTGTATTAAAACGGAAATGTATGATCATTATTATTATGATCATTTTTATTATTAGGGACCTTTCTTTTAACACACCACCTTGAAACACCATTAATCAGGCAAGTTAGATTAAACGTTTTTAAGTGGCGTTTATTAATTAAGGCCACTCACAGAACAGAATCTCTAAACATCATTTCATCTCACACACTCAGCGAACGCCGTACTGGTGCCTGGTGGATCTCAAATCGTGAGGTGTGTGTGTGCGTGTGTTCAAACGTACGTGTGAAAAACCTCTCTCGTCTTCACCGTCCTCGCCATCTGTTTTGCGAGTCTTAATTAAACAAAGGGAGCACAACAAGAGGCACTTGAAATAAAAAGTAAAGTCATCAGCCTGCAATTTGAGAACGACCCGACCCCACAACAAACCCGGGGCAGCAGACAGGAGGCGCTGGTGGAGGTGCGAGCTTTTGGAATGAGAAGTGAGAAGAAAAGCACGGAGTTTATTGTGTGTGTTTCCCAGCCTGTAGACTGCAGGGTAGCAGCGTAGTAGAGAGGGAGCCGGTAAAGCCATTCACAGTCCATTATTCGCTCTCAAATTTAAAAAAAAAAAAAAAAGAAAGAAAGAAGAGGCGTTTGATGTTGTCGTGCGGGACCTGATCTCCACTGCTGTCACATCAACATTCATGGAAAATAATTGGCTGAATACATAATTCCACTCCTCCACCCCCGTCTCCCCCCTCTTCCATCTGAAGGGCAGCCTTAAGGGAACGCCGGAGAGAAAGGAAGGTGTGCACTTCACAGGTATGACTGACGCCTCTAAAGCTGAGCGTGTGTATGTGTGTGTGTGTGTGTGTGTGTGTGTGTGTGTGTGTGTGTGTGTGTGCGCCTAGAAATAAGATGGCACGACGAGGACAGCGGCCGAGGTCACATTAGCATTCCAGAGGACGACGACGACAGGAGCCGGGCCCCGAGTTTCCACCGGAGAATGTCGCCTAGAGAACTTCCTGCTCTGTAAATATCTGTTCGCCGACCACAACACCGCCGCCACCGCCTCACAACATCTGTCGAGGACACAGTGCAGATATTGAAACAGCTGTGCAATTTTTGCGCAGGGGTGGGGAAAAAAAAAAAAAAAAAACCTCAACAAAAAACATGCAGCTCCCTGGGAAAGAGACAGACGCCCCTCAGAGACGCCGCCAGCCTGACACACGGCTGCATCCCTCAGTTGCCGCCCCGTAACACAGCCGCCGCAGGGGTGGGGGGCGGGGGGATGGGAGGGGCTATAAAGAAGAAGTAAGTGCACTGAAAAGAGGGGTGAGCCGCGACCCGCCTCTCCAGCCCGCTGCAAACAGCCACACGCCGCCGCTGCCGCCGGAAGCTTCCCTACATTCTAAAGGCTCATACACACTGAACGCGTTTTTGACGCGGTCCGACGCGCGGTATGGCGCAAGTAGGCGCAAGCAGGGGCAGACCTGGCGTCAACGCCCTGTGACGACACCTTGGCGCGGCCAATAGGAGAGCAGCCGGTTCTGGGGGAAAATAAAGTGCCCAGATGCAGAGCACGGCACCAGTGTTTACATGTGTGTTAAAACTTCTCTACATCGAACTGTGTCTCACAATTTAGGAACATAAGGTTGTTGCTTTTTCATATATATTAGGGTCGGATCATTATCGCGATGATTCGCATTTTATTTTATACTCAAGACAACACGGAACGTACATTGCACGAGTAGAGTTTCCGGCAAAATGGATAGCAACGCACTGAGTAGCAAGCGGGAGGACGAGAGCGCTGTTGTGTGCAAACGGTGGCACAACGAGTTTTCGTTCCACCGCAGTTATTCAAGCCCCCGGCACCACCTCAATGCAAAAACACGTAGCAGCTAGTACGAGCACCGGAGCTAACAAGAACGTCAGAGCGCCGAAACCGAGCAGAGTCGCCAACCAGATGCATATTTTTTAAGCTAGTCTTGAGTCCCAGAGCTCAGCGTCATTTCAGATTTTACACTCGGGACACTGCGAGAGACAGTTTTTCCTCCACTTTTCTCACTCCTGCTCTCTCGCTGCTGGCGCTCTGCGTCTGGCCACTTTTTCGGAGCCGACTGCTCTCCTATTGGCCGCGCCAAGATGTCGTCACAGCGCGTTGACGCTCGATTTAAAACATTTTTAAATCGAGCGTCAAGGCGTCAAGGCGTCAAACGCCACCCTTGCGCGACGCTCTGCTCTCAGCGCGGCGTTGCGCTCTTGCGCCGACGTCGCACATACACAATGAATGGCTGCGCTGACGCCCCCCTGCGCTTGACGCGTTCAGTGTGTATGAGCCTTAACGCTGCCCAGTCCATCCTGGGAGAAAGGAAAAAAAGAAGAGGCGGAAGGGCTGGCACTGGAGCGCAACTGCACTCCGGAATCAATCAGACTATAGTCCACCCTCTCCTCTGCTCTGCTCGAAGACCCTTTCCTCCTCCTCCTCCTCCTCCTCCTCTTTCTGAAATAAAGTGGCCGTGTGGCTGCGTCACCTTCTGCTTTGGCGGCCGCTCCGAATGTGTTGCACAAAAAAATGAAGGGGAGGGGAGGGGAGGCAGGGTGATGGGTGGGTGGGTGGGGGGGGGGCTATAAATAAAGGCAGATAGACGAGTCCCTGCTGAACGCTGAGACACTTTGAGGGTGAAGCCGGCAGACTATTATTTTATGTTTTGCCTCCTCAACAGCGGCAGCCTCGCTGACTGTCCTTGCAGACTGGGTCGCAAAATAAAAGTGTCTGTGTTTGTGTGTGTGTGTGTGTGAGAGAGAGAGAGAGAGAGAGAGAGAGAGAGAGAGAGAGAGAGGAGTGAGAGACCACTTGTGTGCAGACCACTGCCAACCAGGAAGGAGTGTGACAGCGGATACTATTGTGGACTTGCGAATAAAATCATATCAGACATCAGAACACGCCCCAAAAAAAATAAAATTATATGATGATGATGATGATGATGATGATGATGATGATATGGCAGTTTCCTCATCTGCAAAAAATAACTGACTCGGACGAGTTGGAGCTCTGCCCCTGCGCCCCGTCCAGTCGCACCTTCTTCCTCTTCTCATTCTCCTCCTTCTTCTTCTTCTTCTTCGCCTCCCCTGCTGCGTGACCACCGAGCAAGCGCGGCACGATCTGGTCTCCCGCCTCGACCGTTTTCTGCTGGTTCTCGCGAACGCAACCAGCGGTGGTCGACGTGCAAAGTGACAAACCCCGCACTGAGCCCCCATTCTGCTCTGCTCTCTCTCTCTCTCTCTCTCTCTCTCTCTCTCTCACACACACACACACACACACACACACACACACACACACAAATCGACAATTTGGCGGGCGGTTTTCTGCCGCCTCGAGGCAACCAATCAACTTCCGGACGCCACTTTAGGGTCGCGTAAATCACCGGAGCAGGAAAACTTGGGGGGCAGAATAGTAATAATGATAATGTGCGGTTTGTCGGAGGAAGCCGAGAGGACGCGGGCAGGCAGGCGGGGTGCGGGTACTCGGATACTCACTCGTTCTCGGATGCGATTTCTTCCTCTTCATTAAACTGCTGTGGGTGTTTCGGTCCGCCGGGTGTGAGAGCTCGAGCTCTACTGAGCCGAGGACATGATCTCGCTGCAACTCTGCTCCTCCCAGCAGCCGCCACGGAACCGAGATCAACATCAAATAAAAAGAAAAAAAAAGAAAAGAAAAGAAAAAACAAAGAATAGAAAGAAAATTAAAACCGGGTCGCGCACCCGCCGCGCTTCTCTTGATCCGTCTTTTTCCTCGAGGAGTGAACGCGCGCGCGGTCCCTCCGCAGCCGCTGTGAGGGTTTTGCGGTTTGAGAGTGCACCTTCTCGTGCTCCCGCTCCGCGCGACGCTGCCAAGACACAGAGGAGGAGGAGGAGGAGGAGGAGGAGGGACACTCTCTCTCTCTCTCTCTCTCTCTCTCTCTTTGTGCGCTGTGCGCCACCAGCAGCTCGTGGGCACCTGCCGTCCGTCCGCACGTACTGTACGTTTCATTCATTCACGATCAAAGAAAAAAGGAAGAAAGAAAAATAATTTAGATTTAGAGAATTTATTTATGTATTTATTTATATTTTGTCTTTGTCTCCGTGGTTTTATTCCTTTAAATAAAATTTAAAAAATAATAATAAATATAATAAATTTAAAAAAAAAACATACATAAATTGTGCACTTCAGTGTGGGAGGGTGGTTGATCCTGGCGGAGGGACACAAAATGACTGACAGGTTTACATGGTCGCATGTGGCATGTGATTGGCTGAAACCCTCACAGTAATCTAATCTAATATAGATTGAAAGTGGTTCACTGATGGAAAACAGAGAGGAAGCCTGAGTTCATTTAAAATCTGGGTGCATTTCAGCTTCGGGCAGTAGGATGAGACGTTTCACTGAATTCACAGAGATTCACAGTGAAATGTACCCCTGCATTTGACACCACCACCCCTTCCCCCTCCCCTCCCCCACTTCCCAACCAGCAACCCCCCACTCATCCTCCTCCAGTGCACAGCCCCTGAGGGCGGATCCTGGTTCTCACCAGCGCTGACTGGATATTAACCTCACAATCCATGTTTCCACTTGGCGGGGACACGGGAGCAGCGAAGGGGCAAAGCCGCAGGGAGGACATGCAGGAGAGGCCCCGCCCACCTGGGGACTGAACCAAGGACCTTCCTGCTGTGAGGGTAGAAGGTGCTAAACGCTGTGCTAACCGCCGGGCCACCGAGGTGACGAAGGTGGTTGGTTTTTTTCCACCATAAATCCCAGGTGGGTTCAACCGTCTCCGCGTCGCTTAAAACGCTGCTCACGTGGAAGAAAAAAAAGAAGAAGAAAAACATACTGCATACATATAGTTCCTGTGCTTCTGGTTACTTTGACCTGACCTCAATCACTGCAATTCATATCAACTACCTGCATGAGTAGCAATGTTGTATGTTTTGATAGGTTGCCTATTTTTTAACCTCTTTTAATATTATTTTCTGACCTGTGCTGCTGCCCTCTTGGCCCATGTACATGAGACATCAATCTCAAAGGCATGAAATCAAGTTAATCAATAAACAACTTGAACAAAGAGCTTTTTTTGTTGCAATGTCAAAAAACAGATTCTTTGACAATCAAAAAATAATCATACAAAGGGGGAAATGTGAATGTGATTGGTTGTTGACTTGCTGCGAGTGTATTATTCATCCTCCGATTATTATCAGTGTGCATGCACACAGCTGGCAACCGATGGTGATCAGCTGCAGAGCTAACCTGTCTCTAGTCTCCTTGTTGTCACCCGCCAACCAATCAACCAATCAGGATCAGTTCAGCCTGGCTCTTCAGAAAATTCATCACTTGATCGTTGGTCAGTCTCCACGATCCTGGCCAGTGTTCATGTGGAGTTAGATTATTTCCATAAATAGAGAAATTATTAAAACTGGCAGAAACAGCAAAGCAGTGCATTCTAAAAATTTATCACAAAAGCTTCAGCTTCTTCAGTTTTCTGCTGTATGTATCTGGACAAAAGGCCGAAAAAACACACAAAAAACACACAGCACAAAACAAAAAAGCAGCAAACAACAAACCCACGTAGGTGAGGAGCAGTAGAGACGTCACAGCCTCCAGTCAAACGCACTGCAGGCTGTTTCCAAGCAGCACTGACAACACACCGATAAAATGAAGATCAAAATTAAAATAAAAATCAGAGGGTCACTGTCAATGAATGGGAATAAGTTAGACCTGCCACTTCTGTAATCGCTCCTAACCACTTTATCCATAAAATCAACTGGCGTTACACTTCTAGAAATTCGAAAGTTGTCAGCAGTGTGAAAGAGTCTCAGTTTAATCCTACTTTCACAACTCTTGATAAGCTGCGCCAGCTATTCTTCCCCGAGTTAAGGGAGGCCTTGAAAGGAGCACGATCGTTAAATTTTTTTTACAGTATATATAAAAAATATTAAATTTAAATTAAAAAAAAAAAAAAAAAAAAAAAAAACCCAGACAGGAAAATGTTTGGAGAGGAGGCGAAGAGAGCGGCCGGCACTCTGCCTCATGTTTCACCAGCTGTCACTCATCACACTAAATAAATCTCCCCGGATAATTGCTGGGAGCTTTATCTGGCACAATCCAGTTTGATTGACTTAAATATTAATTTGATGGAACTATAAATATTTAATGTTTCCGGGCAGTGGAGAAGTCCTGAGGGTTTTCTTTTCTTTTTTCTTTCTCCAAAGAAGGATGGAAAAATACACAGCAGGTTAGACGTCATTAGCCGAGGTCATTTGGTAACTTTGTGCAATCAAGTGTCTTTTCCTGTCATGGCCGATGGCCTGTTTTCGTCGTGACGACACCTGCAGATTGTGGCAGAAGTTGAAGCGTCTGCCAACGACGAGGGTGAAGAGGTGTCAGTCATGTCGGCAAGGGCAGACATTCAGGGTCTGATGGTAGCTGTGTTCTGCTTGGAGGAGAAGAAGATGAGGAAGGACAGGAATGAAGAAAGGAAGGATACACGTCATAGTACATAAAAAATATAAAAAAGAAAATAATTAGTTTTTTTCTTCACGTCATTGCTTATTACTTTTGCTATTAGCGCAACATTTTATGTCAAAGGATGAAAAAAACCACCTCATAGGAGGAAAAAATATATCATTGGATATGTAGAAAACATGTTGCTTTAATGTCTATTGAAAATGAACGAAAGCCCGCAGGCCATAGTTTGCAGGCTGCTGTTGTGAGTGGATTTTAGAGACTGTAGTGTTGGTACCTGATGACAACAGTGGAGTCGTCTGAGCGCAAACCTTCACGCCTGCGGCGGTGTCGTGGAAATCGTCTTCCGGTTCCACAGCTTGATAGATTGAAAATCTACACACACAGACCACAGGATTCAACAACATCCCACTGGCTGATGTCGGGTCTGGCACGATATAAAGATGCTCTGCGGTCGGGCGGACGGGCGGGTGGCCGAGCGTGCTACAAATCATCTCATCTGGTCTGATGTGAAGGTTAGCGAGGCGGGCACGTCGAGTGCAGGTATCCGATTCAGAGAGCCGACGGAGGAGTCGAGGGAGAAGCCGGCGGGTCTGCAGGTCGATGGCGCCCGGAGCTGCTCCAGCGCTGACGGTGACCTCTGACCCTCTCCGTCTAAGGAGCGCTGGAGGAGGAATACGCTCCTGCAATTAAGCGGCGAGGACGTCTGATAGCAACACTCGAGCCACTCGATAAAAGTTTCTCCTGCCAATGCTGGGAAGAGAACAGGGATCAAATGAGCCGGCATGAAAAAAAAAAGATTCCCGGAAAATACTGCGGCTTGTGTTTAATGCCGTCTTTGCCACGTGGAATTAGTGAGCCTGGATAGACGTGCAAACTCCAGCTGAAGCCCAGATGACGGTTTTTAAAAGGTGAGAATAACCCGACATGACAAATGGAGTGATTCTACCAAAAAATAAAGGAAGATAAATTAATAAAAAAAGATGCAGTATTTTTTTCACATGTGCATTGCTGAGCAAGACAAGACTCAGGCAAATAGAATCAATTGTCATGTTTTATTTCTATTGCAGAAACTTATTGGTCCGCCTGATAGTCGGATTGGCCTCCACTTCCTCATCTGCATTTCGTGGGATCTTTACCACACGGATGAGTGAGAAGAAGAGAAGCTTTGTCATTCATAAGACTTGGAAGGCAATTCAATGAAAACCCCGTCGCAGATTTGTCTTGAATTTTCTCCCAGTCGGTTGGTTGCAGTGTGAGGCATCCGCTGTTATTTACAAGCTCACAGCCACGTCTTCTTCCTCCTCCTCCTTCTCCTCCTTTGCCTTCCTCTGCAGTCATTTAACAGCAGCTTGCAACAGAGACTCTCCGCCATTGCAGACAAAAAGGGAGACGCTGACTGGCTTCTGTGAACCGAGAACAACTGAAAACGCTTCAGATTGGAGCTTTTCAATGCGGACAGTGGACAGATTCCAGACGTGGAAAGTGCAGCAGTAGACGAGGCTGTTTTAAGCGCCAGTTTCAAGGTTTTTTCTCCATTGCAGTGCTGGGATTAGATGCTAGGCAAATGAAAAGAAATGGATGGTGGTTGAGCTTCTTCCGGGACGCTTGCTGCTCTCACCACAGAGCCTCCCACCATTCCCTCCGTCTCCTCCAGCATCCGGACTGACCCGTCCACCCTCTGCCCCCCGAGCAGCCAGCTCATGTGGAAGGAGAAATGCTGGTATGTCTAATTATCAAAGGCTTCTCGCTGCTCTGCCGCACTGGCTGGATGGAGCCTGTTCTTCTGAGAGGGAGCAGGAGACGGAACAGAGAGGAGAGTGATCAGAAAGGTGAAATTCACCGTGAGGCGTACAGTGTTTCCTGGTGAGTGGACTGAGAGGACGGTGGTGGGCTTTTCTCTCTTTTTCCTCCCCCTGCTCTCCCCTCTCCTCCCTCTTCCTAAAGCTCCAGGCCTGGCAGCTCGCTGGCTGCACCGTTCTCATTATTCTTGCTGCCAGTTGTCTACAGTTGGAGGTGTAACAACATCCACTGGTGAGAATAACACTTTATGATTTGCTGCTGCTCTCTGGAGCCGCGTTGCGGAAGGAAAAAAAACAAAACAAAACAAGAGGTGTGGGCAACACTTGACCGTGAACTTGTCAGAGGTGGAATGAGTAGAACTGGAGAGGACAAAAGAAAGAAGAAGACAAGCGAGGAGAGAGAGAGAGAGAGAGAGAGAGAGAGAGAGAGAGAGGGAGAAACACAACAAGCCAACAAACCTGGTTGGACGACGATGAGGTTGAGAATGTGAGTTTCCTTCTGCGAGGCTCAATATACAAACATGACAGAGATCATATCATAAATATATACGGCAATGTATCCATTGCCATCAAAGTGAACACATTTGAATGCTTTTTATTGTGTGTGTGTGTTTAATGCTTCATTCAGCCAGATTTAAATATACAAATCAGCATCTGAATCTACATACAGCTGTTATCTCACCTTCTTGCACCTCAACAACCTTGCCAAACAGCCGCCATATACAACAGAGTTTCCAGAGCTGCAAACAATGCCAACTAGTGGCACATTATAAAAGGCCCTGTGTTCTTGCTCACCCCCCCTACATCATTATTCTCCAGTCGAGTGCAGCAGAATTGATCATCACATATAACTCCAGCTATCGACCGTAGTGACACTAACTGGCCCTGTGTTGGGCTAGAACCGACCTTCCCGACAGAAACACTGAGGTCCCATGAAGGGGGAGGGGCCAACTGGTCACTAACCAGTAGTGAGTGGGTGGGGGGTTAGTGACGGGTGACTGGTGGCGGGGGCGTAGTGAGCGTGTGCAGGCAAGCAGCAGGGGCTGTTGTCGACCCCCTTTGGATGGCTGCACTGCACACATGGCAGTTGTGGTCGGCGGCATCAGTCATCATAGAGGTCGACGCAGTGAGCAAAGCTTCTCAACCAGCTTATGCTGATAGCCGCAGCTAATTTAAATGCACTTTTGACAAAGAAAATGTTCAGCCAGTGAATATCTGAAAATGCACATTGTTGTTGTTTCCCATCAAGTCCTGCCATCTCTCTCTCTCTCTCTCTCTCTCTCTCTCTCTCTCTCTCTCTCTCTCTCTCTCTCTCTTTATCTATCTTTTCTTTGGCCGCTCGTCACTATTTTTTTGTCTTGTTTCTGAACATATTATTCGCTCCAAACAAGTTCTAATTTAAATCTTTTAAAAGTTGAAAGCGTTAATTATTTACTCACCGCCGAGCCGGCATGCGGCTGAACTGACAGCTGTTATCTTCTGAATCTCTGAGCGTGTGTGTGTGTGTGTGGGTGTGTTTACGTGCAACCAGTTCTCTCTCTCTCTTTCTTTCTCCTCTCGCACGCAGATGTGCAGAAAAAAAACACTAGCATGAGTGTTCAGACAACATTAATTCTCTCCATCCTAATATAAAAGAATCTGCCACCTCGCTGGCTATCCTAGACTCTCTTAATTCCACAGAACAACTTGTCTGTTGCTTATTTCTGTTCTTGTCTTCTGTCTGCTGCTGGTTCTTGTTGTGTCAGAAGACAACAATTCCAATTCCAGTTTCATAGTCGAGCTTTCCTCAGGTGTTTGTTTGTTTGTTTTGTTTACAACCAAAACTCAACTTGACTCAACTAAATTTAGTGACAAGGTCAGATTTTCAACCAAACAAAACATTTGAAATGACTTTGAACAAACAGGTAAAGAATTCACACATGACATTTGATATTTTGATTTCAGCACAAAATGAGTCACTTCATCCCAAGGCTGCTCATCCTCTGAAGGCTGCGGCTCGTTTCCTCCCTTTGTTTCTACAGTTCCAGCCGTGAACTGTGAAGCATCTGTGAAAACTCTTTATTGTATTTAAAAACCTTCCATGCATTTTATGAAAATGGAATGTAATCATTGCTCATCCAGTGAAACACTGTCTGGAGCTTTTTCCTTCCACATCGGTCGTAACCTAGGGGCCACTTTCTGCTCTCTGCTCCGTCGTGAAATCCCGTCCCTGACGTGACATTTCCGGGGTCTGAGTGCTGAGCTCAGCTGAGCTGCGGGGGATTTTTGATAGATCAGTTCCTTATCAAACGACTGTCAGAAGTCCGAAGCAGTGGAATTTTGTGCCTGATTCATCACACGCGTCGTCTGGGAGCGTCCAGAGGGACGGGAGCTGTAGCTGTGATCAGCTTCTCCACTTTAACTTCCTCACGTCTCACTCCAGAGCTGCAGAGATTTCCAGCTGACTTCTCAACCTCGGGGCTGAAATCCATCCACAGATTCATCTCTGACTGGGCGGTATCGCTGACCTCTCGCTGACCTGAATGCGAACATCCTGGTTGCGACGGTCCGACCGAAGGAGCGCTGCAGCGGCTGCGTCCCAATTAGCAGGATACAAGAAAACAGAAAAGAAAAAAAAGGACGATTCGGTTCCCAAAGGGAAATTGTGGAGGCGAAATAAGATGGAGAATGAGAAGCGGCAGGAAAATCAGTCGAGTTCCGTCCACAGAGTGGAGCGTCGCCAGTGGAGGGAGGACTGGGAGTAGGGAAGGTGAAGATCCTGCAGAAGTTTGAAGTTTGGGGCTGGAGATAAACTAAAAAGTTTCAGAGACAGAGATGAACGGCAGAAACCTTCTGTGGTGGCGAGATGTGGAGAGAGAGGAGGTAGAGAAGCAGCTGTCTGCCAAGTCACCTTTCTCTCTCTCTCTCCCTCACACACACACATGCACACCCACACGTCCAGTTGGATCTGGACTCTGTTCTGGTTTGGCTCTATGTGGGTCAGTTATATTTTCTCACTGATGCTCTTTTCACTCGCCACCTCCTCACTCTTTATTTCTTTTTCCACTTTTCTCTACCTGCTTTCAAATTTGAACAGTGACTGCTATTGCAGTGTTACACTCCAGTGGGGGAAAACTGGACATCATCCTTCTTTCTTTTTGTCCGCTTCATCCAGCGAGATGCGGATAAGTGTCGTCGTGAGATGCCAAGATGGAGAGTTTCCCGACATCCTGCAGGATGTTTTCCAGGTTTTCCTTCACAGAGAGGAAAGGAAAACATTTTGCAAAACATGCAAGTTTCCATGACAAATAAAGGACGACGTTAAATCTATTCTCTCCCGTCAACAGCGGCCGCCGGGAAACAACAATGCAGCATCGTCTTGCAGCATCGTCTGAGACGCCTGAGTGTTTTTGTTTGTTGACTGGAGTCGCTTCCTTCCTTCATTGAGACCTCACAAACCTCACAACTCGACAGGCATTCAGTTAAACCAGCATCCTGTGTAAAAATAAAAAAGCCCTTTCCTCCAGTTCTTCAACACGCCAGTGAAAAGTGTTGCGTGCGCTGACGAGCCCTGAATGGTGGAGCCCCTCCCCCCGCCATCTGCAGCCGATGGCACCTGGTCCTATTCAGCAGATGTTGACACACGGTGTCATTATCGAGATGTAAAAAAAAAAAAAAAAAAAAAAAAACAGAGGCGAGGCACTCATTAGAAATTTGCCAAGAAGGATGGATGGATGGATGGACGGATGGATGGATGAGGAGGATGCTGATTGATGCATTTGATGGAACCAGCAGCTGTGTTGTCACGTCTGGATGTGATGGTCCGCCGCTGCGACTGTACAGCTGTTCCTCTTCCCACCCGACTGGTTGCTGCTGTTCCACAGCCCCACCACCGGAGGAGCTGTTTGTCACGCGCAGTAATCTTCCTTTTCTTACCCGTTGATAGCTACTCACGAACATGAACTTGGCTTGGAGTGGCAGTCAGAAACAGACACGCTGTCTGTGAGGGACGAGTCTTCAGCTGAAACCTCCGCTAGGCCAAATAGTCAGGTTTAAAACAAAATTCCCAAATTCACTTTAGGCTCCACGGATCATTGCATTTCCCAGTCTGTGCACATGTTGCATCATTGCGTAATTTTGTTGCACAGAGAAATTTCTGCACAACTAAAAAAAAGTCATAATTTGTACAAATGTTTTTGCACAGCCCAACTTTATGTTCACTTATTTGGGGATGTTTCTACTCTTTGTTGCATTGCTTTGTTTTGTTTTTCCATATTTTTAACATTCATTACTCTGTTTCATTTTTTGGTTTGTTTGCTTGTTTGTTTCTAGCCAGCATTCACTGTGGACGGCAAACCAGGAATTCCATTGAGGAAGATATGATGACAAACGCTTTGCATCCTTGGTTGTGCTGTTCCACCATCACAGGTGCAGCGGGGTTCCACCTGCTGGGGGGAGTGACACTGCTAAACAGAACATGTTTCACCTCTTCAGTCATTCACCAGGGAAAAGCAAAAACAAAACAACAATAATAATAATATATAATAAGGCTTTTGTGACAGCAAACATTTTTCCCTCTGCAGGGCGGAACTGCATCAGGTGGGAAACGGCCGCCTGGTTCACAGCTGGACTCAAAGATCCATTCAGGCAATTATTCAGTCTGCCGCCGGCGTTTTCTGTGTAGAGGGATACAGAAATATATATAAATAAATAAAAATCAAGGCAAGGCGAAGGCAGCTGCGCTGGGTCCGGCCATGGACGCTGAGCTTTTCCTTTTCCGAGCTTTAACAATCGCGGTGGCGTCTTTTTTTCTTCTGTCTTCTACACCCTTCCTTTATTGTTTTTAATGCGTTGGCTTCAGAAACAAAGAGGGGCTCATATATAAGTTTTTACAGAACTGACAATGTTTTGATGGCGGTGATGGTGACTGTGCCCCGAGACCAAAACAAGTCGTCGTCTCCCGTTCCGCCAAAAACCGGGAATGCTTCAGCGGGAAGCAGTGGGACGTTGTGCCGTGATGTCAGCGGGAGCGGCGGCGTGCAGACCTCTGGAACGCCACGGCTGAGCGAGCGCCCGTCTTCCGTGACTTCCCTCTTCGTCTTCTTCTTCGGAGGTCCACTGGTGCTAATTAAAAAGGCGGGAAGAGCTTCTTAGCTTCTCGGCTCCGACTCAACCTCGGAGCCCCTCAGCCGCTCCGTCGGCCCGCCGCCTCTTCCCCGGAAAATAAAGAGTCGTCGTGGCCGCCGAGCCGAGAAGTGTGACGGAGTCTCAGGTCTCTTACGAGGGTGTCGACGCTTCCGCTGCTCCGCCGACGAGACAAACAAATCAAAGAAAAGGGAAGACGAGGAATTCGGTGAGGTGTGAAAAGAGAATGAGGTGGGAAAGAAAGCAAGAGTAACACGGAAGTCTATTTTTTATGAGCTATTTAACTTGAGCCCTACATCAAATCACGGATGCTGACTGATGGACGTTGAAGATGTGAATGTGATTTGTGGAGGTTTATTTCTTTTATCTCGTTTCACGGTGTCTGCAAATGAAACAAAGCAGATTAAGTAAAAGATTGACGGTAAACAAAATAAAAAAAGGGAGGTTTGCAAACCAGCCAGACGAGTCACATTTTAAAACAACAGCAGAGTCAGTTGGGAAATAAAAATGGATCTGAGATGAAAACAGACAATATCCAGCTCAGTATTTTTCTGTTTTACAAGAGAAAAAAACACTTGCCATTTCTGATAAAACTGCCGGTGCTGCTGCCTTTTAGCTCTCACCGCTTCCTTTGCAAAATGATGCCAAATGGCCCAGTTAGGTTCTGACCTGGTTAACAGCAGTTCAGAATGACGCTTTTCAGAGATTGATCTGTTTGACCTTCGACCTCGGGAGATGTCGCATCCACTCCCTCCATTCTGTTTCCCACTTTCTCATCCGGCTGGCCGATAAACAGCCGAGTCGAGTGCGTCGGCGTCCCGTCCGAAGGCAATCGCTCATTTCAGATTTTTCCTTTTCTTTTCAAAAAGTGGGACAAGATCATTTTGCCTCACGGCCCTCAAAAAGAGTTTGCAGACCATCGAGTTCCAGCAGTTTTCAGGGGTCGGTTTCACACTCAGCTATTCAGTGGGCGAAGCCTCGACCAGCGAGGACTCACATTTTACAAAATGCCGCAGTGCAAGTCAGTGGAGAGAGAGAGAGAGAGAGAGACAGAGAGAGAGAGAGACAGAGACAGAGAGAGTGGAGAGAAAGTGTATTTCTATATGTAAGTACAAAAAAAAATACATGAATTTCACTGAGAAACAGACTTTAAGTGAAGCTTGAACAACTTTTTTTAGGGAGAAAGCTGGAAATAACAAAATGTTGAACAAGATGATAAAAACAATGAATCTGTCAATCTAAAAAAAATCAACTTAACTCCCGCGGTCACTTTTCTCACTCTTCGCTGGATTTATTTGTGACGTTACACAAAACCAATAGGGTCCAAAATCACCCTAATAGATGACGATGATGATGATGATGATGATGATGATGATGATGATGATGATAGATGCTTTATTAATCCTTCACAGGAATTTAAAATGCAACAACAGTGCGTTATTCATTCATTCATTCATTCATTCATTCATTCATTCATTCAACACACTTAGGTAACAACAACCAAAATAAAAACAGATTTCTCCACACAACTAAAATAAGCTTATATAATAAAATATACACATGCATCCACACATGTATATATATACATACATACCCAAACATATAAAATTAAGGTACCAATCAGCCAAAAGCATACCAATATAATGCTAAACTGAAGTGAAACCAAAGTGCTGGGGTGCTAAAGTGCAGAATATAAGTGCTGGAGTTTTGCACAAAAGAAAAAGAAAAACAGTTATTGCACATGAAAGAGTTTGATGAGACACACACACACACACACACACATAGACACACACACAGTCAGGGTTGATGACCTTCGAACACAATCAATGTCTGTCCAACCACTGGGAGCCTGAAAGGCCTCAGTAATGATGCAGGCTAGCGGGCAGGAAGTGGAGAAACTGCTCAAGTGTTTTCTACGGAGTGCACTGCTTTTTCTCCCAGCCGGCTATTTAGAAAAACAAAAACAGAACCTATTATTCAACGTATCCCTGGCTGCGGCTCCATCGTCGGAGTTCACTGGCGCCCGACCAGGAATATCAACAGCATTAGTTCGACCCAGTAACTTGGACGCAGCATCCATTAAGTCCAAACGCTCAATATGTCTCATTTGGAAAACGACTTGCCGATGAATGATGCAACAACTCTCGATTAACCTCGCCACTTTGTGAGGCAGAAATTAAAAATCTGTGGAACTCCTGCAGTTTTTTCTTTAGTCGCTGCAAACTTCAGCTGCTGAAATATGAATCTACAGTACATCCCCCTACCACTAGCTGGCGCTGAGAGCGTGAACCCCAACTTTTGGGTTTAGTGAAATAGCTGGTGTCACGACTCGGCTCTCAAAAAGCCATGACCTGAGGGAACACGCGGATAGACGGTGCATTTATTCAAATAAATAACACAAAAAATAACCAAATGGGATGTGTATCATAGCTTTGTCAGTGTGTCCGCTGTTGTTGCAAATGTTAATGTAATGCAGGCAAGTGTTGAAGAGTGCAAAATGAAATTAAATAGGCCTCAGCCTCAAAACAAAAGATTAACAGAAGCATATGGAGGAGCAAGACTGTCAGATGCTGGAGAGAGAGCGGCTGGGTGATGACTGCCGGCTTTATAGGCCTTGGGGAGACTGGCCAGGTGCTCCCCAATCACAGTAACCCCGCCCACTGCGATACCTGCTGGGACACACACACACGCAGGGGAAAACACATAGCAGGCTCTCGACAATGGGTGGCCGTCACACTGGATTCCTTCAAAACCATTTGGTCAAACTCAAGGAGAAAGTCCCCTGCCTACCCATGTGCCTCTGTCACTCACATGATCTATTTGTCCAATCAGAACCATTCTGGAGAACATCACTTACAGACTCGTCAGGACGCAGCCAATCGGAGCGAGCTGAGACACAGCAGCACGTACGACCTGGTGACGTCACACTGGGAATAAACTCTTTTCTGCTGATTTTCTGACCTTTGGCGCGCCACCATATGAGTGATTGATTGATTGATTGATTTGATTGATTGACTGATTGATTGCACTGCAGCTTCACCTGGCAGGTCAATCAGGTTCCATCTTTTGCATCCTCTCAGCTGATTGGATCAATCGGCAGCCCTGTGAAAAGGCATGTGGGCGGAGCTCAGTACACGTCAGAAGTGAGAAGCTACCAACAACACGCGAGTCAACTGAAGGTCCGACGTCACACGTGACACAGGGGGCGTTTGTCTGTGTGTTTGGCGAAGGCCCCGCCCCCTTCCTTTACACGCCGCCGAGCACTTTCCCAGCTGGACGCGTGCCACATGTATCCATGAATATGCGATGCGTTCCATACCAGGCGAAGGTGTGCGCCTGAGTGTGTGCGCGGGAAAACTTTAAACATCAGAATCATTACCATGAATATTTCACACGGCCACGATGGAAACGGCTCAGGAATAATTCACACGCGTGTAGTGGCTTCCTGTGTCTGTGGACGTACACAGCGGCCAGGCGCTTGTTGTTGTTGTCAGCGTTGTGTTGTTGTGTTGCCTCTCTCAGAGTTGTGGGCGGGGAGGGGTGAGCAGAAAAACAGACCTCCTGGCTCAGACACGTGCATCGCACACAGGGGCGAGTCAGCTGGACGAGCGGCGAGCAGGAAGGCAGATTAAGACCCGACTCATGATTAAACAGGTGCGGCGCGCCGAGGCTCGGCGCAGCTGTTGTGTTTTTACGAGGTGTTGAGAGGAAGTGTGAGTGAAGGCCCTCCTGTCAGTTCAAGGCCTGACGACCAAACACCTAAATAAAACATGAGGAGCGTTTTTTTGTTTTTTGTTGGGCATAAAAAGGGCCAATTTCCGTCTTTCTTCTCTCTCTTTTATCGACGCGCAGCTATCATCAACGTGCACGTTCCCTCTCCCTGTGGTCTGGGGGTGCGGGGGGGTGAGGGTGGTGGTGGGGGGGTCTCGGCAAGCCCGGTGGATCATTTCGACTAAAAACGTTCATTTTGTCTTCATTGACAGATTTACTCTTATTTTCTTTTGTTCAGACAAATGCAGACGTCAAGATGTTACCTGCTTGGCTCCAGTCTTCCTCAGAAGTGACGTGCTGCTGATGCGTCATTTAACAGCTGGCCGACCACCAGCCGTCACGGATCACTGCGGAAGAAGCAAGCACATCATGGACTGGGATAAGCAGAGTCATCGCATCTGAGACCAACAAATTGAAACGGTGGATAGAAGAGGCCACTGAGATCAGGAGGAGGGCGAGTGGCGCCATCAACCTCTGGAGACCATCCAAGGCAGGGGAGGCGCCGCCCAATCAACAGACCAATCAGAGCCCGTCCGCTGTCAAGCAGGGAACATCTTTATGTCTTTATTTGGCTGAACAAAAGAAAATCAGAGTAGGATTCCTTCAGCAAAGACTCCAAAGTATTGTACTTTGAGTGAAAATGATCACCCACCTGTTGAAGCTGAACATCCAGCTAATCAGACTCTGTCAGCCTCATTGGCAACCGTCAGCAACAACAAAGAGGAGAAAAATGTGGGTAAAACGGCGGCTGAAAGCAAAACAGGCGGCACACAGCGGCAGAGTGTCGTCCTTCTCTCCTGATTGGCCACTGCAGGGTTTTTTGGGGACCAGATGGCCGAGGATCAAGAAATCAAACATCGTTCCCAAGTCAGGATGAGGGAGGAGTGAAACTGCAGCGATGTCATGCACTAGAGTCACGTAGAAAGTCACAGATTGGGCCCCGCCCACCGATACCCTCGACCAATGGTTGCTGGAGGACAAAGAAACGTTGGCCAGCATTTCATTATATTTTTTGTTTGCTTTGGTTTGAGCCGCTGCTCTGTGTGGAGCAGAAAGCAGCATTCAGCAGCGCCACTTTGCCTCAGCGTTGGACCGGTGCCAACGCCGAGAGTCTGTGAATCCATAAAAAACTAGAGCCAGTTAGCAGCGGCAAAAGCTTACGTTTCCACTTTTTATTTCATTCGAAACGAGGGAAGGAAAAAATGTCGGAACTGCCCTAAAAAAAGAGAGAGAATAAAGAAAAACCAGGAAAAAAGGTCAAATTGGACGCATGAATATTTGATATTCCGTTCAGCCGTGCACACACACACACACACGCAGGGCAGCGGCGGCTCAGTTGCGGCCCAGCCGGCCGGGGTCTCGGCGGCGCTCAGGTTGAACCGAGGCTGATTCTGGTTTCTGTGAGTGAGGAGATATGGAGGTGAGTCTCATATCTTCATCCTGACAGGCTCAACACAGGCCGGCCTGCTGGGAATCCACAGCAAGCAGCTCCGATAAGGCTGCAGCTCTCTCTCTCTCTCACACACACACACACACCAGCGAGCGCCCCGGCACTCGAGCTCAGCAAGATGATGGCACTATAGCCTTTTTATTTAAATGCGATAAATATTTAATTTGCAAACGTGTTGCCGAAGATCACACCAGCAGGCAACACAAAAGAGCCCTCCACTGAATACGCAAGGCTCTGATAAATATTTCAGCACTCACCATTTCCACCCCCACCCCACCCCCCAACCCCCCAGTGACTCACCGGGAACCTGCAGCCGATCCAGCCGAGAATTAAACATGTTTTTTTTTTCTTTCCCTCTGCAGTGTTTATTCTTGAAAAAAGAGCCCAAACGCTGATTTCCAGGGGCTGATTTCCGCTGGTCGGCGAGGGGGGAGGGGCTAGAGGGTTTGGTGGTGCCATCCGGAGAGGAGTCGCAAAAAAAAAGGCGTGGAGGTTGCTGTGCACTCTCAAGTAGGTTAGTAGCACAAGACTGATAACAGCAATAATCCGGGCACCAGCATCGCCCCCCTGCTCACTTCTATAAATAGGAGAAGAAGGCCGTAAACTTTACCTCGCTCGCCTGTAAAAACCTACAGCGGGCTAAAGTTTATATTTCTAATGAAAAATCAGTCGGCTTCTAACTGCTTTCCACCACCGGGGGGGCTGTGCAACCATTCCAGCTTCGCGCTCTAATCATTTCAATCCGCGAGTTTCTCCCAGAGAACAGGAAGCACAAAAGCAGTAAAACTGATCTCCTGCTGCTCTCCCATCTACAACTGCATACAAATGACCAGTAATATTTGCTTTATTTTATTTCATATTATTTCCGCCCCCCCGCCCCCTCGGGCAGAATATGTACCCCTCCCTCCCTCCCTTCCTCCCTCTCCCGACACGCACAAGTGAAACATCATCAATAAAGCAATTGTTGAAGCTTCCAGCAGCTTCCGAGGCCGGGCTGTGAAATTTATGAGCGGCAGCGGCAGCAGACGGCGGACGGATCGGAAGGGAAAGTCTCCCGGAAGGCGGCTGGAACAGAGTCCTTAGCAATAACGGCGCAATCAATCACGCTCGTCGCCGCCGCTGCCGCTGCGTCCAAGTGGCTCGGCCTCGGCCAACAGCAGCGTCCGGGACGTCGCAGGCCGACTGCGGGAGCAGCTGCGGCTTCATTAAATGTTCCAGGAGGCTGCCGGCCACGTATGTTAATATCCAGCAAGCTGTTGTCTGGCTGTCGTGACTTCACCTGCCAATCAACGCTGTGTTTTTGTGTAATACCCATCCCTCCATCTTCAGTCCCTGCTTCTCCTGCACTCAGGGTCACAGGGGGTCGGCAGGGCGACACCCTGGACAAGTCGCCAGTTCATCGCTGGGCCACATAAGTTGCATTTCCATGAGAGTTTTTCGCAAAATTAAAGTGCTATTTCTAAAATTTTGACGAAGTGCTATTGCAATTTGCAGGTTTTTCCATTGATTGTCCTCCAATTTTACGAGAGGAGGAAGCCGGAGAACCCGGCGAGAACCTACAACCTTCTTACTGTGAGGGGACAGCGCTCACCGCTGCACCACCATGTTGCCTGTTCTGCGTGATATAAAGTCTGAAATGTTTAAACCTGCCATGTTTTTTTTTTAAATAGAAAAAGCGTTGCACATAATCACTATTTGAAGAAATATTCATGAAAAATAACGTTATTAAAATTAACTTTATTTCAGGTTTCAAATAATACAGGCAACATTAGTGATTAATGTCTGAATTTGACTCTTGCTGGGTCTTATTATCACACGGTAATGCGGTGGCGGGCTGCTCTCAGCGGTCCAGGTCTGGACTGCTGCTGGCAGGTCACTCCATCATCTTCAAGCCCCAGATTCTGCAGCTGCTGTCTGATGAAGCCGCCCTGCGGGGACCTGCCTCGTCCTCCCGCAGGAAGCAGCGCCGAGATTGCCTGTGATGACGGCGAGCGGGCGAGGGGGAGGGGTGGTGGTGGGGAGGGAGGGGTGGTGGTGCTGCTCCACGTGCTGCACATCAACTCCACACCTCCAGTCAGAATCTCACCAGCCAAACACAATCCATGGATGGATCCATCGATCGGGAGCCTGACTGACAGCGGCTGGAGCTGGAAGACTCGTGCAGCTTAAATATAATATTGGACAGACGGAGCCGTTTTATCTCCTCAAACTCCCGAAAAGTCATTGAAGATTATTTGGGATTTTTCTTTTTTTGAATCAATAAGAAAAATAGATTTTTTTTTTTTAAAGAAAATTGCAAAACAAACAAAAACACACACAAATAAGCCATCAACCTGTTTATTTTAATGACTTGACCTGCGCCGTGCAGCCCAGGTGAGAGTGAACACGGCGAGCCGCTCATTAGTTCAACAGATTATTTCATATTCACCTCCAGAGGTCGGAGGTGTGATCCCTCCAGGAGCTCCCCGCTGACAGTTTTCCTTCTCGCAGAGACGCACCGAGGCCTGACTTGCCTCTGGCAAGCTCGCAGCGCCGGCAGAGACTCACCTCATTATTCTCCCCCAGCGTAGCAGCAACAACAACAGCCGCTGCTGCCGCTGCTGCTGCTGCTGCTGCCGCTGCTGCTGCGCTGCTGCTGCTGCTGCTGCTGCTGCTGCTGCTGCTGCTGCTGCTGCTGCTGCTGCTGCTGCAGGTGAGGAGGCACCTGGAGAAGAAGTATCTTCTCTGCAGGACTCGCACCACCATCTGTTCAAGCGCGGAGCCTCGTCTGCGTTTCTAATCACTGTTGAATTAAGATGAATGAAGGAAAAACAGCAACATCGTCAGAGCCACCTGTCCGTCAGCACTTCCTGTGGGCGGGGCTTTGGCTGCGTCACTGTCCAGTTATATATTTTCCGGTTTTCATCCGGCGGAGCAGCATCACTGGAGTTAAGTATTCAAACAACACACACACACACACACACACACACACACACACACACACACACACACACACACACACACACGCATGAATATCAAATATTCGTAAAATGAATACATTTTTTAACCTTCTGTTTGCAGCCAGCTACTGAAACCCATTCCATTTTGCTTCGCGCTAGAACCGATGCCTTTGTATGTTTTAAAAAAGGACAAAAAGCAGCAACAGCTGACTGTTGTGTGTCGTCTGTGTGACAGCTGAACTGTCTGAAACATTTGTAAAATATTTTCTTCATCTTATTGACCGTTAGATTATAATGCATGTAAGTCTGGTCATCGAGTCTGTCAGGAGTCAGTCGTGACCTCACAAGGGGCTTCCTGAGCTACTGAGGCTCTAGTGGTTGAAACAGACGTGTGTGCTGCTGCATCTGATTGTGTTTCAGTTCTCCTGCCAGTGTTGTGGTTGTGATTCTTGCTCTCAGAGAGGATGAGAGAGCAGTGAGATGTCTAAAGGTGGCGCTGCACGGCGTTACTTCCTGTCCCCCCTCGACCCCCCCCCCCTTCCCCACCACCACCACCACCACCCAGAAGATAAGGACGGAGCCGTTTCTCCGCCGCCTTCATGTTCAAATGGTGTCGCTCTCTGCGCTGATTATCGTTTGCCTCCCTCTGATGTGACTTTTATTGTCACACAGTGCCGCCGACTGCAGAGCTGAAAAATTAAACACCTGCAAGTCTGTGTGTGTGTGTGTGTGTGTGTGTGTGTGTGTGTGTGTGTGTGTTTTTGTCTCCGTCTTTGTCTCGGAGCTCAATCTCTTTCATCAACACGTGACGGTTTCCTGCTGTTTCATCTTATTAAAGCTTCCGCGTTCCCTCATTCCTGAAGAAGGAACGTTGAGCGACGAGAGAAAAACATCCGCACTTTGTCTCACGGCATCAGATTAGAACGTTAAACTGGGTTGGCCAGCGGTGATGCAAATGCATTTTCCTGTATTTGTCTCTAGTCATGCAGGCGGAACACGGTGAGGGTTATTAGCGTTATTATTGCTTTTTTGTGAAAATGAAAACCTTGTTTTCAAGAACACAATCACCAGGCAGCCACACAGACGTGATTAACAGACTCTGTTGTCGTCGTCACGGTGGGACAACACGTCTACACAAGGACTCACATCAGGGAAGAGGGACAAATAAACACAGAAAAGCATCATCAAAAAATAAAAAACAAGCAAAGAGCAGGACAAAAAACAAGAAGGCGATCCTACAATAGTAGGTGATATTACAATACTAAAGGTAATAATAACAATATATGAATAATTACTGTGTAGTCTCAGATGTAGCCCCACCTTCGCCTGGATAGGCTCCACCTACAGTATGAATGAATGGATATAGAATATTTATCTTGTATTCTCAGTATTTCCACAATCATTTAATTGATTTTACTGTAGTTTAAGCAATGGGCAGTTTAGCAATCAATTTATTAAAATACTAGATATCTAGTTATCGATCCACACCGATACCGACGTGGCTCTCGATTTTATCGATATTCCGGCTAATTCATCCAAAAATAGTGTTGAAACGCTCGTCTGTGCTCATGTTAAATAAAGTTCTCTAGATTACATTTTTTTTTTTCCATGGGGGACAATCAAACTGTGTTGTGTTGTGCCATAAAAACAACAACATTAGCACAAAGCAAGTAGAGTATTTGCTGCAAATGTCTCAACAACTACGATGCATTGTCGCACTTTGTCTCGTGGTTTCTGTCGGCGGCGGCGGAACTTGAAGCTGGAGGTCGTTTCAGCTCAAACGTCATCTGTCAACCTCGTCGACCCCAGGGGCTTCTGGGGTGGGGGAGGGGGGGACATGACTGACACGATGTAGACAAGGGTGCACACACACACACACACGCACACACACACACATACACACACACACTCATCGGCACCCAGACAAACACCTGCAGGCTGCAGGTGTCGGCTTTGGAAGGATCCCGGCAGAAAGTGGTGTAGTTTGAGACGGTTCCACTTTAGCCGAGGAGGAAGGTTGAGGTTGCATTCCTGCTGCGGCGGCGGCGGTGGCGGCGGCAAGGAGAAAGACACTAAATTGTAAAGAAATGCTCAGAACTGACAGGTGCTGTTGTGGAGGAAACGGAGCTCTCGGAGTGAAGGGCTCCGGAGGAGAAAAGGCACTCTTTGGAGAGGAAAAAAAACAATCCGAAACAGAAAACAAGGTGGCGCTGGTGAGTTGTGCTCCACGAGTTTCTCCCCGCCTTCAAATTACCAGTGAAGAAAGCCCAGGCTCTTGCCCCTCTGTGATTTTAAAAAGCAGTAAGGTCCGCGACCACTCTGCTGAAAAATTGATGGCCTGCAGGGGGAGCCGGCGCTCTGGAGCAGCCAATAAAACAAGGAGAAAGAGTTGACGCTGCGTCCACAGGTGTCAGCTGCTGGGGAAGAGAAAGAAAAAACACCCGAGCGCAGCTTTCGTCAACTCTCTCCTCCTCCAGCTCCTCCCCCTCCTCCTCCTCCAGCTCCTCCCCCACCACGGTGATGGCCGTGGAGGTGCAGCAGTGAGGAACCACCGCCAGTCCGAGGTGGGGGGAGGTGGGGGGAGGCACGTTTCAATCAATCCCTCCGCTGCGAGTAATGATTTAGCTGAAATAAATAATGAGAGGAGGGAATTGAAGCTCTCTGTTGCAATTAGTCAGTTCATTTCTAAATATAATTGGGCTCAGTTGAAATGCCACGGCTGTAATTTCACTGTTTGTCTCCAAAGGTCAACGCGGAGGCTCCTCTCACTCCTCTCTCTCTTTTCTTAGTCTCTCCTCTCTCTTTTCCTCTTCTCTGATACTTTCTTTGAACACACACACACACACACACACACACATATATATACATATATGAATAACTGACCTGAGGTCTAGCATGAGCATCTGGATCATATTTGACAGCTTTGCTGTTACTCTCATTATTATTGGTTATTATTACAGGTTATCAGTGATAATTATGACACTGAACCATTGTTGGTTGTTAACATTTTTAATAACAATCATCAACAATAATAATATGTTTTTTTTCTACATTTTCATTTTTGTACTGAAAATGTACCAAACAGTGACGGCAAAGCTCTCGCCTCCTTGTGCAACTGGCAGAATTCTGCTGCTGATGCTGGCAGGAAAGGCAGCCACAGTACGAGTCACGTCTACAGGAGTTTCTTTCCTGGGGAGCTCTCACTCTCTCAGCATCCGCAGTGTTGGGATATTTCAAATCCATTAGTCATTATCCATTCTCAGATATCTGAAGAAATGTAATTTCATCACTTTGTCAGCTGCAAAGTATTCTCGCAGATCTACAAAGTTACTGTGATCTGCACGATAATGCTGATATTATCCGACAGTTTTTTTTATTTTATTTTTTTAACTTTTTGGGGGATTTTTGATTACAAATTTGGAGGGCCCCCGTGACCCTGAATTGGAATAAGCGGGTATAGAAGATGAATGAATGAATTTGGAGGGCTGTTCATGTGCGCATATTTCACAAATATGATATTTTTACGCAGCGCGTGAAGGCTGTGATGAAATTTTGCCGACTGCTCCTGCAAAGTTGCTGGAAAATATGAAGGAAAGAAATGATCTCGGACCAAATGAGGTGAAACAGCAAATAAAAGCAGGAAGTCTATCTTTACATTTCCAACACATCCTAATGAGAAAAGCTGATTTGGAATTTTTTTAATTGATTGAAAAAAATATATATATTATTTGGAAGTTTGAAATGATTCTCAGGCTGAAACAGCGTCTCAGTCTTCAGGTCATACAGAATTCAGATGAGATTTTAAACGGCTGACCTCGACTTCCGTCCGTCTGTCATTCCGTCGCCGCCCAAACCCAGCAGTGCTGGAGCCAATCCCGGCTGTCCCAGGGGTGAAGGCGGAGTCACAGCCATCCACACTCACAGCGACTGACACTCAGTCCGAGTTGTCAGTCATCCATGACGAGCGTGTGGCATGCAGGAAGGGAAGCGAACTCGCAACCTTCCTGCTGTGAGGCAGCAACAATCCGGACAGCCAATCATTAGTCTGGAAGGACGCGATGAAATCTGGTTCGCCGATCCAGATCTGACGGCAGCTGTTTGTTTTTCCTGCTGCTGGTCCTGTCCTGACAAGGCTGCACACACACACACACACACACACACACACACAGTCAAAGGAGGCGTTTACTCTTCACTCTCAGAATCTTGACAAGAAAGGTATTTTTGTTTTTCAGATTTGACAGATGCGGCTCCATGTTCTCGTAAATATTTAACCAGGGAGGGAAAAAAACTAAACTAAACTAAAGTTTCCAACTTTCAAAAAGTCTTTGAGTGAGTTTTGTTTTTCCTGAAGCCTCATTAAAACGCAGTAAATCTTTTTTTTTTTTTCCCGACACTTTCTCTTGACTTGTTTCACTTTGTTTTAAAATTCAACAATCAATAGCAGCACAACAGTTCAGACTTTCATTTGAGTCGACAGGTTGTTTTGTTGCCGTCTGATAAATGTTTTGCAAACGTGCAGCAAAAAAAAAAAAAATCATCTCACAAAAATATTAACTGACTGTCTCGTCAAACAACTCACCTTTTTTGTATACTATTGATTTAATCTCACTAGTTGTCTTAATTTGAGTTTTATTTCTTTGGCTTTGTAACTAGTGTTTGTGTGAAACATAAAAAATCAGAAGCTGACAGCAGATGTGCTTTTGATCTGTGTAACAACAAGACAATCGATGGAAGTGTGCAAACTTGATTTTTTTTTTTGCAGGAGGGTTCAGACAACCTGCAGTCGTTGTCTGTCGGCTTGTTCGTGTTTTTGTGTGTTTTTGTCTTTTATTTGCTGCTCAGACTGAAGCATCACATCCACGTACAAAAAACAAAATTAAAATGCAATAAAACTGACGGAAGGCTGAAGATCAGTAGGATGTGTGTGTGTGTGTGTGCGTGCGTGCGTGTGTGCATGCATGTGCGTGCATGTGTGTAAAAACAACAAAAAATATTCTTGGTGTGGTTGTTTGTTTGTGTGAGCACATTTATTCTTGGTGTGCGTATTTGTGTGAGCATGTGTGTTAAATTTCCAATTACTCTTGATGTGTGTGTGTGTTTGTTTGTGTGGTTGTAAAATTCCCATTTGTTCTTTGTGTTTGTGAATGTGTGTGAAAAATGTCTCTGTGTGTGTGTGTGTCTGTGTGACCTCGGAAATGGGTGTTATGGAACACCACTACTTCCTGGTATCGTATCAACGAGCTGAAACCTGATTGGCTGTTGAGTCCTACAGCCAGTTTTAAAACCAGTGTTGATTATTGACGTCTGAACAGAACCTTCAGATTGGCTCTGAGAGAAGATCTCAAATTTCTGTCTGATTTTAACATTAACGGTCGGAGAAGGTTGAGAGCTCGTCAGCCACTGAGCCGCTGCCGCCGCTGCTGCTGCTACTGCCACCCCTGCTGCTGCTGCTGCTGCTGCTGCTGTCTAACCTTTCGCAACCTCAGACAAATGAACCAGGACGAGTTTTACGTGGTTGTGTAATCTGACATGAATCTGATTCGTCGGTTTGCTTCATGTCGATTCACGATCATGTGGAGCAACTCCAACCACATCCTGTCAATTAATTACAGACGCTCTGTAATTAATGATGGATAAATTTGAATCCACCCTCCTTTACGTCTCCCCCAGCCCCACCCAGGTTTATGGCGCCATTAATCAGGACGGCCCGCTCGGCGGCCATGTTAATCGTTGAGCGGTAATGAAGCGGCGGCGGTCTTGGGAGGATGGCAGCAGCAGCAGCAGTGGCAGCGGCGGCGGCGATGTGAGATTGATTTACGGTTACTGTCTCATTGATTTCACTGCCCTGCGGCTGCTGACGAGGCACGAGTGACGGCGACGGACATCATCCCCCAGATCCTCTGTCCTAATGGGGTTTACGCTGTAACCCAGTTAGGACGGCGTGCAGTCGATGGATTTCACCGCAGTGACGTCCCGTTGCCCCGGAGCCACATCCTGATCGTCCCGTTCCATCCAGACTGACGGCATCATGGCGGCGTTCTCAGTTAGAAAGAGCAGGGAGAAGGTGGTGGTTGCTGCATGTTAGGTTCATTTTCTGTTGTTTGATCACTGAGGATATAAAAAATAGTCTTTCTCAATTCTGAAAACTCCCCATGCTGGCTTTAAATGCTTTTAACACATTTATATTTCATTTATTTGATTGATTTTTTTGATTGCACACAATGTTTTAGTCTGAGATGTTTTTGTGCTTTTAATCAGTTTTAAATCTTAGCTTCTACAGTACAGTAGCTACTACAATTGTTACGTAAAGAATCATAAGCCAAGTCAAGTCAAGGTCAGAAGCAAAGAAATTAGAAAATAAAGTATTGATGAAAAACAATCATTAAACACAATTGGCATTATTTGAAAAATAACACAATACAGAATTGGGGCAGTGCTTACTGAAATGAGCAGGAAGCAGCGACTCTGAAGGTTAATGAAAATCACTTAATTACTAGAATCTCTCAGTGATTCGACCCCAAAGCCAAAACAAAAGAAAAAAAAAGAAAAAAAAGTCTGAACTAGTCAGAGAAGGAGACGAAGGTCCTTCACGGCCCATATTATACACTTCATGTTATAAACCGCATGATGACTGTTAATTATTACTTCCATTTGTTGCTGGAGACCTTGAGGCTCCGGAGAACTTCATTAAAACTCTGCATGGAAAGTTTCACACTGATTTCAATGATCCCAATCAGAAAGAAAGCCTTTCTAACGATGGTGACCTGGACTTTTTGCTTCCCACACATCACAAGCATGCGCTCAAGGTTTCTGTGCTGCATCAAACTCTTGCGGAAACTTTAGCTCCCAGCAGGCAGATCAGCACCGCACTCACATTGTAAATTAAAAGCGTCTCATTATGACGAGTGAGACAAAGATCTGCGGTCGCTAAGTTCGTCCTTTACTTTTGCTGCAGGCTTCGCTGTTCAGAGAGTGAGCAGCCCGACGCCTCCTCACAGCAGACAGGTGTTGGCTGGCTCCGCCCTCACAGGTGTTTTTGACCTCAGTGAAATAATAATAATAATAATAATAATAATAATAACAATGATGGATTGGCTTCATATAGCGCTTTCCAAGGCACCCAAAGCGCTTTACATTGAAGCCATTACTCATTCACCACCCAACATCCACTCACATTCGTACGAGGCAATGTGGCTTAAGTGTCTTGCCCAAGGGCACAACGGCAGACTGGGATGGAGCAGGAATTGAACCACCAACTTTTCTCTTTGTCATTGGACAACCCGCTCTACCTCCACAGCTACAGTCACCCCTTAAAACTGCAGTTTTATTGGAGATCCAGGGAGTTTATCATCATTAAAAATACAATAACATCAATACGATCCATCAGGCCACTCGTCACCATTCAGGAGGGAGGAAGAAAACAAAACAATGCAATGTGGAATCTAATGTGGAATGGTTGTGCAGCTCTGATTAAACTGTCGCTACATCAGCAGCAGCAGCAGCAGCAGCAGCACAAGTTGGTTTTGTTTCCTTTCTTTTCTTTTCTTTGATTGTCACAGCAGCCCCGGTCTTCTTCTGTGGTTTTCCAGAGCAGCTTGGCAACAATAATTTGTCAAACTAATCATGATAATGAGAATTCTTTTGTGTGACCATGTGTGTTTTTACTTTAATTGTTTTGTTTTTTTGTTTTTTTTACTTGTTCTTCTGCTAGCAACAGCTTTCTTATTATTTCTTGTAAAGCCCTGGAGTAGAAACAACTCTGAATTTCTCAGATGAGGCGTCAGTAGCTGCGTTTCTATGACCCCTTGAATTGCACAAAACCTAAATATGGCCATAATAAAAACTGGTGATGGAAACAGCTCGACTTGGACAAACCTCTCAAATATGGCTAAAAGGTTTTGATGCTCTTGTCAGGTGGTTTTTCACACAAATCCATATAGAGGAATATCGCAAAATTGTCATTGAAACACTTTTTTCACATTTACAGAATCAGTGGGATCACGTGACCAGCTCACTTCAAATGTAAATGGCGTGTGAAAATGTTTTACAAGAGAAATATAAGAACCATTCTTGACAACTGAAATAGCTGAACTCCAAAATGCAAAATGTTTCGTACCTCCATCGTCCTCACAGTTGGGGTCTCGCGGGACTAGATTTTGCGAGAATTGCGGCCTATGCGCTTTACACCATTCAATGGAAACACCTGCAAATCGCACTTGTACTTTGTCAAAATCTTAGAAATATCACTTTTATCCTGCAAAAAGAAATTGTCATGCAGCTGCAGTCTGGTGAGGTCTAATAACACTGTTGATATGTGCGAGGGATGAACAGAAACCTTCACTGCTGCTGTGGTTGCTGTGGTGGTCAGCAGCTCTCGGTGAAACTGAGCTTCAGGCAGGTTCCTTCCAGGGGAGATGAGCAGCTAAACTGGCCTCCTTGGAAGAGCAGCAGCCTGGAGGGCCTGCGGCAGTGTGGGAGTTCTCCTCCAGCGTCATTTAGCTCCCGCATTAGACGGCACCTTACTCGCTTACGTAACGCCGAAATCCAGCTCATCCTGTCTTTAAGATGGGGGGAAAGAAGAAGAAAGGATGAGGAGTTCTCCTCACTGCCAGGCTGCAGCGCTCTGCTATCAGGTCGCTTTAATAAAAAGCCCAAAGACCCTCCAGCTCATTCAGAAAGTTGCTCTGAGTGTGTAAAACTCCTTGAGGTGCCACCTGAAAATTATACCATTCACCTCCAGAGGTTCTGATGTAAAAGTCTGACGAGCTCATAGTAAATGACTGTTAATAATGAGGGTAGCAGGAATAAAGCTTTTAAAAATGCCAGACGTGGAATTTCCTGACTATTAGTGACTATGAAGCTCTAAAAGTTCTCACCTCTGAAAGTGGCTCCATTCATCTTTGAAACGTGATTTTGCCAAACCAATGGGCTGCTTTGAAAGAGAAAAGGCTGATGTGTCATTTTTTTTAATGAATAATTTTCCTCCTGGTGCAAACTCCTCAATGGGAATATTGGGTTAAAGGGATATTTCACTTATCCCCCCGCCCCCCATTTTTCATATAGTGTGGTCAGTGAGGACGTACTTGCTTTCTTCATTATTTAGATATTCGCAATTCAATTTTCTTTTGCTATTTAAAAAAAACGTTGCTTTGCCCTTTTTCCTTCGAGGCTCTGAACAAACCTTCATGGCCTGCAGCTGCCACCTAAACCCCAAACAGCAAAATCCACCCTGGATTAGCAGGAGGGTGAATATCCTGACACCTTGTTGATTGGACTCTGGACGTCCACTCTCACCACACCTGCCTTCAATCAGCCAATCAGCTCACCTGCAGCCCATCACCTGCACTCAGCCAGGCTTCTGCACCACCTTCAGATGCGCTACACTGCGGCGCTTGTTGGCTGGTTGTTGTTGAGGTGATCCAAAAATACCAAAACTCCCTTTACTATCTCGCTATTAAAGGGCTCATGACAACTAAGCTGTGAATCAAATCGCTCGTGTCTGCAACCCAGTCAGCATTGCTTGATGTGTGTAACCAGCGTGTTGCGCCTGCCGACACAAAACAAACGGCTGCAGTCAGTCTCAGCTTGGATAAATCACAGTGCGCCCACACTGAATAATGTATTTGCATCCTCGCCGCCCAATAAAACCAAAGACCTCAGCAAGCATCAAAAAGTTGGAGGCCACACAACAGCTGATGAGGAGCCGCCAGAAGCTCCAATTTGCACCTTATCACGTGCAGCTGCAGCCTCACCGGAGCCGCAGAGTCCTGCTCCCCAGTTTATTCACCCCAGTTTTTGTTTTTTTTCCTTTTTTTCAGGAGCGGCGGGCGGTGGGAAGAAGCGTCCAGATGGTTCGGTGGAGTTGGGGGAAAAAAAAAATTCCCTTTACGATTTTTTAATGGTTCTCGCCAATTAATGAGACATGGAAAAGTGGTGCATTGGGTCAAATGGTGGTTCCCACAACGCAGCTGAGCCGGACTCAGTGAATCGCTCTGCCGAGACTCGCACTGCTCTCGTCTGAATCGCCTGTTTTCATCTTGTTTGTTGTGTTGTGCGGCTGCACGATGCAAGTGCACAACAACAACAGCAGCCTGCACGCCGAGAGTCAGGGAGAGCTGCAGGGTCGAGCGGTGCAGCGTGCAGAGCTAGAATATAAAACACAGGAGTAACTGACGTCACTTGACCATCAGTTGGGATCACAGATGAATAGATTAGTCTCATCATTCAAGAGTACCTGTGTTTTTCTGATATATAAGAGCGGAGTGAACTAAACATTCTAAAAATCTGACCTGCTTGCTGTCATGCAGTTGACCTGAGAACCTTTAGCGCTGCTGCTGCTGCCGCAACCAAAGTCATTTTCCTCAAATTCCGACAGCAAAATTGAATGAAATTGAATGGAATTGAACTGAGCTGAAACAGGAGCAGGCACAGCTGCCGGCTCTTCCCGTGAATCAAATCGTTGATCCTTCTCTCGCGTGTCGCTCGACCAGCGGGCGAACCTGGAAACAGCAGCAGACGGGGGAGAGAAAGCCTCACGTTGAGCGTCAGTTTTTTAAACGCCGAGGGATTTCACAGAATTAATTCCATTATTATTGCACTATGTGCAGACTGACTGTGTCGTCCTGCACAACAAGTGCAAAAAAAAACAAAAAAACAAGTGGCTCGCCACAGGGACGTTTTGCTCTTCTGAAAATAACTGCAAGGAATTAAAGTCTTTGGCCTCACTGGCATTTTGTTTCTCCTCTTTTTTTCGAGGGTGTTTTATTTCCATTAAGGCTTTGATTGGCTGTGTAATGAGTCGGCTCTGTGTGTGTGTGTGTGTGTGTGTGTGTTTGCTCACCGAAAAAAAAAATGGAGACTTCATTCATTTGCTTTTTAAATAAATGTGAGACATCATGCATTATGCAAGGAGTGAGCAGATCCCTACAGCTGCTCGACATCACCCCGGACACTGAGACTGCCACCTAATTAATATGATATCTGCCTTCCATTATGAATGAGGGCCAGGTGTGCCTCATTAAGTCTGGGCCGTTCACTGCCAACGCACGCACGCACGCGCGTGGACGGTGAGATTATCAGGAGCCGCGTGACGCGCCTCTCCTCTACTTCCTGCTGATGCCTGCAGCTCAGTGTGAAAGAAACACCAGAGGTGTCAGCGCTTTATTTGCACCTTTAAAAAAAAAAATAATAATACATTTATTTATTTATTTATTGTTTTTTTTATATTTTAAACCCAGCGTACAAGCAGCAAGAGATTTTTTTGAATTTCTTTTTTGAAATTTTGTCATTTAATTAAGTTCCATTTGCATCAATGAGAGCAGGTTGCAACCCTGCTGCTGCTGCTGCTGCTGCCCCAGACCGGGGACAGGGGCAGCAGCAGAAGGTGTCCCAGAGTCCCGTAACTAATGTTAACGACTGCGAGTCCAGGGGTGGGCAAACATTTGGACTGGTGGGCCACAATGGATTCTAAAATTGACAGAGGGGGAGCTGGAGCAGCAGCAGATGGATGGAGTGTTTTGATGAGCCACCTGATAGGAGGAAACAATCTGTCATGGCAGATGGAGAAAACATGTTGCTTTAATGTCAATGGAACATGAACAAAAGCAAAGTTGCAGCCAAATCAGTGTCTTTGAAGCACCACCAGGGTGTTGAGCTCTTCATTGAAATGACTGAAAACACTGAAAAAATGGATGAAATACAGCTGTTTTATTTCTTACTTACTATTAATATTTTTATTATAATATATTTTATTTATTCAAGTTCGGCCGGATTAAACAGTTTAACAGGCCACATATGGCTTCTGGGCCGTAGTTTGCCCACCCCTGGTCTAGTCTGTTGGGGCTTTGGCTGAGGCTTTTTTTCTTTTTTCACATCTGGCCAGATCCCTGTCGCTGCTGCCCCTGCTGCCGCTGCTGCTGCTGCTGCTGCTGCTGCTGTCACTGCTGCCGCTGCTGCTGCCGCGGCACAGATTGTTCATTGTCTGTCTCCCCATCTGGAAGAGCGACTTCTGATTTGGCTGCTGGGACTCGCAGTGACAGAAGCCAGATGATTTTGGAGGCGTGGGCGGGTGAGAAGGGTGCGGAGGGTGTTGGTCCAGCGCCCGGCTGTTTGATTCCTCCAGAGCCGAGCCGAGCCGAGCCGAGCCGTGGGAACGCCGCTCCAACTCTCTCTGCCCTCGTTCGTCCCATCTGCCGTCCTGTACGGGGCACTTCAGAGAGCTGGCGGCGGCCCAGTGGACCATCCAGTGCCGCCCCCCCCCCCCATCCCCCAGACCTCCATGTGAACTTGTCGTGCACCCCCCCAACCCCACCCCCAGTCTGTGGCTCTGCTCCAGCTGCACTGTTGGTATCGTGGCTGAAAATAGCTCGCGATTCATCACGCCGCCTCGCCAGCGGCCGTTCTTGCGCTGCTGTCTCACAATGTCCCGTGAGGGAGGGCCGGGGGGGCCACCGGCGGAGACATCACATCGCCCACATCTGTCACACAGTTATCGGACACAGCAGGACCGTCCACAGCCGAGACCTGGCCCGCTTGGACTGGACTAGGCTGTTATTCTTGCCGGAGGTGTTTTCATCTCGTGCCCTTCCTGAAAAGGTCTCAGGTCGGTCGTGGGCGGTCGTTGGCGGTCATCGGAGGTCATCGGAGGTCATCGGAGGTCATCGGTGGTCTTCGGTGGCAGTCGGTGGCAGTCGTCTCCAGAGAAGAGTTTTCTTCTCATCTGTGTGTGATGTGTCGGCCAGTGCGCTCGACCGCCCAACTTAATTCAGCAAAATTTGTTCCCTGACATTTTAGCGTAAATTGAGTATAACTGGATCCAGTTTTTCCTGCCACTGGACACATTTCATTAATTTTGGTGAATTAACAGTTGGTTGCCTTCGGGTCGATCTAAGGTTACATTTTTCGAGGAACCGAGAAAGACAAACCCAGATCCAGGTGAAGAAGAACAAGAAGAAGAAGATTTGCTGAAATCAGTCAGACACACACACACACACACACACACACACACACACACACAAAGCAGCACTAGTGAACTGGCTGGGAGGAAGAGCAGCTCCACCACAGCACTGGCGGCAGGATGTGGACTGGTGATAATCACCCAAAACCTGCTACAATGTTACATTTTATGTTAATGCGCTCATTTGTAGACTTTTCTCAACACGCCACATATTTTGTTTGGCTAATTACGACAAAAGCGGCTACTTGGGTTTTATCTCCATCTTCAAGGACTACACACGCATATGAATTTTTAAAAATCGCATCAATAATTCATCCCCTCCTTCATCCCACTCACCACTGGAACCAGTAGGAGGCGCTGGCCTCCCAATGCCGAGCCACTGGTGGCTGTTTTCGCCATATCGGGAACCTCCTGCAGGGGTCACCGAGAGCACGATAAACACCAATAAATCAGCACTGATGGATTTTTTTTCCAGATGAATAAAATGCAAGGAGAGATTGTGTTGAAGTGAGAGCATGTGGAGAATTGTCTGCCAGAGGCCCTCACGTGCTCGCACAGATTCTTTCGCAGTGTGAGCGCCTCCTGGAGTGTAACCCAATTATTGCCCTCGTGTCTGAGTGCATCTGAGAACTGGAATTTTGGAAGAAAAAAAACAACATTCTGAGCAGATTATTTAAAACAACAACAGCAACAACAACACGACTCTGAGCTTTGAGAGTCGATGCCGCTGTTTGTTAAAGCAGCGCGAACACGTGTTTCATCCCTGACTCAGAGGAAGCAGAATAAATTTGTGTCGAGCAAGATCCTGTTTTGGTTTGAGCAATGAATGAGAAATGAAAGCATTATTTTTTGAATAGAAATAAATCAGCTGGATCCTTCAATATTATTTTATTGGACACACACACACATCCACAAACTCTCTCTCTCCCTCTCTCTCCCTCTCTCCACATCTCCACCAGTGCATTCGGTCGACTGGATATTAACCTTGAACATATTTTTTTATCCATCAATGATTGTTAAGAGCCTGTTTCTTCTTCACTGTGGCAGCTTATTAAGTTGTCAGCAGCGTCAGCGCTTTGTTCTAATCTTTCTTTAAATTCAGGAGTTATGCAACTATAAAATATGAAATGCATCATTCTGAAAAACTTGTAAATAAGTTCATGCAAAACAGTTACATGTTAGAAAACGTGATATTTAATATGGGCTGTGTTTTATTATAGGCTTATAACAGTTTATTTCACGTGTGTCTTCTGTCGAAATGAATGATGTCATCTCTCCAAGATGTCAGGGAGGAACCGATGTTCCATCTCTAACAATAATATTAATAATATATCAGGAAACCAGAAAAGAAAAAACATTTATGTGAAATTTGGATTTGTGTGAATTTGTCGTCCACTCCTGCAACACTGCAACCGCTTGCAGCCGACTGACCAATTATTATGCTGCGGTAGGGGGCGCTGTGGGGTTGGAGGGGTTGGGCTCTGCACACTGGTTGCTATTTCCATCTCATGTGACAGTCCAGCTTGTGGAGATCCTCACTCTCCCACACACACCCTGTTTCCTCACCAGAGCGAGACACTGCTGGGTTTTTATTCTGCGGTCACAGTCCACGGACCTTCTGCAGCCGACCTGATCTTGAAGCTGACGTGTCTGACTCAGAGTGCAGACGGAGGAAGGATAAAGGGAGATTTTTTCCGTCACCGACCGTGGCGCCAGCCGCCGCAGCCGGACCGCAGGAGGTCTCATTAAAGATGTGAAACGCCGTGTTTTGGTCCGGTGACGGTCGGTCCTGTGCAGCCGCTTGGCTGTTAGTGCCAACAGAGGCACACACACAAACAAACACAAGGACTGTGTGTCTCTCTTTATTTGTTGTTTTATTTCTTGGTTTCAGTTGGCTAAACCAGAGCTTGCAGAACCATTGTGTAAATCACACTCTTATCACATATATCATCATATCTCAGACTGAATATTGTTGTCTATATGAGGGGCTTCCACAGTGGGAGCTGCGAAATAATGAGATAACAACTGAATTTTTGTTTGATTTAATTTTCCTTGTCTATTATGAAAGGGGAAGTGCTAAATCAGACATTTATTAGCTTAACCAAGATGGATTATCTCAGGTTTTCCTCACGATGTGTCTCAGGGAAAAATAAACAAAGTTACTTCTCTGAGCGAGCCGCTGGAGCTTTCTGACATCTCAATCAATTTGCATTTTAAAAATGTTGATCATAGTTGTAGAAGGAAGGGACGCACACAAAAACGAAATGTTACGAGCTAAGCTGAGGACAGTTGAAACAAGAAGAGAATGTAAGAATGTCATTCAGGTGCTACATGGATGGTCTTTGTGATTGTTTTAATATTCCTGCTATTTTTCTGCATTTGCATGAAACTAAGGATTTTCAAAATGTGCAGAGAGAGATGGAAACACAGCCGGCCATTAAAACTATTACACTTATGAAGGAAAGTGGTTGGTTTAAGGTGATAAAAGGATAAAAAGGCTTCAGGATGAATAATGTCTCTGGCACAGAACCACAAACAAAACAAAACTTCAACCACTTTTTTTCTTGCATTTAGACCAGAATATAATCATCATTACATCTGTGAAGAGGAACACAAATGTTAAAAAAAAAAAAAATCAACATTTCACATTGTCTTTTCTTTACCTCACAATGAATCTTTATGGTGGCTGAAGCCCAAGCAGCTCAAAATATAAGAACCTGTCTTCAAAGACTGACCTCAGCTCGCTGTTTAGCACTAAAATGACCTTCTGAATCTCAGGTTGCCACCGGGGTGGAGACTCTTCCTCAAACTCAAGGCACCGCCCAGTTCGCAGAGCGTCTGTCCAATGAGAGCGGCATCCACGACGAGAAAGGAGAGTCGACTGTGTCGCTCATCTCGACTGGCGCTCAGATAAAAAAAAAAGGAACAATTATGCTGGAAAGACCTGCTGTTGGATAATGAAACCACAATCATGGCAACCACATGATGGAGCTCTCGCGTTGCCAGATTTGACGTACATCCACCATAAAGCAGAGCAAAAACGCTTTCTCACAGTGTGGACACTGTCCAGTCCTGTATGAGAATTTTCTTCATCCCACTGGATTTCTGACCGTTAGCCCCGCCTCTGCAGTGTGCGTGCATGTGTGTGTGTGTGTGTGTGTGTGTGTGTGTGTGTGTGTCCAAGAAGCATTAATATCACCTATAAACATCAACAACATGACACAATTTGTGGAACTTGGACTTTGATCCTGCTGTCAGTCCAACAAGGTGGGCAGGTGCCCATTGCTCCCAGTTCTTCCTGTCAGCTCCCTGATGATGGAGTCAGTCAGTCAGTGGTGCTCATGTCTAGTTCCAGTGTGAACAAGTTGAAGTTCAAAGTTCAGTTGAAGGACAAAGGTCAACCAGCCGTCAGCAAATCAGCTTCATCTGCTGCTCAGTCACAACGAGGAAACAAAGTGCACACACACATACCCTGACTCTCCTCTTCCTGGAATGAAATAGGGCTCTAGGAGCCCCGCCCCCTTTGCTGCCTGCAACCAATCACAGCCCTGTCTGGTCGTTTCCTCGCCTCCAGCTAAACCTGTTTTCAGTGATGAGGAAGTAGAACTCAGTCAGTCGCTCTCAGAGGTGAAATGGCTCAGTCAGGAGCTCAGCTGGACCCAGAACTCTTATCATGTTCACTCTGCCTGGATCTTCTGAAGGATCCAGTGACTACTTCCTGTGGTCACAGCTACTGCAGGAAGTGTCTCCGAGATCACTGGGATGTAGAGGAGGAGAGGAGAGTCTACCGCTGCCCTCAGTGTTGGAGGACCTTCACAACAAGGCCTGTCCTGGAGAAGAACACCATGCTAGCAGCTTTAGTGGAGACCCTGAAGAAGACTGGACTCCAAGCTGCTCCTGCTGATCACTGCTATGCTGGAGCTGAAGATGTGGCCTGTGATGTCTGCACTGGGAGGAAACTGAAGGCCCTCAAGTCCTGTCTGGTCTGTCAAGCCTCCTACTGTGCCTCTCACCTCCAGCCTCATCTCCAGTCTTCAACATTTCAGAGACACAAGCTGGTGGATCCCAGCCAGCAGCTCCAGGAGAACATCTGCCCTCGTCACGATGAGGTGATGAAGATGTTCTGCCGCACTGATCAGCAGATGATCTGTTATCTCTGCTCTGTGGATGAACATAAAGATCATGACACAGTGGCAGCAGCACCAGAGAGGACTGAGAAGCAGAGAGAGCTGGAGATGACCAGGCAGGAGATCCAGCAGAGGATCCAGCACAAAGAGGAAGACCTGAAGGTGCTTCAGAAGGAGGTGAAGTCCATCAATGACTCAGCTGATAAAGCAGTGAAGGACAATGAGGGCATCTTCATCCGTACGATCCGTCTGCTGAAGAGAAGACGCTGTGAGGTTCAGCAGCAGGTCAGATCCACACAGGAAGCAGAAGTGAGTCGAGTCGAAGAGCTTCAGAAGAAGCTGGAGCAGGAGATCACAGAGCTGAAGAGGAGAAACACTGAGTTGGACAAGATCTCCCGCACACTGGATCACAGCCAGTTTCTCGACAACTTCTCCTCACTGCCAGTATTCAGTCAGTCTCCAGGCTCCTCCAGCATGGAGGTCCCTCCTCTGACATACTTTGAGGATGTGACAGCAGCTGTGTCCAAGCTCAGAGATAAAGTACAGGAAGCTCTGACGGAGACATGTGCGAACATCTCAAAGACAGTGATCAACACTGATTTAGCGCCAGAACCAGAACCCAGCAGCAGAGAGGACTTCCTCAGATATTCACGTCAAATCACTCTGGATCCAAACACAGCAAGCAAACATCTGCTTTTGTCCAAGGAGGACAGAAAAGTGACAGACATGGCAGAAGATCAGTCTTATTGTGATCATCCAGACAGATTCACTGTCTGTTATCAGGTCCTGAGTAGAGAGAGTCTGACTGGACGATGCTACTGGGAGGTGGAGTGGACTGGGAGGGTTGGTGTAGCAGTGACCTACATCAGAAGAGCAGGATGGTCACAGGAAATCAGATTTGGATTCAATGACAAATCCTGGAGTTTATTTTGTTCCACTCAACATCAGTTTTATCACAACAACATCAGGACTGATGTCTCAGCTCCTCAGTCCTCCAGAGTGGGAGTGTACCTGGACCACAAAGCAGGTCTTCTGTGCTTCTACAGCATCTCTGGAAACATGAAACTCCTCCACAGAGTCCAGACCAACTTCACTCAGCCGCTGCTCGCTGGACTTTGCATTGGTTTTGAGTCTTCAGCGGAGTTGATGAAACTGTGACTGAAGTCTTTTGAGAGACTCTGAGCTGAGTTATCATCTGTGGTTCTTCTGTCTTCATGTTATCTTGCAGGCTGTCTCTGGCTGTCAGTCAAACTTGGTGGGAGGGGCCTGGACACTACTTTATTTGTGCTTGTGATTACATTGGGCGACCTGTTTGACCCTGATTAATTTATTACATTTTCTGGAAGAATTTTGTCTTTTGCGTCTCATCGCCCATGTTGGACTAAATGTGACGAATGTCAATAAATAAATCTTAAAATAAACAGTGAAATATGCCATACATTTATATTCCAAAACAAATTGACATGAACTTTAAGCTTTTGAATTAAAACAAAAAAATAACAAAACAATAAATATGAAAGTGACTCAGACAGTGACTCAGACAGCAGATTATAAACAGAGGTCAGTAGATTCTTCAGCTGGGTTTTTTGTTGAGGGCAGAACATGAATGCAGTCGTTCAAGTGTAAGGACAGTTGTTCATTTTGTTTTATTTCATTTTTCTAAAACGCTTATCTCGTCATTCCAAGGTTCAAGTCGGAAGCGGCGCCTGGAAACAGCCTCGCGCTTCCTACAACAGCGCGTTCGATGACAACCTCGCGTAAAGTCATGAAAGGTTTTGCCCTCTGCAGAGCTGGAAGGGCTCACTGGGCGGAGTCCAACACTGGGCGGAGTCCAACACTGGGCAGAGTCCAACACTGGTGGCTGGCACCAGATGGGGCCGGCGCCGCTCTCCTGGTTGAGAAGTGGTGCAAACAGACGGCGGCGGTGGCGGCGGCCGGGGCCAAATGGCTGATTCCCTGAGTAAACCCTGGCTGCTGCGGCTGCTGCAGCCGCGTCAGCGCCCCCTGCAGACTCCCCGGCCCGCTGCCCTCTCTGCACAGAGCGCTGATTGATTGACGCAAGCGGGACGCCAGGGGGATGTTTTGGCAGCGGCGGGCGGCGCTGGCGCGGCCCGATGTTTTGGCCCCTGGGTGCTGACTCGGGGGCCAATACCAGCGGTGGCGCCTGCGACGGAATTAGTTTTGTTTGACTTGTTTCAGCCGGTTTAATTAACTGGTGGCTTGATTTACACAAGTTGGTGCGAGTGACCCAGTTTTTCGAGTGGCACAGATCAGATCTGTTGCAGCAGCACGTCAGCAGGAGCATCAGGCCCCAACGAGACTCTTGGTCGGCGGCGCATCGCGCAAAATTTGCAACACTGGTGAATTGTAACCATGCGATTACGCCTGTTTGTCAAAAAACATCTGCGACGTTGACATTTTTTTTCTTCAATAATCACAAAACCAAAGATCTAAATTGGGTTTTGCTCCCATTTGCACTAAGTACTGCTGCTAGCCAAGTTGTCCTACATTCTGTGGTGGTTTATTTATTTATTTTTTGGATTTTTTGAACGGCGACAGATTAAAAAAGAACCCTTTTCTTCACTCCTCCGCCTCAACATGTGAATGGTTTCATTGCGTTCTCCTATGATGCCCCACACAGCCGATGATGTAGACACTTTGACGCAGTTTGACTCTTTCAGGAACAATTCAACCAGCTCATGTTGTTCCGTGTTGGTTTCCTCTTAAAATGACTCACCGGAACAGTTTGGGCAAAGAGAAAAAAAAAAAAAAAAGCTGAAGTTCCACATGAAAAGATTCTACACACGACTAATAACTCTTATGAAAGCTGCTCTCTTAAAATGATGCTTTTAATCTGCAGTTGCAAAAAGCTCTCTTCCATCATCCTCTACCAGCTTGTTGTGTTGTATTTATTTATCTTTATTTTCAGGTGTTTACAGCAGGTGTTTTAGATATGTGTGCGGACATAAGCTCAGAGTGTCATATTTTGTGTATTAGTTTTGTTTCTGTTTATTGTGTCGTGACTTCCTGTTTTATTTTGGAACCCTGTTCCCTCATCAGCTCTTCCCTTGTGTGTTCCCTGCCTTGCCTAATGAGTCTGCCCCGCCCTGATTGTGTTCACCTGTTGCTCATTACCGTGTGTGTATATAGTCTTTATCCTGTGCCAGTTTGTCTTGTTAATGCAACAGCGAGCCGGCGACCTCAAAGTCACGTCACATGGTCACAATTTTCCAAGCTGCTGGAAGTGTTCACTGGGAAGCACCGAGTCCAGATGCTGTTCAGTGTCCGTGTGCCAAAGTTCTCTCCACGGAGAAACCTGCTTCTTTTTCTTCAATTTAAATCACAGATTTATCCAAATGTAACCAGCCATCAATTTCCAACCACCCACATCTGGTGCAGCTCTTCATAAAATATTACTCTGGAAAAGAAAATGTGATTCAGCAAACACGCACAGAGAGAGAGAGAGAGAATACATTTGGCACAGCAGAGAGAGGGAGAGAGACAGACAGAGAGTCTCTATATTGTCCTCCATGTTTATTAAAGCATTTATTGATTAATCTCTCAGTGGTGGAGTCTCCACCATCCTGCGAGGAGCGATATTTGTTTCATCATGCCTGTGTCTGTGCAGCAGCAGCAGTAGCAGCTGACTCATCAGGCTGCATCATCATAATCAGAGCAGGTTTGACAAACAGGTTTGGAAACCCAACAGTGAGCAACATTCCCACAAAGTCAAGGATCAGATGAAGACGAGCTCACGCAGACGTCCCGACGCTCCCAGAGCTCAAAGACCTCATTAGAGACCTGAGATTGAGAGCCACCGGTAGTAAAAGAGTCACGGCAAAATATCAGCAACATTCCAAAAAAAAAAAAAAAAGGCTTCATGTCTCCAAAGTTGAGGGACCCAGAAGAAAAATGTGGACGCAACCAGAAGTTTGGAACGTTGCAACAACGTGAAGAAGCTAAAAGCTTTAAAGTTCATGAGATGAACCAAGCTGCTCGTGAGCACCATCAACATTGGTGTGTTTCATTTTGTTTTGTGAGGAACATTGAAAGTCAAAAGTCCTCTGTTACTTCCTACAATCATGACCGCACCGGCACAGTTGGTTTTCTGGAGGTGGAAGAAAACTTATATTTCATTCGATTCAATTCGATTTTCTTTTTTTCCTTGTTGTTTTTCTGTTTGAGGAGGAGGACGAGTTCACTCAGTTCACGCGGCTCCGCGCAGCGCCAACGCTCCGGCTTTCATAGCCTCAGTGTTTCTGGGGTCTCCACGCACAAAAGGAGGACGCAGCGTCGGTGTTGATGTCGTCGGCCTCCGCTGGAGTCTGGCGGCTGCCCACCATGTCTGGCAGCAGGCAGGTTCAGCCTCTCCTTCCACATAGAACCATTTGTTATTTCATTTGTTTATGGTCATCATCTCTAGAGTAGCAGGAAATCAACAGAAGCTCATATTTAGAAATTCAATCAGTCCCAACAACAGGAATTCAGGGATTCATCCTCTTTCATCTAATGTTCTTCATCTTTCTATTGATAATTATCATTCATTCTTGTTATCATAGTATTTCTCCAATTCTTCTTTGTGTGAGCTGCATTGCTTTTTGCTTTTAACGCATTTCACAACATCTCATCACCAATCATCATCATCATCATTCTTTTCAGTTATCAAGAGATTTGTGGAGATCATGTGACCACAATTGCCCACAATTCAACTATTTTATTATTCCAGAGGAGTTTTTTTTTTTTTTAAAAAAGGGAGGCATAGCACTATTTGTATTTAGCCCTGTGTTTACAGCTGGGAGCGGCTTCCTACCTGGGAGAGGGCAGATTCCAGGTTTCAATGCGCACCTCCTTAAAGGTGTATTTTTCTTGTAAATTAGTCCATTATTTCCCTCATTTTAATGAAGTCCACAGACCAGATGGAGATACCGTTTTTGCAACAAAAAAAAATACTGTTTCAAAATAACTTTTTTTGCCGGATATGGGTCCTTTAAAAAAAAAAAAAAAATCCTCCAGAGTTCATGTGGTTTCTTTAAAAACAGTGACATCAAACCGGAACTGTCACGTGCCACCGAGAGCAGCGGCCTGTTGTTGTGTGAAGTGAAGTGCAGTGCTGCTTCTCGGCCCTCCGGAGAGTTTTACAAGCACGCCACCATAAATCAAAGGAGCGGCCGCAGTAATTACAGCAGCTGTGGCTCCCTGGCTCTCTGGCAGGGGGATTTCACCCGTCGTCAACCTCCTCTCCTCGGACTCCGGAGGAGCGCCGGCCCTGGTGACTAGCAGAGAAAGGCCGGGCGTCGGCGTAATTGGTGTGTTTGTGGCCCCGACGACCGATCGCCATCGCCGCAAATTAGCTCCAGGGTTGGAGCTCAAGGACGAAGGGCTCGGCGGCGTGCAAACACGCGATCAGTCGGCCGTGCGAGGTTGTTGGAGGGGGGGGCGGAGGGAGTGCGGGGTTTCTGATGTTTTCCAAGACGCATGTTTTTGCATTTTAATGGCCGCCTGCCCTCACGCCAGCCCTGCATTATGGATCTTGCGGCTTGTTGTGTAGGAATAATTTATATAAACGTCACTAACGCCGGCGGTTGCATCAGGTGGCCCAGAGGCCGGCTCGGCCTCATGTCCCAGTCCCTTTGTTCACACAGCGCAAGGTGCATTTTTATTTTATTTATTCATTTATTTTTTCACCCGCCAGACGGTTGCTGCTTTTTGACAGCTGCTCGGCACCTCGACATCGCCGTGCGGCTGTTTCAGTTCGGGGGGTGGTGGTGGTGGGGGATGGTTGGAGGTGGGGAGTGGGGGGGGGGCACTTGCAGAGGACAGCGAGCAGTGAAAACACACAGCGGGAAGTGGAGATGGCACAATCGTCAATTCTGCATATTTGAGCAGAGCAACAAGCGGGTGATCAGTTGTTGTGTTTGAGTCGCAGCAGGAATCTTGTTTGTCTAAAGGGTTGATTCCTGTGCTACACATTGGGACCCCCGGGGGGGCGATAATGAGCTGCTGGACCTGCGTGAACCCGTCCGGTCATGAAACAGCATCTCATATTCCAAGTTCTTGAGCCTGCGAGTGGGTGATGTGATGTCCTTCCAGCAGCAGCAGGTGGCAGTTATGGTTTAAAATATAAGATCGATTGACCTGTGCGTCGCAGGTTCCATGTGTGTGTATGTGTGTTGTGATGCTTTTAAGTGTTTCGTGCACATGTTTTGACTTCGACATTTTCAGTCCTGTTTCAGTTTTAATGGAGTTTTGGAGCTGAAAGTTGTCTTCCACTCCTTTTATCTTCATAAACTTTGCCAAGACAAACAAACTGGCTGATTTTTAGAGCTAGTCAAGATATACAGAAGATAGATGCAAGTCCAGTAAGAGATGCGAGACAATTATTTTTTTCCTATCTTCCTGCACTATAGATATATAAATATATATACAACCAGGCAAGTTTCTCAGAATGCTGTTACATCATCACAAGTTGCTTTTTGCAGCTTTTGCAGCAGTTTTCTGCCATCACAGCAATGATTCTTGTTACAGTGGGGGAGAAAATTCTCTCTCTCTGTCCTGTTTTATTTTGTACAATTATTTGCGCCACCTCTGCCACATGCAGTTGCAGTTGCAGCAGCCAGCCAGTGGACTTGATCCTTGTTGCAGCAGGTCGGGCGCCGCCTCGCCATCGCTCCGGTGCCGCCACCGCTGCTCCCGCCCGCCGCTGACACCGGCTGTTCCTCACAGCCGCTTCTTAGGACACAAATACCGTAATGTTTCTCCCCCCAGGGGGCGCTATAGACTCGTTGTGATTACTCTTGTGGGGAGGAGCGTCACAACACCATTTTTCACTTGGTGTAAAAAAAAATTGTGTACACATATATATGTATATATATGTATATATATAAATATATGTGTGTGTATGTCCAAAAAAAAACAAAAACGAGTGGGCGGGGCCAATCCTCATGCTGCAGCTTTATTGGAATGTAATGCTGTGAAGCACCGCCAGCTCCAGGATCCTGGAATAAGAGAAGGAAGAGGAGGAGGAGAGGGAGGTGGAGATGGAGGAGGTGAAGGAGGAGGTGGAGATGGAGATGGAGGAGGTGAAGGAGGAGGTGGAGATGGAGGAGGAGGAGGAGAGGGAGGTGGAGATGGAGGAGGTGGAGAGGGAGGTGGAGATGGAGGAGGTGGAGGAGGAGGTGGGCATGGAGGAGGAGGAGGAGGAGGAGGCTGGAATGGGTCTCACTCTGTCACTTTATTTGCCATTACCTGAGCGGCAGGGTTCCAGCAGCGGAGCGGAGCCTCGACCTGCCGACTGGAGTCGAGCCAGCACTTAAAAATAAACACACTGTCTCTTTCAAAAGTCTGTGCGCTTGGCAGGTGGAGTCAACGTGTATGAGCGTGGACAAAAAAATATTTTTTAAAAAAGATGAGCTTTTTTTTTTCGAGATTGAAGGGGCAAAAATCTCAGCATGGGTTCGCGTTGCTGCTTTAGAACCCAAAAGAAAAAAAGCACGAAAACATCAACATGGAAGCTCTGAGACTTGAAACTGGGCTAAAGAGCGACTTTCCCAGCAGCCGAGCTCCGAGCTGCTCCAGGCTGATAATTAGCACCAGAGCTGCTCAGCGGGCCAATCACGGCCTGGCGCCGTCTGCCAGGCCGACGCCGCGACCCAAGCGCTCGCCGGCCAATCACGTTGGAGACACATTCCGCCAGAGTGCTGCGGCAACACAGCGCCGGCGACTCTCCCTCTAATGAGGCTGGTGACTGGCGACGGCGTTTCCTCTGCGGCCGCTCCTGCAGCGAGCGCCTCGCCGCCGCTCGCCCCTCGCTGCCGCCCGTCGCCGATTAATCAAGTGGCTCCTCGGCTCTGCCGCCCGCTGCTCTTTTGCGTTTTTTGCTTAAATGACTGCGGCCCCCTCGAGACGAGGCCTTGACGTCTGCGAGGACGGCTAACTCCGCTGACCTCGTTAGCGGGTGAGGGGTGGGAGGGTCTAAAGCAGGCGGGAAAACATGTTTGGCCGCAGTGATTAAGCACTCGCTCGCTGCAGCGTTCAGACGCGGTCAGTGCGTGTTGACAACACGTCAACACAAGAATTTCCTGCAGACAAGCTACGATCCGATTGAGGGACGATTCATAAAAAATAATTAATAATTTGGTATGATTCCATCCAATTCGGTTCAGTGCGATTCAATACAAATGGACAATTTAACCCCAAGTGCTTATTTTTACTTTACCGATCTTTACCAATCCAGGACTCCATCAACCGATGCACTCGGATCTCATACATCATAGACCGATAACCGATTCAAATCGGTTTATCTTTACACCACTAATATATATATATATACATATATATATATATACACTGCTTATCATATGTATGAATTCAGTTTATATCGTTGGATTCTAGAAAAAATGCGTGTGAATTCCCAAAGCTGTTTCCGCACCAAATGCAAATAATTTTTTCTTTATTTGAATTACGTTTCTTTTTTGCAGACACTTGTTAAAGGCTGAAGGTTGGCGGGCGGACCGGTGGTTGGCACCAAGTGGGCCCATGCCGATGAAAGGGTGACAGAGTTCGATCGTCCAAAGGCACCGAGGTCACGTGACTCTGTGTTCAGTTCAGATGGACGGACTATATAACAACCTTTTAGAGGTGGCGGTACATTGAATCATTTGTTCAAATCAGTTCACGGTTCATTCCTGCCAGAGCGAAACGGCTCTTCCGACTCATTTTTCTCAGTGGTGAGATGGAGGATGAGGAGCCTCCTGCTGCTTTCTTCCCTGAGGCAGCAGGTGAAGCCGTCTGCAGGATTTATGCTGTGTGTGGGTTACAGTTTAGTAGGCAGCTGCCAGAGATACAAGAGATTTTATTGGTGTGTTCGCCGACTGAGAAGGATTTACGATTCCTGACGTCTTCATCTGGATAAAAGCTCGGAGGAGCAAAAATAAAACAAGGAAGATGGTTGGGTGAATCTGATTGGCCGTTCAAAGCGGGCCTTAAAGGGGAGAATAAATGTGTTCTTTTTAAGGTATTGGAGGCAATTTTTTGGAATTTCCAAACCTTGTGGAAAATTGAATCAATGAAGGAGGTTTTGGTCGTAATCCCTGTAATTGTTGTGCTCCACCTCCAGCCTGCAGTGAGCCCTTGTTGCCTTTCTACCAGCAGTTTGTGCAACAAGCCTGTCCGCGCGCAGACTGCACCCGTTTCTGACAAACAACTCGTCTGCAGGCGTCCAAATGAGCAGATGCTCCCACCAGTTCAATCACGACGGGGATCCAGCGCAGTTAATAACTAATTTAGCCGAGGCCTTGGCGAGGCAACTGGGACGGAGAGATAATGATTTGGCGTTCCCTCCTGTGGAGCCGCTGCCTCGGTTTGTGATAAAATAAATAAATAAAAAAATAAAAATCCCGAACCCACCGATTTAAGATTTAATTCTATTTTCTTCCAGCAACGTTTCTCCACTGCTGATATTCTGACTGTGACTGAGGAACTGAAGGCTAGTCGTTTAGTGGCTCGTTAAAGCAGCACTGTTTAGATTTAGGGGAACTGGCGCCCCCTCTCGTGGAGGTACGTAGTGCAGAGGAATCCGGCTGGCAGCTTTGACTGTTGAATACCGGTTTCTGTCTAGAGCCACTGGGGCCACAGGGAGCCACTGGGAGCCACTGGGGGCAACTGTGGGGCCACTGGGGCAACTGTGGGGTCACTGGGGGCCACTTGGAGCCACTGGAGGAACTGTGGGGCCACTGGGGGCCACTGGGAGCCACTGAGGCCACTGGGAGCCACTGGGGGCAATTGTGGGGCCACTGGGAGCCACTGGGGCCACTGGGAGCCACTGGGGGGCCTCCAGTTCCCACCTGCCATGGTCAGCGGCCGCCGCCTGTCTGTCCTCCATTGGTGAAATTGGTCATATCGTGGTGAAGCATGACTGTTGTCGTCCCTCTGACAGCCAGATTGTGTGTGTGTGTGTGTGTGTGGCTGTGTATCGGCTACAGATGGTGACAGCGTGAGATCAGACTGACGCTGCTGACAAGTGACACAGGACGCGGCAGTGGTGTGAAGTTGCTGTGGGTGAGAGAGCAGCTCGGAGTTGTTGTGAGGACCAGGAGGAGGAGGAGGAGGAGGAGGAATAGGAGGGGCAGGACCAGGTGGAGGAGGAGCAAGGAGAGGAGGAAGGACACGAGGAGGAGGAGGGGCAGGCAGAGGAGTAGGAGGGGCAGGAGGAGCAGGAGCAGACTGTCATGGTTACAGAGTCGTGGACTCAGGAGAGGAACGCTGAGATTGTGAGTCAGATAAAATTGTGAGCAGTCGGCGCAGAGTTCCACAGGCTCCGCCCACTGCTTCTCTCCCTCTGGGTCTGAGCGTTTTTAAAAACCTTCAGCCTGGAAACACAGATAGAGATACACCGGTTTGTTTCAACAGTAGCCGACTCACAAAAATACACAACTAACTGTGTGGAACACTGGGACACACACACACCTGTCTGGCAGCGCAGGTCAGCGTCACAGCCCGCCGTCCAGGCTGGCGGTTCACACCGGTCAACAGGAGTTCAAGGTTCTGAGATCCTGCAGAGCCACAGTCACTCAGGAAGACACACTCACACTTAGCAAAAAAAAACCCAAAAAACACACAAAAGTTGTGTGATTTACTTGGAGGTGAATCATTAAGTACCGGATCTCTGGCCACGCCCCCTCATCATGATCGCTGGGCTGATGAGTTGAACCTGCTTCAGGCACCACTGAATGACCTCCTGGAGTTTATTCTTAATATTCAGGATTCTTAAAAATACAAAAAAAAAAAAATGTCTACATTTTTTTCTGGGGCAATTAAGGATGAGAACCTTGCTGAAGGGCGTGAATATCAGGGGCTTGTAGGATTTATCACCCCGGTGTTAAATCGCTAGGTTATTGACCCGGTGTAATACCCCGTGCTGACTGAGTAGAAAAAGGATTTTAATTATATATTCAAGAGGAAAAAACACAGAGAGTGGAGTGTTGGGGGAGGAGGGGAGGGGGTGAGGGGGTGAGTTGGGACCCCAGTGGCAAGGAGATCTGAAAGTCAAGAGGAGCTGAAAAAGAATACGGATTTAAAAACATGACCTTTTTTTCTTCTCTTCTCTCTCTCTGTTAAAGCACCGTCTCCCTCACTGTGGGCGGGACTTTAATTATGATGTTTGATCATTTTCAGCAGTGACGCTGCTGGTTGGTGTGATGGCAGCAGTATGGTGAGATTCACCTCATTTGGAATACAATTGAATAACACATTCCATCACGCCAAGTGATTTTTTTAAATGCTTGATTTAATATTTATAGATTTTTTTTTATTCCATCGGCCTTTAAACAACCCTGCTTTGGTTAATATATTGTTATTTATGTATAACGTCAATGTCCCGTGGGTGCAACCTATTAATATGTATGTATGTGTACTGTAATTAATTACTATAAAGTACTTTAACATATGTTCATGTGCTTATATATATATATATATATATATATATATATATAGTATACATCATTTAATTACTCTTTCTGCCCCTTTCATTCAGAAGTTGAGAATGTTTTATTCACGTTTAATTGATTTAAATAAATATTTAAATCAATAAAAATAAAACACACACACACGTATGTAGAGAGGGGGGGCAGAGAGATATTTTTGTTTATTATCATTATTATAATTCTTATTGTTATTAGTAGTAGTAGTAGTAGTAGTAGTTGTTGTTGTAGTAATCGTTGTAGTTGTGTTTAGTACGTGTAGTAAAAAGACCTGCCAGAAGAGGGCGACCGAATCAGCAAAAATAAAATGAAATGGGCGCCTCTTCAAAGCTGTAGTTAAAGTTGTGACCACCAGAGGGAGACCGAGTACAACTTTTATCAACCAGCTCGCGCTTCTCGGAGCTCTGTAATTAATTGTCCCTGTTTCTCGGCTCTCATGAATCAATTTGCAACCAGGCACCGAGGAGAGACAGAGAGGAGAGACCTCACACTGCGGCTTCACGATTCATCCACCTTTCATCCACCTTCTGTTGTCTGAAGGACGTCAGACTGTTGGTCCCTCACACAGCAGCGGTTGCCAGAGCTGATACAAAACCGACGAGATGTAAAATCTACTGATGTAGGTCTGCACGTTGCTGGAGCGGCAAAATCGCATATGAAGCGCTCACACGCGCACACTGTGACACAGATCAGAAATGGAAGCAGTGATGAAACACTGAAAGTCACTTTTCAGCACCAGCTGACAGTTAATAAGTAATTAATTCATTATACATATATGTTTGTATGCATACGTTTATATATATATATATATATATATATATATATATATATATATATATATATATATATATATATATATATATATATATATATATATATATATATATATATATATATATATATATATATATATATATATATATATATATATATATATATATATATATATATATATATATATATATATATATATATATATATATATATATATATATATATATATATATATATATATATATATATATATATATATATATATATATACAGCCGCCCGGCAGTACCTGGGCTCACCGTGTGCTACAAAGCAGGCCCACCTACACTGACAGATGGCCCAGCCACTCACATGCATTAAACATGAATACATACACAATGAATACATACAAATCATAATAATTATGATGCGGTGCAGTGTGTGGGTGTGGTTTATTATTTCGCCACTCTTGCCACCAGAGCAATTGGATTTGTTCAACTTTCTAAATGAGTTCAATTGACCTGAGGGGATTTGCAGTGTCATTTATTTCTAGTGTGGAGTCATTCATTAACCTGCAATATCTGATTTTATCACAGCTGAAATCTGCCGTCCACTAATCTCCAGGTTCTCGGCCTCTCGCTCTGTCTGTCCACCTGTTCCTTGGTTTCCCAGTCGCTGCCCTCTGCTGGCCCCGCCCCCTACTGGCTCCGCCCTCTGCTCCCCACCTGCCGTTGCCTCTTCCAATCTGGACCACCTGGTCCTCATCAGCTCCTCAGCGGCTCAGCAGATGACCTTCAATCTTGCTGGGTTGCTGGTCTCTCTCTTCACGGAGGTGTTTTTCAGAGGAAGTTCAGCAGTTTCCAACTATCAGTCCCCTCCTGACCGCTCTGTGCCTTCAAGCAGCCAACCAGGGCTTCATATCCGTCTCCAGATTGAGCTCCGTTTCAAGGTAAAGTCCTGAATCGGCTCCCTGAGTTCTTCGTCTGCGGAGCCTGAGAGAAAAGTCGAGACCGCCTCTCCACACACCCAAAAGTAGTGTGTAAATGTAAAAAAAAAAAAAAACCAACCATCACTCCATGATGGAAGAAGCTGCTCTTAATTAGTTCTCTTCTTCTGAGGTTCCTCTCCGCGAGGGAACTTTGATGCCTCGCATTCCAGCAACATAGGTCCAATTACTGGTTCAGAGATAAATATTCATTGCGCGCAGCGAGGCGTAAAATAAGTCGACGCTAACTCGGATTCGGGGACGGGGGGAGTAGAGGTGTAGGCGGAGGAGGGGAGTTCATCAGATCCTCATCTGTACACAAAGAGGCGAGACAGAAACTCGATTACTGGGGAATAGAAAGTCCCCTGTGTGTGTGTGTGTGTGTGTGTGTGTGTGTGTGTGTGTGTGTGTGTGTGTGTGTGTGTGTGTGCGTGCGTGCGTGCGTGCGTGCGTGCGTGTGTGGTGGGGCTGTGACTCTGAGATGATAGCATCAAAGTCCTCCTTTATTTTGCCTGATGAGGAAGAGATGCTGCATCGCCGCCGCCGCCCTGCCTGAGGGCGCCGTGATGTCACCCGCCTGTCAGACACAATGACAAGAATTCTGTCTGCTGCCGGGAGCCGCACGTGAATCCAGTGAATGGATGAATGGATGAATGGATGGACGGTCTGCTGGTGGCTCCGTCAGGTCCCACAATGTGTCTGCCCTAAGCACTGTGAGGCATGTGAATGGCCAAGGCGTTCGCTCCCTGAAATGATAAATGATAAATCTCACCTCTCTGTGTTGAAAGGCTCCCAAATGAAGAGTTTTTTTTTTTCTTTTCATGTTTTCCTTCTGCAAGATTCAATAGTAGCTTCTCTTGACGTTTGGCCTGGCTGTTGGATCACTCAGATTCTAATTCTGACTTCCTGCTCGTCCATCATGCCAACCTCCCACAGACAGTTTTCTGTCAGTCCGAGAATCTCACTGGATCCCAGATCTGATCAGCTTCTTCATCGGATGAGGAGGCGGGAGGTAAAAGTCAAAGGTCAGAGGTTTCATGCTGCTCCAATTCACAATGAAAAAAAACCCCAAAAGTAAACATTGTGATTGGTTGCTATCCAGCTAACAGGAGCCGTTTAACTCGCTGATATTCACACGAGCAGACGGCACATTCTTTTAAATGACAGCTCTGTCTTTTTTTTTCTTTAATATTGTAATTTTGTTTCCCAACTCCATTGGGTGTCACATGACCGGCCTGTTAGCCCACGCGAGCTACGTAGCGACGGCACATCTGCTACAGACAAGGCTATTTATGACTTAACGTGTTCATAAAAGACTTCTTCCCACTTCTGTTGGGGTGGATTTCAACCGCAAACCCCTGGGTGAGTCATCGCCGGAGGGGTCAAAGGCCAAGGGGCAGGGCTTAGAAATGAGGAATGGGCCCCGGAACCCCCCCCCACTTCCCAAGCGGCAGCACTTTGCACCAATAAAAAGCTGCCGTCTTCTCCCAGGAATAATTTCGGGCCCTTCTGCAGGTGGACGTGTGAAACAGACGGTTCCTCCTGCCGTGTCAGGTTTTATATCTCAGTCATCAGTCAGGTTGTCCTGTGCAGGCTGCTGAGAAGCCTCCTCCCATCTTTGGGGACTCTGCGCTTCACATGTTTCGTGGCGGCGGCGGTGGCGGTGCTCCCCCACACATCAGGGGCGGGGCCGTCCTCTCGCTGCTTCTTGTTGCCGCCGCTGCAGCATCGTTGGCTGCACGCAGGCCCCGCCCTCCATCCTCAGAGACACCAAGTAACACAGAAGAACAACAAGGAAAGGCTGCGGGAATTTAAAGCGACTCCTTGAGAGCGTTTCTGGAGTTTCTCTCATGCAAATGACGGCAGCCCCGGCGTCTCTTTGAAGGACTTTGTTGGCGTAGACAGATTTATCGGTGCTGCCTATTGTGTCTGTGCTGCCGGCCTCCTACACTTTCAGCAGCAGCAGCAGCAGCAGCAGCAGCAGCAGCAGCAGCAGCAGCTCCACCTCCTCAGACTGGATTTAAGCGCTACAATAGCCGTGCTTAATAAAAACCACCACCACCACCACCACCTCTCCCCCAAAACTTCCTACCGCAGCCGCTCCAGCGCTGTGGAGTAATGAGATGCGGCCGCATTGCTAATTGACTTTCTGATTCGGCTTCACGTCTCCATGGCAACTGAAGCAGCCGTCTCTTGTCACGCTCGCAGAAAGAGGGAGGGGAAGAGAGAGAGAGAGAGAGAGAAAAAAAGTTTCTTTTATTTCCTTAAGCCTCCATTCACTGTGTTCTCTTTTCTTCTCCCGATAATGCGGCTGATGATCACGTTTCACGTTTTTTGTCTGCGATGGTTTTCACCGCGGCTGTCGAGAGCTAATGGCATTAGTGAGCAATAATGAGGTTTAATCAACGGCGCGGCTGATTACCGAGATTATATCAGTTCGTTCGGGTACGAACGACTCGCGGGGAGCGAGCGGCGGGAGGGAGGATGAGATGGAGACCCTCCAAGGAGAGATAGCAGCAAGGGTGAAGGGAGGGGTGAGGGGAGGGGAGCGGTGAGTGTCTGGCTCCCCCGCTGACTCCGACATGGACCTTCTCTGTTCTGTGTCAGTGTGACATCAAGCAGGCCTGATTCACCGCCGCTGACTCTGTGACCGCCAGCATCAGGCAAAGCGGGGGAGGAGGGAACGGGGGAGGGGAGGGGGGCGTCCCAACAGGAAGCGGGCTTCACACGGAACTGTTGCACGCCAGACGCCAGGCAGACCCGTGATTTACGTCCTCAGCTCAGGCGGCTGAGACGTCGTCGCTCCAGATTCAGCTCGCTCACCGCTGCAGCGCAAAGAGAAGAAGATTTGAAAGGTCCCGCATTGTGCAACCCGGTGCAATTAAAGCTCTGAAGTCCCCAGATTAGACGCCGCCAGAAGAAGAAGGAGACGAAGAAGAAGAAGAATGTCTCTCTTTGTTTCTTTCGCTGGCTCGACTTCACAGAATGACAAAAATCGTTCAGTTCTGATTTTTGTCACAAGGTCGCAGCCAGGGGTTGGCTGCGACCTTGTGTTTTTCCTCCACTTCAAGCAATAAAGTTTTAGCAGGAAGCTGCAAACAGAGGGCTAAATCCTTTACGGGGGATTCGGAAACATTCGGTCAACTGGAGTTCGGGATGAAAAACGAAGAGCTGAAAATTGTGCAGGATGTGGAAACTTTCACTCGACAAATGTGTAGACGGATCCATCTCGGTGTGTCGTCACCTCCAGAAATGTTGGAAGCCACGGCTGCGATACGGCAGCGTCTTGTCTTCCCGAGGCCGGAACGCTGACGGACTGAACGCAGGCTGCTGTGATAAACCTCCTGCAGCTGAGGCACGCCAGCGGGCATCGCACGCACATCATCCCTTTTCCCCGCCGGAGCCGCCTGGGAACGTGTGGAGCGCCGCAGCCGCTGCATCGCAACACGACACCCCAGATGGAACGTTTCAAACATAGACAATAAATGTCCTGCTTGTCAGGGGAGTGAAGCAGGTCAGAGGTCGAGGATTCCCGCTGAGCCAATCAGCAGCAGGGAAGAGCCTGAAGAGCTCAACTGCAGCTAGCTGACAGTTAGCTGCTGTTCGCTGTTAGCCGTTAGCTGGCAGCAGCTTCCTGTTTCCGCCCAAAGCCACGCCTTCCTCTCACCCGGAGGTTCTGATTTCTTGGCAGCATGAAAACAATCCAAACTGGAGCTTTTCAAGGATGGATGACAACAGCGTTGCCGAACGTTTCAACAAACCAGCGACAAGATGAAAAGTTCTACGTCGCTGGAGCTTCGTAACACAGTTTCTTTTCTTATTATTTGAAAGTCAAAATGACTGTGACTTTAGAATAAAACAGTTTTTTTCTTCATCGGTAAAAGTGAGAATCTTAATACAGTTGACTCCGTCTGGTATCTTGACATTAAACGGCGGCTCGGCTCATTGGCAGGATGAAACCTGAACTCCTGAACTCCTCCCCCACTGCTCTCCAACATCATGCCAGTGTCGCCGAAGATGATGAAGCGCCGGCGTGGCGTCTCGTCTAATTGCTGTAATCATTTTGCCCCCCCGGCTGAAAATGTCACTCGTCCGACGCTGTTTCAGAAGCTGCCCTGCTGTTTTTAATCCGCTCACATTCTGACCCGATGCAGACGGCACCGTAGGGCCGTGTGATTTTTCTTCAAACCGTCCGAACATTTAAAGGTGAAAACATGAGAGATTATTATCTATTGATCGTCCATTGTTCTGCTGAGAAGCCGCCGCAGGGCCGAGACTCCTGGATCCAAACCTATTGATTGGTGCGCTTTGACTCCTTCTCAGCCGCTGTGTTGCTTATTATCAGTCCGCCCCCTGCTGCTCCCCATTGGGAACCCCCCCACCGGCCCCCCCACTGCTCCCACTCCCGTTCCCAAACATCTTGTCACCCCCCCTTCCTATCTCCCTCCCTCCCTCCTCCCCCTTTTTTCAGATGGCTTGTGAAGACGTTTAATTGAAACAGACAAAAAATAACACCCCTGTTATTCCCGGAGGCCTGATTCTATTACCTCGCCTTGGCCCCTCCACCAGAGAATAGCGTCCGTTTGCACGCTGATAATGAATTAATACACAAACATGTCCGGCTTTGAGCGCGAGCGGCGAGGAGGAGATCTGATGCTGTCACGCCTGTCGACCCGTCGGCCTCGGAACCAGCGCAAAGGCAATTATTTGCATGGTCACCCAGTCATTATGGGAGATTTAATTATCTAAAGGTAAATTCCTCTCCACTGGAAGAGCAGCAGCGAGTTCCGGGCGGCTCGGAGGCATTTTTTTTTTTTTTTTTCCCCAGCCTCGCCGACTTGATTGATGCTGGGCTCCACAGGAAGTGGAGGCTGATAACTCGCCTGTTTGTTTGAATTGCACAGCTGCGACTCGCAGCACTTCAACTTCCTGCTGATTTTGCTGCTTGTGTTGAAAGGACCTAAGAAAAGTGACGCTGAATTTGCGCCGCTGATTCCCGGGCACACACACACACACACACACACACACACATTGAGCCTCTCTCGACTGATGATAGCTCTCCATCTTTATCAGCAGCACTTATATTGCTGCAAGAGGAGGAAGAGGAGGAGAAGAGGTGGATGAGAGGCGGAGGAGCAGGAGAGGAGGGAGAAATGAATGGGAGAATGAGAAGGAGGAGGACTGGAGGAGAAGGAGAAGAGGAAGAAGAGGGGGAGGGGGGGGAGGAGGAAAGCAGGAGAGGAAGGAGGGAAGGAGGAGGAGGAGGAGGAGCTGAGTGAATTCCCTATTTGCTCCTTTGTTGGCTGATTGACGGCTGCTTGGCACCAGCCTCCCATCGCTGCTCACATCTCAGCGCTGCAATATTTGGATTGCTATGGAAACAGCTTTCATGCTGCCATGCTGCCGGGGCCCCTCCCACCTGCACCCAGACACCGGTGGAGTGGAGGTGGGTGGGTGGGCGGGGGGTGTTCATCCCTGGCCTTTATTAAGGTGAGAGGATGCACCATGTCGATCTCATCGCATGAAAGGGGCGAAGCACTTCAGCGAGAGACACGTGATACGGAGCTCGACGGCTCGTCTCCAGGGAGGGGGGAGGGGGAGGGGCAGGGTTTGGGGGGAGCCCTCTGCCAACCTGCTGCTGCTTTTTAATTACGAACGAAGGGCGACGGCGGCGCCTGCGGGTGCTTCCCGTGCCACGCAGCTGCAGATGTAGCTCAGACGTCCTGGGAGTCGGGAGAGTCTCTCTCTCTCTCTCTCTCTCTCTCTCTCTCTCTCTCTCTCTCTCCTCCTCTCGCTGGTCCAGCTCGACGCAGTAAATCACAGGGCCGCCCTCGCCGATCACGTGATCGGGAGGTGTCGGCCGCCGTGATGTATGACCGCAATATATCCACACAGCCCGCGGCGGACTGCACGTCAGGAAGGGAAACCTGGTAGAGAGGCAGCCTGCGACTCTTTCGTTCATAATCCAGGATTCCACCTGGAGGCTGAAACATGATGCATGAATAAATGATGCGTGTTTGAAAGAGTTGAGCAGCAAACCGACCAGGCTGCACCTGAGGAGGGAGCGAAAGTGAAGGTGGTGCAGGACGATGTTCAACCTCACAGCGGAGAAGGAAACAATTTATTTGCGTGTTTTACATGTTTCTTTTTTTTTTATGCTGTTCTTCCATGGCGAGAAAAACACTGCTGCAGTACTGAGTAAGGCCACAAGTGTGGTTTTTCTTAATGACGATTGTATCCTTCACCTTTGACCTTTGAAGGAGACCAAGATTGTCAGGTCTGTAGCAGTGGTACAACTAGCAGTAGTAGTGGTAGCTTTGGTTTTCTGTTCTGTTGGTTTGGCCCATGTGTCACATGACCAATGAACCCAACTCTGATGCATCTCTATTGGTTCCTTATAGTTGGCTCCTCACTGCAGCATCACAGGTTCATCTCTGGGTCGTCTGGTCTCTCAGCTCAGCCACCAGGCTGCAGAGACGCTTCGGCTCGGTTTTCTGTTTTCCTCAGATTGCATTGGACTGCTTGGATCAGATCTCCACACGCAGGATATTAAAGGCAAAAAGCAACAGCAACAAGTATTAACTTTACATTAAGGTAACGGCACCAGCAAAGATGAAGATGATTAAACGTCAGCAGTGCTGGAACAAACATTGTGTTCCTCAGCACGCAGTGTTCTCACCTTGAAGGGATATTTTACTTTCAAAGTGTTTCTTTATTATTCATGTGAACATCCAGGACACTGTTTACTTTATTATTTAGATAAAGGCAATGAATTTTGTTCAAACAAAGAACGACTTCTGGCAGTGCAAGTCAGAGCAGCAGCACGGTCTCTGGTTTCAACTACACCAAAGTCAAAGCTAAAATATCTGTTAGCTGACAGATCTGGTTGGTTGACGCAGGCACAGTGATACAAGTCACACGTACTTCCTGGAACACAGCCAAATATCAGAGCATACCAACAAAATGAAAACTGGAATGGAATGGAAAAATGGAAAAATGACGAGGCCGTCACTAGAAGATGTTTTGAAAGTGAGTCTAACGTTGTTCCAAGCAGTAAAACTAGCTGATAACACTGCATGAACGTGAAATATCCCTTTCATGTTGACGTGAACACAGAACACGGAATACAGAATTCCGCTTGAATTTGACTCCACTGTTTCACCCCCCATGCCGCTCTCCCATTGGTTGGTCAGAATCCATTGCTGCTTGAGGTGGACGGACAAACCTGTACATTGAATTCTGACTTTTTGTTGCCGGGACGACCTCTCACTCTGGCAGACGCTACGTTTAAACTGGATGTCGCAGTGTCCTGCCTGATTTAAAGCAGCGGCCTCGACTTCACTGGAGGGAAGCCAAAGACTCGGCCCGAGCGGCCGACAGGCTGGGGGTGGGGCAGGGGAGGGGCCTGCTGGAGTGGAGAGTGATCCGCTTCACTGGACCACCATGGGCTCAATACCCTCCGCTGCATTGTGACACAAAGCGCATGTTAAATGTTTGCTGTGTAAAAAGTAAACCGCGCCCCAAATGCAGGCTGAGAGAGGGGGGGGAGAGGGGAGGGGAGGGGGAGTTGCAAAGGGGGAGAGAGGGCGTCACATCTTTTTAATTCCCGTCTCAGCATTTCCTTTATTTCAGAATCTGTCTGACCTGGTGATGACTTTGCCTTGTTTATATTTTTTTAGTATTATTTTCCCACTCTTTGGCTCTCAGTTTTCCAAGGTGCTCTTTAAATAATCATCCGTCATAATCATAATCACGATGAATCACGCCTTCCGATGGATCTGGATCGCCGCCATCTGGATCAGAAACTGAACCAGTCAATAAAAGCACATTAAAAAAAATGCTCCACACAGGAGTGAAAGCGCACGTTACAAAAAAATCTTTGGAGGGCTCCTGAATTGAATTCCTCTTTTGATTCATAAAACACTGGCCAGCATTGTTACGGGGACCCTCCCCCCTTTTTTCTCTTTTTTCTTTTTTTTTTTCCTTTGGTCACACAATCCATCTTAATTTTTGATGAAAGCCGGCGGGTTGACTGCTATATAGAGCTGCAAACAGCACACAGCCTGCATATTTACTTCCAGCTCATTTATTCTCATTATGCACGATTTCTGCCCCACAGTGATATTCCCTGATACAGAAGAGGGAGAGCGGGAACCTTTAGAGGGAGGGAGAGAGAGAGAGAGAGAGACATGGGGAACACACCAGAACATGAGAGGGGGGAGGGGAGGAGGAAGTGTGGGGGGGGGGGCGTTGCCTTCATTCAGACTCTGCCGGTGAACTCTGACACCTTCCACAACGTCGGCTCTGTCTTCCACTGCTTTCCACGTCGGCTGCACCGGCTCATTCTTTCCCTCCTCGCTCCGTCGCCGTTGGATGTTTCGCATCGGCGTAATGAGCAACCCCCCCGGCAACCCCTCCTCACCCCTCCCCACCTCACTCTGCCCCTCCCCCTGGTCTCACCCGCAAGGAGCCGGTGTGATATCACAGTTCACTTCCCTTCCGGATGCTGTAGTGTCACCTGAAGAAGCCAAGCACTCAGCTCCTGTAATTGAAGGGCGTGGCAACAATCAAAGGAGGGGGGGGGGCACGGGGGAGGAGGGGGGGGCAAGGTTATTTGGAGGATTCGGAAGCGGTGTGATGACACTCACCCACACATGGCCAGGATAAAACCTAAATATGGCAATAAAAAACTGTTGATGGAAACAACTGAACTTGGAAAAACCTCTCAAATACTGCTGAAAGGTTTTGAGGCTCTCATGAGGTGGGTTTTCACACAGCACAGAGGTACATCGCAAAAGTGTCATGGAAACACTTTTTTTTTTGCATTTACACTTCAGCGGACGTGACGTACGGGGTCACGTGACCAGTTGACTGACCAGTGAAAATAGCGCGTTGTGTTTGGACAGACAGCAAACAAACGCAGACAAACAAAAACAAACGTAATTCTCATAATTAGCAGCCACCTGCTAAAGCCTGGCTGTAGCTCCGCCTCTTTCTCCTCCAAGGGTGATCCTCCAGCAAGTTTATATCTTTGGTACCGACCTCGTCCGACTCCTCCATGTTGATTTGTTTGTTGTGGCTGATCTGGCAACCCGGGAGGATATGTATTGCTTATCAGCTCATCAGCATGTTTGAGGGATTGCCGTTATCCTTAACCTCGTTAGAAATACATTATATGCATTTTCTGGGCCACTTCCTCACAATAACAACCATCCATTCTGGGAAGGAGATGGCCAGCAGTGTCACTGATAACAGTTCAATAAATGTATGTGAAAGCAGGGAACGCAGTGAAATAATTAAATGCAAAGTGACAAGGAAAAAAAAAAATCATCTGCGGCTAATTGACCTTTGCGACCTTTGAGGGTTTTTTTCTGGTTTTTGATTTCACCACCAAAGGTCAAGAAGCCGTGTTTCAGGCAGGAACCAGGTGCATGTCCTGGCTCTGACCTTGACCCCTGCAAGGTCAGCCGAGGTTCAGACTTCGATCTGCTGTTTCACATCCAGTCAACCTGGTTCCTCCCTGCTGCTGCTGCTGCTGCTGCTGCTGCTGGTGGTGGTGGTGGTGGGGGTAACAGGAAGCAGATGTTCCACCAAATCTAATTTGGCCTGATGGGAGCTTCTCACTTCTAACACGGAGCACCTCGCCAGCGTCTCCCCTTACGCCGCGGCCCCTGACGATTCTTTGTGTAATCTGTTCAGCGCTCTGGTGATGGCGCCAAATTGGGTTATTTGGTCTGGCGTCAATATGCTCACTTCCCTTCCTCGTGTAACGGAGAGGTCTTCTCTTCTCGCCATGAGAGCTGGAGGAAGACGGATCAAGAGGTTAGAAGGAGCATCATGATGACCCCGCGGCCTGGCTGTAGCACACACACACACACACACACACACACACACACACACACACACACACACACAGAGGGCAGGTTCAAGTCTCTCCACCTTCAACGCGTTCAACTTTGCATTTTTTTCTATCTCAATTTCTCATTGAACGAAGTTGAAAGAGTGAAAAAAGGAGATTTAACACCTACAAAACTGTCTAGAACAAGGAGCTAATTAGCTTAGCGCCTCCCAGCTTCCTATTAAATTAATTGTTACTGTTCAGCTTGCAGTAGTAGAGACGTCATCCGCCAGTGTTTTATTTTTCCAAATGACTGAAGGGGATTTTTCAGCCACACGCATGCAGACATTCTGCAAAAAATAAATTGAAAATCCTCTCAAGCAATAGATTAAATTGCCACTATTATGCCACTTTATAGTGCTGTTTTTTCCTAAACCAGAGCCTCAGAATGTGATACTAGATGGAATTAAGATGGGATGTGTTTCCACAACACAACCTCTGGTCTGTAGCGAGTCGGTCCGAGGGAGGAAAACAAGGCCGGACGTGTTTGAGGAGCTGTCACAGGTCCCAGCAGCAGCTCGGACAGCTGCCTCCCGACGCTCATTAGAGCGGCAGATGGAAGCGACGGGACAGAGGTGGAGACACCGAGGGCGGCTGGAGATCCACATCCAGCCTGCTGAAACCCCCCAGCTCAGGGTGTTTATAGCCGTTCAGCTTCCTCTGTCTGGGTGAGAGAGGAAAAAGAAACAGAAGAAGAGGAGGAGGAAGATCTTCAGTGGTCCTTTTTAATCCCCCACTTTTCCTCCAAACTGTCTTTGGCAGGAGTTCAGAGACTCGCTCAGTCCATCACCTGCAGCTCAGCGGGTCACCTTCAGCTTTGATAGGTCCTCTGTTCTCCAGGCTCCTTGGCTGAAAGTCATATGTGACATACACCAAAAACAACTTCAACAACATGGAGCTGATTATCAGGCCAAGATAAAAACAGAATGTGAAGTAAACCAGAAAACAAATCTGAAAGGATTAGCTGTTTTTAATGCACCAAAGAACCTTCTGACTCGACCGCCTGCTGCTGGGAGAAGCAGTCAAAGAGGATGAACGCCCCCCTCGTGAGGTGACAGAGTCGCTGTGCATGGCTGGAAGCGCCAGCGAAGCTCCTCCCACCGCCACATTTCCAGCTCGAGGCTCCGATCCCTTTTCTCCGAGAATATTGGATAAATTGATTTTTCCAGCCGACCTCTGGCGCCCCCTCCTCTGATGCAGAGAGTTCTTAATGATGCCGCTGCTGTCAGAGGTGACCATCCCCTCACGCTATTATTCCACCATACAGCCAGCCAGCGGTCGGGTCGACCACCAATGCTGCTTGATGCGACAGAATGATCACCTGTTAATGAGGCCAGGAGGCACTGCAACAAATCAGGGTGATTAAATCAGCAGAAGTGAACAGTCTTGTTTGTGAGGAACATTGTTGTCTATACGCACAAACATACGATGGCTGTCAGTGTAGTGGGTTTTTTTTTTATTATTACAATGTCGAAAGATTTGTCAGGGCTTCTTCACATTTTTTATTTTGTCATCGCCAGTTGTTACACTGACCCCCAAAAAAATGTTTGTGAGAACAGTGAGAACATCATCTCTCAAGGTGCCAAATACAGTAGAACAGAAGAAGAAGAAGAAGAAGAAGAAGAAGAAGAATGAAGATGGTCAAGTAGTAAACATGGTGGTGCACTGCCACCTCACAGCAAGAAGGTTGTGGGTTCTCTCCAGGTTCTCCCAGTGTCTGCTGGGTTCTCTCCAGGTTCTCCCAGTGTCTGCTGGGTTCTCTCCAGGTTCTCCCAGTGTCTGCTGGGTTCTCTCCAGGTTCTCCAGCTTCCTCCCACACTCCAAAAACATGCCTGAGAGGTGAATTGGGAACTCTAAATTGTCCGTGGGTGTTTGTGACTGTGAATGGTTGTTTGTCTCTATGTGGCCCTGTGATGAACTGCTGACGTGTCCAGGGTGTCACCCTGCCTTCACCCTATGACAGCTGGGAGAGACTCCAGCATTATAAGATGCAAATGATAACTAAACATAATCAGCCCACACCAGAAAATTGTGACGTGTCTCCTCTCAGCATTGCAGTGTTTTGTTGTTTGCTTTCTTGTTTGTTTGTTTGTTTTAATTGGCCCGGAGTGTCTTCCTGAGGGCTCAGCGGCTCTGACAGGGATCCATCCAAACACGATTACCTGTGTTGTTACCTGGACAACAGCCAGCGGCTCCCATCAGAAGCTGCTCACTCCCAGCTTCAGGAATAATGCTGCTGGCACCGTGTGTGTGTGTGTGTGTGTGTGTGTGTGTGTGTGTGTGTGTGTGTGTGTGTGTGTGTGTGTGTGTGTGTGTGTGTGTGGCTGGTGGTATGGGGTGGTGGTGGGGTTGGGGTGGGAGGGGCACTTTAACCCGGTCACAACGTGGGGAAGTTGCTCGCGCTCTTCCCGCGTTGCCATGGGATTTGGCTGCAGCCTATTGACTGCGGTAGTTCGCCTCCCTCTTTTCTCCCAGTCCGTCTTTGTTGGGGGGCAGCAAAGAAATAGCTATTACTTTTCTTTAACCCCTCTCTCCCGGCTCTGACGGGGTAGTTGGAGGGGGAGGGGAGGGAGGGGAGGCGGTGAGGGAGGAGGAGGAGGAGGAGGTGCTCAGGCACAGGGCGAGTGCGCGCACAGCAGCGTCACGTCGCCAGTCAAACCTCCGTCCTTCCTCCTGCAGCTTCCAATCCAACTTTGCCTGCAGAGCGAGAAGCAGCTGAGGGTGAGTTTCCCCTCTCTTTCCCTCCGCGTGTCACTCTGTGTGTGTGTGTGTGTGTGTGTGTGTGTGTGTGGTGGGGTTAAGACAGAAGAAGTGCGTTTCTCATCTCCTGCATCGCTGGCTGCAGGTACTTCACGGGGCTACCGGCTATTTATTTTTTATTTATTTATTTATTTTTTTAAAACGCACCTGCGCGTAATAGCGCGCTGCTCAGCGGCAGGTGGCTGCGATTTAGCGGCCAATTCTCCAAGTTGCGGTGAATTGCCGGGCGGCGCGTGTCGCTCAGCGGGCACCAGTGCGTGCAAACGGTTGGATTTTTTGACGGTGTTTTCTTGCTGGAAGTGAAGCAGCGACGCGGCCGGACGGACCTGGAGCAGGTTGAGCCACCTGGCAGGATCAGAGGGGGACTGACTGACGTCACCCCAGCCTGCCTCTTCTCCTCTGTATATATTTGAATGAATGATAACGGGACTTATCGCACTCGATGCACGCGGCTCTCAACGGGTCGCGCGCTTCCACGTCCCGTCCGCCGTGATTCATCAGCTCGCTGCCCCGTCACGCGCTCGTGATCTCGGGCTGCTTATCGCGCCGCTTCGCTCTCGCGCTGAATACCAAGTGGTGGCCAAATCACAGCAGCGGCGCCGGTGCCTTTTCATGCTGTTCATTGATTTATTCATGTATTTATTATATATTTCTTTAGTGGTAGTGAACGCCTCCGGCTCGATGTCCATAGTTGGGAAAGGAGCCCAGCAAACAGCTCTGCAGCCAGCGACCCCCCTCCCCCTCCCCTCCTCACCCACTCTCACCCACCAGTGATGACAGCAGATCCCCCCCCCCCACACACACACACACCTCCTCCTCCTTTTTTGTAACACGCGGAAAGTGCATGTTGTGCAATTTCAGGCGCACGTCTGCTCTTCAAAGCGTGCAGAGGTAAGTGTCGCCAGCTCGGGGAGAGAACATGAAAGCTTCTCCGTCTCCTCCTCTTCTTTAATCCTGGAATTTAATCCAGACGTCCAGATCTTTTCTCCTCATCCTCGCTGACACCTCTGACAAAGTGCTCGAGTGTGTTCGTGACTGAATCGCCTGCCCAGGCGGAATTTCTTTTATTTTATTTTTTTTTTTAATTTCCGCATTGTGTAGTTGCAGCGGGAGGAGGTGGTGTAACCTGTTGGTCCTCGGTGATCTTTGGCCTGATGCGGTGCGGCGACGATGACATCAAGCCGAAGAGAAATAACGGTTTTGCATCTTCCTCTGTTCTCAGCTCTGACGCGGGATTACAAAGACTGCCGAGGCCTCGATGGGTGCGATTAAAATCCCATTAAAGCCCCCCCACCGTGTGTATGTTTGTCTCTCTCTGAGTGTGTTTGTGTGTGTGTGTGGCAGCTACAACCACAACCTGTATGTCGGCTCATTCTGGCGGATGCAAGAGTTGTGTTGCCGTGATTCCCTCAGTGTGAATATTTACAGGCATGCAAATCATGCTGCAATAAACTAAAAAAGAAACAACCGGCATCCCACGGTTGGTTCCCCACCGGTGCTGTGAGAGCGTGTTTGATTTGAGGGAATCCCAGGGAAGCGGCGTGTTTTTATAGTTTGCCCATGATTTAATGGCCAGGGTTCCTTTTGATGCTGCTCTGCTCTCCTTTGATTGTTTCCAACACAACTCAGCCTGGCCTACATCAGCTCTGGCACCGCTTGCAGCTCCTCTTCTGGTGGCGGTCGCACAATTTCACTACCTTCCCGTGCAGACAGTTGAGTGGCTGCTCCTGCTGCTGCTGCTGCACTTGTAATTCCCGGTGTGGCTGCTTCAAGTGTGCGTCCTGTCACTGAACTCCTCCGAAATGAGGAAACTCCTTCCTTTACTTCTTCTCCTGCATGGTGGGAGGAGATGGGTGGGATGGTGGGTGTGTCTGATTGGCTCACCGAAGGAGAGGAAACTTCCCAGGCGGTGGTCGACAGCGCTGGGAGTAAAAACTGTGGCCTGTGTCGTTGCATTAAGAGGTGTTTGACTTTTTTTGTGTGTTTTCATCCTGGAAATCGGTGACCTTGACACCTCGGTATTGTCAGTGGCCACGCCCCCTCAGCCAGGTTGATGCTGACTCCGCCCTCTGACCCCACCCTGCCTTTGTCTCCTTCCAAACCTCTGCAAGGAGGCAGTGAACAGAGGGCCATGCGTTCTGTTTCCTGCAGACACAATAAATGATAAAGATTAAAGGACCTTCAACGTCCTGGACCTCCTGAAGATCAGCTGGTCTTCAGAGGACCGCCTCCCTTTAATATCGCCCCCACCGCGGCGAGCTACAGGCGCACGGGTTCGAATCTGTCGACTCGTCTCACATCAGGTGAAGCTCCTGAATGAGGATTTTTTTTTTTTTGTTTAATCCAGGCCAGAGAGAGGAACCCCCTAATAGTTCCCGTCGCCGCACGTGGTCCTCAGCCGCTCAGTATTCAGGGCAGCGGTGCTTTGTGTCCAGAAGTAGGTCGGATGCTTCTCACCAAAACAATTTGAACAGGGGCCAGTAATTGGACGAGCACGCTGTCCACCGTCACACACACACACACACACACACACACACACACACACACACAGCCAACCCTCTCGCCACTTAACATGCAGCGGCGACCTGATGCATTTCATGGGCCGTTTTCATCCCTTTAATCACTTCAGATTACAAAACGTCCTTTGTGGCCGAGGCCGTTCCTCACGTGGAGGTGGCTCGGCTCGGCTCGGCTCGGCTCGGCTCGGCTTGGCTAACGGCCACTTAGCTGGTGAAAAACACTGCGCTACTGCCTCTGCAGCCATCACTTCGATTTAACTTCCCCATCGCAGATTCACAGGTTAAGTCTCAAGGGGGCGCCGAGTGTCGGGTCGAAAAAGTTTCCCGTGCAAGGGGTTTGGAGGAGTTGTGACAGCAGGATTTGTGCAATTGTGGAACTTTCATAGGTTTTCTAGAGACTGAAGTTGACATTAAAGGCACTGAGGGACCATAGCAAAGGGAAATATATTCACAATATGCCCTGGTGAACATTACACCACCATTGTTCTTTTCAAAAGAACTCAAGATCGAACTTGATTATTGTCCGTTGCCGGAGCAGTCTAACTTTAAATGGTGTAGTTACAATAGAACGGCCACAAGGGGACGCGGGCGCCCTCGAGTGTGGCGCCAAAAACAACAGCAGGTTTTTGGGCGTGTCAGAGGTCAGAGGTCGTTACGAAACTCACTGAATGTTTTACATATTGTCTGCACAGGACTTCATTCACGAAACCATCAACTAATAGGCCTCATTCCTGACAGCAGTGTAACACAAGCAGTGGCTTTGTTGGTGAGAAAACTGCTGTTTTGTTGCCAGGTGCCAGCCAGACCTCCTGAACTTCCTGCGCTGTTTCTCTGCCTGTTTCATGCATGCACGCCGCTCGCACGCCGTCGTGCTGCCAAGAGCAGCGGCAGCAGCGCGTCGGTCGGCCGACGTCAGATCAAATAGATGCAGTGCAGCGCCGCTCACTAGAACTTTATAGTTCCCTGCAGCCTGCAGCTGCAGAACTGGAAATGTGGAGTGGTGAAAGTGGTTGATCAGAAAGCAGCTAAACGGATCCGGTCAAGGGAAACACCCGCCATCACCGGCACATAAAAAAATCCCGACTGTGAGGGAAACGCTGCACCTTTGGTTGTCAGAATCCTCCCATCATCTGGTCGACATCAACATTTTGGATTAAAACTCTCGAAATCCAACATTGTCCACATTGTAGGTTTATCCCCAAGTCGTGCAGCCATAAACCAGAAGAATAAACATCAGCCCACCTGAGTGCCTGAACTCTGGCTGACAGGTACAACACTGTAGAAGGGACAAAACAAAAATTTAAATTTAAATATTACGTAATAGAAAATGCTGTTGCTATTTTGGAATTAGCCCGCTTAACCCATTTTTATTCACTTCAATTACCCAACACAAAACGTCGAGCTTTGGGCTTTTGGAGTCGGCTCGGGCTAATTGGGAGTCGGCTCGGGCTAATCGCTGCAGGAGGGGAAGCTAACATGAAAACCCTCATTTCAGATGATTTCGCAACGCGGCAGAGATTTCTAAACTGGCCGCTGATGGATGGCCGGGCCGAGGACGCAGCCCTGAGGGACAGAAAGGCCTGCGGTCGCTTTTAGGATTCAAAATGAAAAATAAAGGAATCAAAGGAGGCCTGAAGGGTTTGGTCAGGTTTGTTTGAGCCGTTCAAAGAACTCCGCTCCATAAAGAGCAGAGCTCCTGGCACGCAGCTCCACGCTGCTTCAGTTTTTATTGTGGGGACGAACCTCAAAGCATCGATCGCAGGTTATTGTGTTGTTCTTATTCCTGAAGTGTGGGTGCGGCAGACGGATGGCAGCGTCGTGGGAAGACAATGGCGTGGTCATAACTCCAAAAAAAGAAAACATTAAAAACACACAATGGCAGCTTCTCTGTGCACGTATGCACCAACAGAAGCACATGTTGCGTGCACATTGTGAGGCTCTGAAGTGCCTTTGAAACCTGAGTCATGCGCCGCACGTGTGTGTTTGTTCGGACTGACAATACGTTGCCTGCAGTGTGTGTGTGTGTGTATATGTGTGTATAAGCACAACGCAAGGCCTGAATGGGAGACACACAAAGAAGGTCCTCTGTGTGCCGCCGCACTGTGTGAACACCTGGCTGTGAGTTGTGAGCTCAAAGATGGATGAACATCTGATTCCTGTGAGAAGTCAGGAGTTGTCTTGGAATTTTTTGTAACTTCCATGTTGGAATTCCAAGTACGTTTGATCCGAGGAAGAAGCATCAACAGTGTTGATATCAGCGTTTCTGTGCTGGTTGTGTGGCTGTCATTGCAAAACTGAAAGTCTTGAAGTGGTGGGAAAAAAGTTTTTGGACACCTCATGTGTTTGTGACGTACTGTACTGCACTAAGAGTCAATAAAAAGTCTGTTGTGCAGTTTTCGCAGTACAGTCACCAACATTTCCCCACAATGCTGCACTGTTCCGTCCATCTCAGGAAAATAACAAATATTTCTTGACAATAATTGGGACTGAGTTAAAATTTTAAGCGTCCAAAAACCTTTTTCCATGACTGTATGACTTAACCAATCAGCATCCTCTAGGGGAGAAAGAGGCGGAGCTACAGTCAGGGTTTGGCTGTGATTTTCTCAAGCTGGTCAGTGTGTTACATGACCAATCAGAATAAGGCGGCTCTATGTCTAAAAATGAGTTGCGACGCAACAAAAACAGGAAGCAGGCTTCCAAAGAGTTTCTGTGTCAGCATTGATCGAATCTGGACGAGTCTGGAGGTTTTCCTCTGCTCCTGATTGGCTCTGGACTCGCTGGAGTTAAACTCCGCCCAGCACTCGATGGTTTCCAGACGTCTCTTTTCTCGTCCCAAATTGGAAATGTGAGATAAGTGTGTTGGCTTGGTGGCTCCTACAGTTTTCCTCGCCGCGCCGAGCGCCGTGGCGTGAAACGAGGCACCACTTGCTCCTGATTGGCTGCTCAAGCGACCCGGTGCAGAGCTTCGGCCAGACCCTAATTGAGCTTCAGCTCAGGCTCAGCAGCTCCACAAGCAATTACAGCCAGGACTTTTGCTCCCCTCCTCCTCCGCCTCCTCCACCTCCACCTCCACCTCCTCCACCACCGCAACCTTACCTGAGCCTTTTCCTCTTTCATGTCTGTCAGCTCTGACAGCCGCATTCCAGCCATCAGGCCCCAGAAATGTGTTTTGGCGACATGAAATATTCATTTCCTCCTCACCTTCCATCCTCCTCCTCCTCCTCCTCCTCCTCCTCCTCCTCCTCCGCTGGATGATTTATTCACTGGAATTTTTTCATTTTTCTTTATTTATTTTTTTAAGTTACCAGTGACCGGTTCAGATGAGATACAGTCTGATTCACTCTCGGCAGCCCTGTGATGGGGAGCGGAGGTGGGGGAGGGGGTGTAGGGTTAGGTTGTGTTGGGGGTGTTAAGAGGCCGTCATCATCACCATCAGGGTTTCAGTTACTTGTTGAACAAACCGCTGCGCCGCCGGCTTCCACCCACAATCAATTACCCCGACGAGGTTTGATGTCGGTGACCTGACAGGGGGGTTGGAGGTCAGAGGTCAGCGGCTGACCTTGCACGCTTGTCCTCTCCTGGAAGACGTGGTCTTGGTGGATGGAGACGCAAAGTGTCTTCAGAAAAACCAAGATTTCCCTGCCATTTTCTGTGTGTGTGTGTATGTGTGTGCGTGTGTGCACATGTGTGTGTGTGTGTGCATGCATGCTGCCTTCCTCACTCTCTCAGGAGACGGAAACAAGACTTTCTGACTGACTGTTTTGGGTGCCGCCACATTCCCACCCATCCTTCCTCCACTTGTTGTCGCCCTTGTTTTTTTCTCTCCTCCCGGCTGTTTTCTGTCTGTTTTTCAGTCTCTGTTGGATTCAGAGCAAAGACAGCGGCTTGTGTTGTTGCCCAGCCTCTCAAACGCTCCTTATTCTTTGTTTTTTTCCATCTTTAATTAAGCAGTTTACACTGTGCTCCCATGAAAACCATCGGCCGACAAACGGAGCCGGCGGCAGGAAGGGGGTTGTGGAGTCGTTGTGTTGCGTTGTGCGACGGATGTAATCCTTCTGCGCATTGCTGTCAGCTTCAACCTCATTTTCCGCTCGTATTGTCCCCATTTCTTCTCTCTTTTCCCGCCTCCTTTTATTTATTCTTGTTTGTTCGTTTCTGCCTGGCAGCTCAGGTTTACAATGCAGCTGGAGAATTGCCCGGCGCACACACACACAAACACACACACACACACACAAACGTCCCCCGAATCCAATGTTTATGTTTAAGGGAACAACCTCCAGGAGGTTGCAGTTATTGGGGTGAGAGGAGGTTCAGGTTGAGACGGCCGCTGCTGCAGAGGTGAGGAATAAAAGACGGCCGGAAAAAAAGTGGGAAAGGAGGAGAATGGAAACAGGGATGTGCGATACAGTCGGCTTTGTGTCCCGTGAAGGGTATTGTGTGTGTGTGTGTGTGTGTGAGTGTGTGTGGATACGACTCCAAGGGGACCCCTGGGACTCAGGAGTGAAGGGCGATCAGGACGGAACGGAGGGGGCGGGACTTGTGTGACGGACGGGTCCTCATTATCTGATTTAATTGGACGTCCCAGGTCGGCGTCCTGCACCTGAGATTGACTTTTTTTTTTTTTTTTTTTTCTGAGATAATTTAGATCGACTGATTCGCCATCAAATGATTCAGTGATTCAGCCGCTGCTTCTTCTGGCTCTTGTTCTTTTCTCTCTTTTGTTGTGTTGTTTATCATCTTGGACGTCCCAGTGGAGCAGCTTCACATAATTCATCATCCTAAATTTTTTCACAGCATGTCTTTCTATGTTTTCTATACTTGACAATACATTTAAATGAAAAGTAAATAAATATGGACTAAAAACTAAAAAAAAATATATCCAGACATCCAGAAAACAGCACGTTTTAGCCCTCTGTTGACAGCCTCCTGCTAAAACTGAGCACCTAGCTGGAGGTGTGGTCACTCACCAGCAGGTTTGAAGCAGAAGTGAAGGTGTCTGGAGTCAGGAGACACTGATTGTTGCAAAAATCTTTCATGACGTGGAAGCTTTTACGGAAATGAAGCTTTCTGACCTCACCAGAAAAAATCAAAACCAAAACCCTGCAGGCAACGTGTCTCATCCTGCCGCACACATACGCTTCTGGTTTCTCTCTGTGTGTGTGTGTGGTATGAAATAATAAAAAAAAAAAAAATGAAAGCGTCAGCAACATTGTGTGTTCTCCTTCCAGGAAGCACACATGGCCTGTGGAACAGATCATATTGATTCATGTCCAGTGTCTCAGTCGGCCGTGTGTGGAGCCGCGCTGTGAGTCGACGCTGCGTTTAACACAAAACATGAGGAGTCGAGTTGTGCGATTGTGGTCGTGCATCGTTGTCGCTTCTTATGCTGTTAATTTTAATTCCAATGCTGGTAGTAAACAAGGCACAAACAGTTCAGTTGGTTTTCTTCTGATTGTGATTCAGTTGTGATTTAGTGCCGTACCAATAAAAGTTGATTGATCGATCAGTGATTTAGGATATTTTTAATGAAAACAACACATGAGCAGCAATTTACAAAAAAAAAATCCAATGTTTCTTTTTCACTGATGGGAAGAGTTTACCTGCAAGAGTCAAAATGCTTTCGCCAGGGAAGACGGATGGCTGGAAAAAAGTGAATCAAAGCTGGTGAATGACTTGCCTTTCATTTCTGGGGGGATTTTGACCCTTTTGGCCTGGGAATGATGTCATTACAGGGATTGGCTGATATCAAGCCAATCAGTTTGTCCTTCATTCGCTGGCTGCATTCCTCAAATGCCTGACGTGAGCCGACGACACTGATTGGCTGACCCTAAAAATAAAAAACAAATGTATGTGTGAACTCCAGCAGCCGCAGGGCAAAACGTTCCTCTTTCTTGTCATTTGGACGCACTTGCATGTCAGATTTAAACCATTTGTTGCAAAAGCTGCAATAAAGTGAATATGAAAGCATTTTGCACACACATGGCTTCCAAGTGTAGCCACTCTGAGCCAACACGCACGATATTTTAAATATTCTTCACTGCCACGCGCACAGAAAAAAAATCTGAACGTGACCCGTTTGCATACCTGCACTCCGTCACGCCGGGTCTTATCACACCCTCTTAAAATGCGTGTTGCCGTGCGTCTAGCGGGAGGTGAGTTATGTGTGTTGGCGGTGCCCCCCGGGGGACCTCATTACACTGCCGGCCGCTGTGAGTCCGACTGCAGGGAGCCTCCAGCCTCCAGCCGGCCGCCGCTCCACCGGCGTCCGTGTGCCGCCAACAAGCCGCCATTGCCGCCGCCGCTCGCCTGCTTTGCATTTTAAAGAGAGAGCGAGAGAGCGAGCGAGCGAGGCGCAGCGAGGCCTGCAGCCAGCCGGGCTGAAAGCGCTGCAAAGTGGAAGATTAGAGAGCAGATCAGCCGCCATAAATGTCCTGAAAGTGCGCTGAATCCCTGATGTGCTGAGCGGCCGACACGACCAACAGCCTGTCTGAGGGAGCAGAAGCAGAGTCCAGCCAGGAATACACTGCCACTCATTAAAATATATATATATACACACACACACACACACACACACACATGCATATATATATATATATGTATGTATATATATATATATATATAGCTTATATAGACACACCTTCTCATGCTCTGGTTTTCTATAATTTTAATGACTATTTACATAGATTCTCACTTAAGGGATCAAAACAATGAATGAACAAAACATCTATGGTTTTATGTAGTTAAATATAAAAAGTGACACAACTCAAAAACATCTCATATTTTATTTTTTTCAAAATAGCCATCCTTCATATAAAACATTTAGTTATTTAACAATGTTGTCTTTGCTACATTGTTTCATATATATTGCTCATATATTTGATGTCTTCAGTATGATGCAGAAAAAAAAACAGGCATAAAAACCACTGAATGAGAAGGTGGGTCCAAACTTATATATATATATACATATATATGTATATATATATGCAGATGTATACCACCAACACCAAATCCAATGGAATTGAGGAAAATATTTGCTGATAACCAGGACACCTGCTGCAGCTCTGTGGAAATGCAGATTTCTGCCTTTTGCTTCTTGAGTTTCCTGGTTGCTTCCCTCTCAAGGCTCTCTGACACGGAGCCAAAAACCCAGCAGGTCCATTTCTTAATGCACTCACTCCGAGTGGTGCCAAAGCTGGAATCAATCCAAATCAATTCATCAGCTTGGGAGGGCTTCCGCGCTGCTTTTTTTTTTTTTTTTCATTTAACAAGTGTGACCTGCGGATCACCAGCGATGCAGCCGCCGACCTTCTCCACCTCATTATTTTTACAAGTCCAGATTTTCTCTGAGCAGCGACTCTGGGGGGGTCGAGCACGTTCTCTTTAACAGCAAGCCACCTTGTAACATTCTCCGCCGGTTTACTGCGCCTCTGATGAGCGTCCAGAGATACAGAGCAGCGTCCGCCGTGTGGCGACGGAGGGTTTTACAGCGTCGGGAGGCTTTGAGCCAAAAAAAGAAGAAGAAGAGAAAAAAAAGGATGAAAATTAGCCGGCGTTTTAGTCACAAATTGACTCATTCCGGCACACAAGAGGACAACGATGCGGCTAAATAGTCTTTAATTGCATTTGCTAATCAGACGCGTGCAGCCGCTCCTAGAAAGTGGCGCTGGACTCGCTCCGAGTGCCACAATGTTGTTTTTTGAAAAGCCAAGCAGTCGAGTGTTGGCGCCACAGTTTGGTACGTCAGAGAGGGAAAAAAAAACTGTAAAAGAAAAGAAGTAGAAAAAGAAGTGGCAGGTTTCTCATTCCAAACATGTTGTGCCGCTGCTGTTTATTGAAATGCTTTTCAAAGCTTTTTATAGTAACGCTCTAAGAGGAGCAAACATCTCCGAGACGAGAGGAGGAGCCCTGCGGCACCGCGATGGACCTCTGTCCGGTCCGAAGGGAAGCGGTGCGGCAGCAGTGTTCTGCGTCGGGCATCGGACCAGGTTTAGTTCAGGTTCACAAGCCAGAATTATCGGAGCTTTCTGTTAAAAAGAAAACGACTGGGGGGACAAACAAACAAACAAAGCTGTGCTGCAGGAGCAGCAAGTGAGTGGTGTGTGTGTGTGTGTGTGTGTTTGCGTGTGTGTTTGGCCAATTTGAACGGGCTTAGCGGCTGCGGCTCGGAGAATCACCTGCAGATCGATGGCGTTGATCCGATGGAGATCCTGCTGTGATTTCTGGGGGGCGTCGGCCCGGAAACGCCACCCTGCCACGTGGCCCCGCCCACATTGTCAACGTGTACTGTAGTTTGAAACCTTCCGTTGTGATTGGCTGTTCCTCGCCGACCAGACGATGAGCGGCGGTGCTGAACTCCTCCAGGCCTCCAGTCTCAACGTCGTCTTTCACGTTTCAACATTTGCATTTAAATTGACTTCACGCCGCCGTGATTTATTCTCTGAGTGACAACGGATGGATTTTTTTTTTTTTGCTGCCTGCACTTTAGCTGCTAATTCTCCTTGCATTCGCCAACAGGGCGATAAGAGAAGCAAGTTGTTAATTTTCGGTCCAAGTGTGAGTCGGCGATGCGCGACGGCTTCTCTCACCGAGCCACAAAACCAGACTGTATTTTCAGTGCGTCGCCTGTTTCACAGCCTGTCGACTGGAGCTTGATCTGATCGTCATCCATCGTCCCCAACTCTCACACCTCTCCGCTTAGCCCTCTGTTTGCAGCCTCCTGCTGAAACCCACGCTTCCTCAGACCCTCCAGGTTCCGGTTTAAAGATCAGTAACTGCAGTAATGATAATAATCCCACTTCATGTCTGGCGCTGAGATGCACAAATAAAATAAACAGACAGCCAGGTGGGCGGGGCCGCTGAGGGACCGCCCACTGGGTGGCTGGTTTCGCTGGTCCCACTAGGAGGAGCTGCGGCCACCTTGTCTGAGCCTGATCCCATGCAGACTCAAGACTGCCCCCATGTGATTGGATGATGGGAAAAGCTTCTCAGGGGCCAGTGGTAGAAGACAGGGCAAACATTATTTGCTCAGTAATCAGATCACCAGAGTTACTACAATTTGGCCAATAATGGCTGTTTTCTCTGCAGGAGTTTTGTTTTTTTTTTTGGGGGGGGGGTGAGGTGAGGTGAGGCGAGAAGGATGGGGGTTGTTTTCACTGACAGGTTGATGTGTCAGAGGAGCCATTAGCCTGGCAGCCCTGTCACTTCTCGCTTGAATCCACGACGACCTGCAAACTCGGCCTCCTTTTTTTTTTCCAAGGCGTTTTTCCACCTCAGTAATCTCAGAGCAGCAGGCTGGTTCTTATTGGGGGGGGTCTCACGAATTTGTGATTATCCTCCACCGAGTGTGAAGTGGGTGAAACCCAGGACATGGTGGAAGCCCTGCCTCCCTCTCTCTCTCTCTCCCTCCCTCCCTCTCTTTCTCCCTCTCTCTCCCTCTCTCTCCCCCTCTTTCTCCCTCTCCCCTCTCTTTCTCCCTCCCTCTCCCTCCCTCTCTCTCTCTCCCTCCCTCCCTCTCTTTCTCCCTCTATCTCTCTCTCTCTCTCCCTCTCCCCCTCTCTTTCTCCCTCTCTCTCCCTCCCTCTCTCTCCCTCCTCCCTCCCTCTCTCTCTCCCTCTCTCTCTCTCTCTCTCCCTCTCCCTCCCTCTCTTCACCTCCACTCCCTCCTCAGTTCAGTCGCCCATCCAGCTTCCTTCTCTTCATTCTTTCCTTCCTGTTGAAGTGCAGCTGTTGAACGGCCCTGCGGCGCAACAACCTGCTGGTGCAACATTCAGGTGGAGCTGCAGCCAGCAACTCCCAACACACACACACGCACACACACACACACACACACACCTGTCTGGTTGTCTGTTTGCAGCCAAGACAAAAAAGTGCAGATGGTGCAACTTCCCCGCAGTTCAGCAGTGGAGGAGCTGAGGAGACTTTTCAAGGTCATCATAGCTCTCTCCTCCTCTTCCTCCTCTTCTCTTCCTCTCCTCCACCTCCCTCCTGCTTTTTCCTTTCCTCCCCTCCCCTCCTCCCTCCTCCTTTTCCTCTTCCTCAGCTCTTCCTTTCCCCTTCTCCTCCTCTCCTCCTCCTCCTCCAACCTCCTCTCCTCCTCCTCGCTCCACACGTGGCGGGGCCTCTCCTCTGACCACCTGCAGTGTGTTGGGCCTCCAGCCGGGCTGGAGAGCGTGCCGGAGGCAGCGTCGTTGACCTTGGCATTGTCCCTGAAGGTCAGTCCACCAGCAGACACCGGCAACAATAGAACCTCTTCACATTCCCTCCAGTGAAACAGGGAGGCACCAAAAAGGAGCAGTCAGGCAGACCTTGGCTGCCGAGCTCTCCTGTCTCAGCCGAGCTGCTGGAGGGCGCGAGCGTCTCCTCCCTTGGCTTCAGTTCAAGTCGGCTCCTCCGCCGAGGAGTCGACCGCGTCCTCGCTCGTCCTCCGCTTACACAAGCAGCAGCGCGAGCCACTATTCAAACAGAGAGGAAAAAAAAGGAAAAAAGAAAACCAACAAGAAAACAACGGCTCCTCTCCAGCGAGTGTAGGAGTGCATCTCCTCCTCTCAAAGAGAGATGAAGACTAAAGAAGACTTTAGGAGGAGGAGGAGCGTTCCGACACATCGCAGCTCTTGATGGGCAGCAACAGGCGGAGGAGACGCACGTCTGGAGCAAAGCACCACTCAGACGCTTGATTTGAATACGTCGCTGTCGGCGCTCAGCTTCTCTTCAGCCTTTTTTTCTTGTGAGTGTGGAGGATAAAAAAAATTAATCTGCGGTTTTAAGCAAATCAGACGTTTGATGCAGACTGAATTTCCCTTTTTAAAACCCTCAATGATTTACGAGGGAAGATTGTGGCCTCGGACCCCCAGCTGCTTCTCGTCCTGCCGGCTGCTCGGTTCCTCCGTCAGCTGCGGCTCTTTAATTGAGGAACGGGGAAGGGGCGGCGGCGATGATAAAGGCGCCCGTGGGAGCCGCTCCGGTGTTATTTTTGACAAGAACCAGCAGAGGTGAAAGCCAAAGAGAGTCTAAAGTGTCTCCGCTCACACAGTCACAGCGTCTGATTTATGCGCCTTCCCAGTTTCCTGAGGCTGCAGCGAATCAGGATGTCGTTAAAGTGGTGGCGCAGCTTTTTTTTTTTTTTTTTGCTCCTTTTGTCACCGTCCGAGGGGCCGAGGGGCCGCTGGAGGCCGTTCAAAGTCGGGAAACTGTTGTCGGATGCCTGTTTTTTTTTGGTTTGGTTTTTTTTTTTAATGCTTTCATGGCATAATAAAGTGTCAGACGGAATGTTTCAGGTCAAAGCCACCGGATCTCAGCAGAAAACTGAAGGGTTCATTTGGAACGGCTGCGGCTGGAACTCGTCAAATCTTTCTGACAACTATTAGTCGTTGCTGCAGTGCATTCAGTGTTTCATTACTTCATTTTTATTTAAATGCTTTGGACTCAAATCCGACATGTTTGTCCCAGAGGCGACGATGATGAAGCAGTCGGGGAGGAAGCTGTCAGTTGTCACGCTATCTCTGGCAGACAGGACCGAGGTAGGAGGGCAGCAACACAACCAGGAGGAGAAGAAGAGGAAGAAGAAGACGAAGAAAAGGAGGAAGATTAGGAAAATATAGGGGTTCACGCAGAAACACGAACTTATTTAAAAGGAGAAAAAGTGGGAAAAACTCCATCTGATCTGACAGGTGGAAAACGAAAACACAAAAAGAAACCCAACGTCAAGCCTGAGTCATGTGACCGCACTGTGACTGCAGCCGAGCGAACATCCAATCAGACGTCAGGGAGGGGAAGCAGCTTCCATCAGACGTGAAGAAGACGAGATGCTCACAGCCCAGCACAGAGGCATGCTGGGAAATCCCAGCAGCAGCGGCAGCATCGGACTGGGGGGTGGCGGCCAAGACTGCAGAGCGCAGCACACACACATACACACACACACACACACACACACACACACACACAGCCGTCATCATTAAGGCTGCAGTGCTGTGGACACTAATGGCCGTCCCCAGTCTGCTGCCTCGGCACATTCAGGGGTATGTGCACATGTGTGTGTGCACATGTATGTGCGCGGGCACAACAATGAATTCAAGAGAGATGGATTCACTGTCCGTGTTCCTGGATGCAGGGGGGGGCGGAGCCTCCGAAAACAGTTTTCAACCGCTGCAGATTGGAGCGACGGAGGCAAACGAGGGAATTTCCTCCTCATTTATCTTCATTAAAACACCGTCGATGACGACTCCGCCGTTATTTACTCCCTTCGCACGCTGACGGAGGGAGGGGAAGACAAACACTGGCGGCAGTTGCTAAAAAAAACAAACATGGGGGGATGGGCCTTGTAAACACGGTTGCGCTCCGAAATGTTGTGTGTCATTAAAATGAGAGACAGAAGACGAAGATGCATTAAAAAAAAGGTTGGTGCCTCCTTCAGCAGAGATGAAGATTTATTCCCTCCATTTTTTTCAGGAATTGTTAAACGACGACATTTGAAAATCAATACTTACTGACGATGCAACGCATCCATCATGGTTGTTTATCTCGCCAGTCGCCCTCAAAAAGCTTTTTTTCCAGTTACATGCAAAGGCGGGGCCGAGCGTCAAACCCACCCAATTTTTTTTCTTTGTTGTTCCAAAGTGACACTATGGATTTTTTTTTCTACCCAGTGCCAAAGCGCCTGCGGGCCTTGTGCTCCGCCCACTCCATTGTTTTTAGGCCGCCACTCTCCAAATGTACACTTTGCAAATCCATCGTACAGAAAACTCTCTGTGAGATCAATGAAGCTGAGAGAACATTTCCCAAAAGTCATTTGGTCTCGTTCCTTGTGCATCCACCAGGAAAAGAGCTTCCAGGAAGCATTTGTAGAAGAGCGGCAAAACTTTGAAAGGTGATGATGCAAAATCTTGATTTGTTTCATGGGAAACTCTTTGATAAAAACCTTTTGTTCACAATTTGTTGTCGTGTGGATATAAAAGTTGTTGCCAGTGTTATGCCTTTGTGTTTCTGCTTACAAAGCCTGATAGATGTTCTTTTTAATTTTCTTCCTGAGCGGGCCGCCTGTGGCTCTCACTGCACCTGGAATCTGTGGAAAATGAAACCTTTGGAAAAATTTTGGAGATTGGCAAGATGGAAGCCTGAGATCCGAGTGCTGCCCTGCGAGATTAGAAACCACGTAGGCAGAGATCACATGATCAGTCACATGATCAGCATTCATTCAGCCCCCCCCCCCAGACCCCCCACCCTGCAGGGTGATCAGGCCGCCACTGACAATGATTAACCCAGCAGCGCTGCTCTGTCCTACCTGATGCTGATCAATACTCATATTGCAGCCGATCAATCTTGACCCCCCACCCCCTCCCCCCTACCGACTCTTTAAAATATGGAGCAGCAGCGGGGGCTTATGGGAGGGGGGGGTGCACTGCAGTTGGTTGTGTTCTAACAGGCCTCTTAGGGACCAGTGCACATAATGATTTTCAGGAGGCGGGTGTGTGTGTGCGTGCTTATGTGTGTTTCTGTGGAGGTGGTGTTGATGGTAGTGGGTGGGGGTGTGGTTCTGCACGCACAGTCAAACTGTCATCCGACTGCTGCTGGCTGCGCTGGATCAGAGTTCTGCTGCAGTATAAGACACGGTCCACTCATCTTCATCAGTCTTCTTCCAAATCTCATCTCTGCAAATTAGCCTCTGGTTCTTGTGGCATTTTATGATCTTTGATTGCGGTATATATATATATATATATATATATATATATATATATATATATATATATATATATATATATGTGTGTCTAATTGTTCAAGGGGTTTGTCACCACCGGATGGAGGAGTGCGTGCTGGAGGCGGTTTGTCTTAGTTTGCGACGACTGCTCGAAGTTCATGTTGCCGTCATCAAGCGTCTGAACTTCCCCTGCAAATTGAATCCGGTCCAAATGAATAACTGCCGCCATGTTTCATCGCCGGTATCATCGCATTATCATTTATTGCGCAACAAATTGCATTAAATCGGTATAGATTGCCCTGAGTTGTTGTGTTGCTTTTTTGTGTTCAGTATTCCTCACAATTAGACACTAAGCACATATTGCAATGTCATTTGTACTCTGTTGATTTATACGTTCTCTGCTGATGTGCAGCATTGCAGTTTAGTCTTCATAAAAAAAATAAAAAAAATAGAAATGAAAAATAAGGACTTGCTTTGCCTGCAGTCGGGCGGCTCGATGAATCCTGACTAAAACAAATCGCTCTCCGCTCTCTTTTAATTTCCACCGGACCTAAAGTGGGAAAAACAACACGGAGCTGAGGTCGCACTACAAGACGTCTGGGGCTGAAGGTATCGACGCGGCTCCCCAGCAGCGCTGCCTGGCGCTGTACACAGTCCACTTGCATCCATCAATTCTGTGTTTCCAATTACTGGCGCTGGATTAGCAGCTTAGCGCTGCGGACAACTGGGATAGAAAATCAAACTGGGACTTGTGGTGTGTGTGTGTGTGTGTGTGTGTGTGTGTGTGTGTGTGTGTGTGTGTGTGTGTGTGTGTGATACGTGCTCTGCATGTTGCTTAGATTGCGTGCACAGACCACTGCTCATCGTTAGACAGGCCCAGGGGGGCGGGGTTGTCATGATGGATGATGGCATCACTCTGCATGCAACACGTAAAACTGCGGAAGGTTTGGAGATGAAAGCTGATAGATGAGAGCGCCCCCTTCTGGACCGACCACGGATCAACAGGGCCAAATCGCAGAGGAATTTTGTTCTTCCCTACATTCCATCAGCAGCTTCCCGAGACGCCACTACTGCCACTTCAGTTCTTCTCATCGCGACAGAAACTCCGCTGCTGAAATTCAGGACTTGTCATCGGCTCCTCAGTCGCAGCTGGACGAGATCATAGATGAGGCAAAGTTCGATCCCATTGACTCGCTCTATTGAACTCAGCGTGACCCTGCACACTGAGTGGATCTGCATCTGGTTCATCTCTCTGGAAAAGCATTTAATTTACTCTGTAAACAACAAAGAATCACGTTCCGTGAGCAGTCATCTTGCAGGATTTGGTTTGAGTGCCACTCAATTCAGCGTAATTTCATCATCCGCACACTTGAAATGTGTTGGAAGTCCTTCGGAAGCGTCCTGCAAATCCATCTGGAAAAGAGCCAATCGAAGAGTGGAAAAGCTGCTGCTCGCCGATGAATTCTGCCCAAAAACATTTACATTAGCATCCATGCTAATATTTATAGCAGCAGACGTCCTTCCTTATCTTCTTCTTCTGTGGTTTTCAGCAGCAGCTTGAATCGGTCGCTTCTAAATTTTCACCCCAGCTTTACACCATCACAGCGAGATGATGGGAAATCTTTGAAGTGTCTGTGCAGTGGATTTAGATTTCAGGCCTCCAGGCTCTGCAGTCAGATGTTAATTGAACCTTTTCTGTTTAAATTGTTATAATTGAATTTTGTCTGAACACCAAAACCAGATATTATACCAGATTTTCTGAAGCAAAACTGAAAGCTGCCTTTGTTCTTCGCCTGCGTAAAAAATTCTAAAAGAGAAAAACACTTTTCATCTTCAGTCGTCTTGACCTCTTGCATGCGGTTTGCCTCCTTCTGAAGACGACACGGTGCCCTGACAGACGAGTTGTGGCCGATGGTGCAGAAGCTGCATTGAGTCAGTTGAAGGACGGCGGTGGAAACAGTCTCGGTGTCTTGAAACACCACCTGGTCAAACTTCACCAGGCGTTGCTGTTTAAAGTCCTGCATCGCCACACACTCTCTCTCTCTCTCTCTCTCTCTCTCTCTCTCTCTCTCTCTCTCTCTCTCTCTCTCTCTCTCTCGGGGTGTGGGGTTCCGGGGGGGGGGGTTACGGCCGGCAGTCGCCTCCAAGCCGCTGGCCCCGACTCTCACATGTGGAAAACAGAGCAATTTTAAACCTCCACTTAATGGAGCCTTTCAGGGAGCCACAGGAAGAGGAACAAACGTCCCCATTCAGCGCCGTCCAAAATGCTAATGCCTCTGGCTCTTAACACGTTGAGAAGGATTCCCATGTCACGACGCACCGCAGACCCCCCCCCCTCCCCCGTACCCACCCCCCCATCCCCCAACACCACCACCACCACCACCTCCCCTCCACACTTCACGATGGTGGCGGTTGAGTCTTGCGAAACATGACAAATATGACAACGTGAGCGGCAGCGGCGGCTCCACTAGGAGGGGTGGGTGGGGGGGTAGGAAGTGGGGTGGGTGGGTGTCTGGGTGTGTGGGATTTGGGGGCTCGTCCCATTCCCGCTTATTTCCTGCACGCAAGTGCGTCACTTGGCGGCGAACACTTCCTCTTTGTTCCCGCGCTGCAGCGACAATAAGCGCAGTGACTGAAGCTCCGCCCACTGGTGCCAATTGTGGACCGCGACCTTTAGGCCCTCCAGAAGAAGAAGTAGAAGCCGGCGACAGCAGACACCATCTCATGTGTGTAAATGACGCCGTATCCTCGGGGAGGGGCTTATCTCAGCCAGTAAACAGATGATTTTTCCTGGTTTTCCTGACGCATTCCAACGCACCAAACTCTCCACAACTGCCTGGTTTTCAATGCACCGTCTCGTGAAACGCCGGCGAAATGTTGCAACGTTACAATTGTAATGTCGATTGCTGAAAAAAAAAAAACAACCTTGAACATGTGTATTGACAGATGTGAAATGTAAAAATGTAAAACCCATGAGTCATGTGGACATACTGCTGTGTCCTAAGGATGCTGGGTGGTCACCTGGCACCACCAGCAGCACCATGAGTGCAGGGTCGGCAGGGAGTGGTAGACGATGGATGGATGGATGGATGGAAAGAGACCATGGAAAACATTTTTGAGGAAGAGTTGGTCCCTCAAACACAACCTTGGGTGTCACAATTGGTTGAATCATCTGTCACGATTGGTTTTCTCCCTGTCAGCAGGTAGCGCCGTCTGGTTTTCTGCTAGTTTTGTCCCAGAGGACATGAAGTGTTCCAGTGTTCCAGAACAAAAAAAGACTAAAATATCCAAAACAGTCACAACTTACAAATGTTTATTCCAGCATCCGAGCGATGACCAAGGCCCTTTAAAAAGTTGGCAGTGGGCTCCTTAGTCCGGTTGATAGTTTTGCATGTCAACAGGCGACTGCCAGGGGGCGCTCTCAGAAATGCAGAAACTAAAACCTCTTTTATTGCTGTCTGTTAAGGCGGAAAATTGGCGGAAACCACGCCGCTGATCTGAAGGACACGCCCACTGATCCATAGTCGTTCACCGCCCCCGCCTGCCTATAGGGGGAGGCGCCGTGTCCACATAAATTGTTGTGCGTCTCCGTTTTCACTTTGATTCGATTTTGTTGTAAGAGCAAGAATTCAATTAAATCCCGCAGAGTACAGAAGCTGAACCACAGCCTGCTGCTGCTGCTGCTGCTGCTGCTGCTGCTTCAGTCCTCACCGACACCCCGAGGACACCAGCCTCCTTTGTTCCGCCCACCCACAAACCTTTTGAGACCATATTGGGGGAAAAAATATGTTTTCAAAGGGAGCTGATGTGGTGTAATTTTTGAAGTTAAATAAATATAAAAACTTTCAAAGCTGACAATTTTTTCCTTTTTTTTTATTTTGCTAGCCTACGATGTCTTCTGATGCTGTCAGGTTCTTCGGCTCGTCGTCATTGGTGTTTGGTTGTTGTGTGTGTTATGCTGAAAGTCAGGCGGAAGCTCTGATGAGTCACACGGTGCTGTTTTTTTTTTGTTTGTTTGGTGTTTTTTTTAAGCTTTTTTAAGCTTTGTTACCTTTTTAGTTTTTCAGTTTTTTACTTGAGCTTTTAGACCTTCTGTCTCGAGCCCCTCCGGCTCCTCTCTTGTTCAGGAATCCTGCCCGCTGGCTACCACACCTAGCGGGGCGCTAATTGGCTATCAAGAGAGGCTGGATGGAGAGCAGCGAGGCCGCAGCTCCTCGTTCCCACCCAGCGTGTTTCACAACAAACATGAGGCGCCGCCGCCTGCGCTGCTCCACGAGGCCAGCGAGTGTTGGGTTGACGGGGGAAAGGGAGGATTTAACCGTGTTGCCGCGGCAAAGTAACATTTTCAGCCCACACACACGCGCACACACACACACACACACACACACAGCGCTCCCCCTTTATGCTGCGGCTGAATAGCCTGGAGGGGGGAAGCTTGGAAAGTTGTGCAGCACAGCAGCAGACAAAGCCTCACCCCTGCATACCCCCTGCACACACACACACACACACACACACCTTTAAATTGTCTCATGCGCCGCTCCGCCTCCCGTCCCTCGCTGGGCGCCCATGTGAGACGGATCCCACAGACATTTTTTCCGCCGCAGGATTAACTGTGTTGCACGACGGGCGGCTCTGCCTCGCCGCCCCTCAAGGGCTTGACCTCCGAGGTGTGTGTTTGTGTGCGTGTGTGTGTGTGTGTGAGGTGAGCGGCAGGCCACTCCTTAAAAGGCTGTTAGATCCTCGCTGCTGCTGCTTACGAGCGAGCGTGCGGCCCAATGATCTGCCTGCGCTGGTGGAAAAAAGCCTGTTTTCTGGAAAGAGTTCATCCTCTGTGTGTGTGTGTGTGTGTGTGTGTGTGTGTGTGTGTGTGTAGTATCGTGGGGAACATGGGAGTGTTTTCCCTGATTTCTTCTTTTCCAGCAGACTGATGGAGGATGATGGTGTAACTTCCTGAACAACAGCCCTAAGAACCAATAAGAACAGTGTGTGTTTGTTCACACTGGGTGTGTGTGTGTGTGTGTGTGTGTGTGTGTGTGTGTGTGTGAGAGAGAGCCCAGGTTCGGTTGCCATGCCGACGCTGGTTTGACCAGAGATGTTCAGCGTTCAATTTAATGAATGAATTTTTCTCTTTCCTCTTTTTAAAGGCGCTGCCTGTTTGGCCACTCTAGTCTCAGTCAGCTGTGTACACACACATGCACACTCACACACAAACACTCACTCACACAAACACAAACACACACACACAATGATTGACCTGAGGTAAATAGTTTATTGATCGTTGAGGGGTGGGAACATGATTGAATTGGTCTTTAAGTGGCCACTCGATGTGAAGCCGTCCGGCAGGCAGCAGCAGATAAGAAGACGCTGAGAGGAGACAGGAAGTGGTTCAGCCGCTTCTCTTTCATCTGGATAATTCTCTTCTTCTTCTTCTTCTTCTTCTTCAAAAGGCTGCACTCAATTCTGCCCCAATTTTCTAAAACTTTCACATGATCCACCATCCAGAAAACCTCTCTGCGTTTAGTTAGCCCTCTGTTTGCGGCCGTCAGCTCCCAGAAGTCAGGGAAAGTCACATGACTTAGGAAGGATGGACTTTTCCGATTCCTGTGGAGTTCACTGACAGGATGGAGAGATCGTGGCTCAGGGTGAATTCTGGAAACCTGAAGCCTCTCGAGTTTCCCGTCAGGTGGAGCAGTCGAGACGTGTTGATGTTTGTGCGTTTTGCAAACACTCTTGAAAAAAAAAACAACTTCTGCTCCTGCACACAAGTGTCTTTGCTTTGTGTTCCTGGCCTGGAGAAAAAACACAAAAAACGACAACTCGCCTTTTTCTAGATTTTTTATTTTTTTTTTTTTTTCAGCTGGCCAGTCACAGCAGGGGGAGTTGACTGTGAAGGCGGAACCAGTGGATGGATGGAGCAGGTAGGGAGGGGAGGGGGCGTGCGGCTTGAACCAGAGCAAATCTAACCTTGTTCATGGTTGTAAGTGGACCATCAGGATTCAGTGATTAGATTTGGCAGTGGCCACAACAATAAACAGCCTCATGTTGGATTCAATCTCTTGACATGCTGAATAAAAAAAACAAAAACAAAACCTACACATCTCTCAGTGCCCGCCAGCCTTGGAACTCCTCTTTGCTCTCCCCTCCCTCCCTGCTTCTGTCTCTCTCTCTCTCTCTCTCTCTCTCTCTCTCTCTCTCTCTCTCTCTCTTCCCGCTCGAGAGCCGTCGCGCTCGGCTTCACTGGCTGCCAAAAGCCGTGTGCGGAGCAGATTGTGTCCGGCCGGCGACGGAACAGACGTTGTTGTGCTCGCTAGGTGCTGCTAATCAGGACTGGACGTCCCCGGATCGCCACCGCCGCCGCTGCAGGGGCGCCATCTGTGTCTGTGGTAGAGAGAGAGAGAGAGAGAGAGAGAGAGAGTTGGACCACTCCTCTCTCTCGGCCTCGGCCCGCTCTGCCAAGTCATCACACACAGACGTTTTTTATCCTTTTTAAATCTGACAGGTTTTTTCATTCTCAGACAAATTGCTTAATTTTGTTTAATTTGCGCTTTGAGACTCAACATCCATTTTCCTCTCTTGAAAGTAAAGTGACACTTTAATTTGTTTCAAGTTGCGCTGAGGTTGATCTGGACGCTGCGACCCCCAGGGTCACACGACGGCTTTGATTTATAGCATGTTGACAGTTTACATCAGGCAAGCTGCCAGGGGGCGTTCAGGGCCACCAGGCTGCCAGCAGTTTGTCTCCGTCGTCCTCAGACGGGACAGAAGCTCCTCGTCTCGTCCCAGCGACGTCTTGAACATGATTTCATTTCAGTTCTTGTCATCAGAGGAGGTGAAACTCCAGAGTTCTCAGCAGCGGAAACCTCTGCTGTAAATATCGCCGTCGCTCGCAGTCGCCTTGACGCAGAGTTAATGGTCTGTGAAACTCTGCAACTGTCGCGTGTTTGCTTTTGATGCAGCCGGTGTGTGACGGCCGTCTGTGCTGCTGCAGCTGCAGCTGCAACATTTGTTTGTTTCGTGACTGACTTGGAGCAAACATCCAGTCAAGGCGCTCAGTGCGTCCAGCTCGTACTCTTTGATCCATGTGTGTTTTTTGTTCTTTTTTTTAGCTGATATCTTCCTTGGAATCGGTTTCTGCTCTGCAGCTCGAGCACCAGACGACTCGGCCGAGCCTGGAAGTGATTGCAGCGGCCGTTCAAGAGTCACGGATAAACGGCAGTCTGAGAAAACAAACACACAGAAAAAGTGGGTAAAACCTGCATGAGTGGAATTTCTACCTTCTGCTGCACAAGCTGCAGCCGCAGCTCGTGCAAAACGGAAACAGCCGCTGGTCGAGGTTCAAGCAGAGGGCGGCGCAAAACATTTCTCTGCTCTTCTCTTTTCTTTTTTTTCATAACGTGCACTGCGAGAATGAAATCGGACGGAGAAGCCGCCGGGCTGCTGACCTGTTGCCATGACGACAGTTTTCAAATTGATTCCAGAGCGCCGCCGCCGCCGCTGAGGCCCCGCCCCTGTCAGTCAGCGCCAGGTCTCAGGCTTATTGGCCGTTGGCGACAGACCGGGCGGCAGACGAGCCGTCGGGCCGCCGCCCAAGAGTTCAGTCAGCGAGAGGCTGCGTTCAATGCCACGCCAGCGCCCAGTGAGGGGGAGGGGCCGGGAGGGGTGGGGGTGGGGGCTCCTCCATTCTCAGCCAGTTACAAACTCAGTGCTCAGCGTAGCTCATCTGGAACAGATGAGGGAGATCTGAAGGTTTCACATGAGCTCCTGATTTGGAAACATATGGCGGCGTCGGCGAGGTTGGATCAGACGCCACCTGCCGTCCATCCGTCCGTCCGTCCGTCCGTCCGTCCGTCCGTCCACAACCACCACAGCTGCCCTACCTTTGGAGGCAGAGATCGGTAACCCGACACGCCGTACGGAATGTTTCTCGGTGCTGTGGGACATTTTCCACCTGTTTGTAAATGGAAGTAATGGGGAAGAAGGAAGAAAGAAAAAGAACAGGCATGTATGCCCCGCCCACCAGCATGAAGTCGGGACACTGACAAGATCTGGAGACAAGTAAAAAAAACAAACCTCCCCTTGACTTCCATGATGTAGTCAAGGTGAAGAGAACCTCAGAGCCCAATGAGAAGCTGCTGGCCCTGTCGAAGGAGAACCGAGCGGCTCAATTGAAAAGTGCCTTCATCCTCATTCAATATTCAACCAGCGATCAAGTACAACAAGCTGCTTCTTTTATTTTGAAAGTAAATGCAGTGTTTCCTGTCTGGTTCCTGTGCTACAACATGAATCGGACGCTTCACCTGTGGAACCAGGTGGTGGCGCTCAGGTTCCCCCCTGGCCGACACTTCACACACACAGCTGACCGACTGCAGCGTTGACCACACTGACGCTGCAGCAGCAGCTTCCTGTTTCCTGTCACTGCTGGAAGCCTCGGCTCCTCCCCCCTCAGTTGTTCTCTGCCTGGAGCTTTTCAAGATGGACATTCACTTTAAACGTCTCAGCAAACCCAGCGACTTGCCAGCTCTGCCGTCTGAAGAGGTGCTGTTGCAGGTCAGCAGATTCAGGACCAGGCTGGACCAGAACCAGAACCAGGCTGGACCAGGACCAGAGGGTCAGGAGAGTCAGATTCTATCTCCAGTGACTCCAGACTGCAGAGCTGCTGATAACAGCGTCCAGTCGCTGCTCGGGGAGATAAAGGGAGGACGTGTCCGGAATGAAAAGATTCTCTGCACGTTTTCCTTCAGGGGAACAAAATAAAAGGAGGCGGAGGAGGTGTTTGTGGTTACCGACTGGAATCTGATTGGCTGTTGGGGAACCAGCATCAGGAGAAGTTGCTGAGTTGACCGACTGGTCCGGCGTGTTGTCGCTCCCTGATCCCCTCGATGCCGTCTTCACCACCGGCTCAGAGAGTGAATGAATTTTTTTTTTTTTCAAATCAGCAACTCTGAGTGTGAATGAGTGGCGGAAGGAGGGAGGACCCCCTCCCCCCAACGCACCCCCCCATACCCCCCCACCCCCCGGGACTCTTTCCCAGGACAATGTCAGGTCTGTCCGGCCTCAGAGCGCCGACACCACTGGCAGCTCGCCCCCGTACCTTCCCATCTCCGCCAGCCTGGCCCCGCCCCCCTCTGCCCTCCCACCCACACCCACACCCCCACCCCCACTTGCCCAGGAGCAGCTAAGCACTTGTGCAAAGTTCATAAGGCTTCCCTCTTGTTTGCTGTGGCAGCTCCATCCTGCTGAGGCGTCCCCCCCCTCCCCCTCCTCCACCTCCCCAAACCCCCTCACCCCATGCCTCACTCACCCACCCCCTCCCCGACACCCAGCGCTCAGTGCTTCTTTCATCCCCCTCCATCCGTCCTGTCCTTTAAAGCCCAGTTTGTCCGGCCGGAGCCCAAACTAAGTCGGGTTAAGAGGCTCGTTTGCTCGGCCAGTTGAATCGAGCGCAGAGCGCCGAGCCGGCCTGGTTTGTTTCTCCCTCTCAGGGGAGGAGCTCCAGTCTCACCCGCCACCATCAGCTGACTGGTAATAGCCTTGTTACTGGCGGTGAACTGGTTCCTGTTTGGAGGCAGCGGCACCTTCGCTCAGCTTTTTCCGACGGCGAGTTACGACTTTGCATCAGCATAATTCAAGCATGACCCTCCAACACCCCCCCTCCGCCTCCCCCCTCCATCCCTCCCCCCCTGTCTGCCTCCCACCTCCATCCATCCCTCTCCCCCCCCCTCTCCTTCCCTCATTCTTCCCTCTCCTTCCCCCTTTCATTTTCCGCCTTTCTCCTATTTAAAGCCCAAGTCCCAGTCGGCAGCTCTACACCATACATCATCCAGATCCCCACCCCACCCCCATGTGTCATGGGAGAGAGAGAGACTGCAGAGGACCCCCCCCCCCCCCTCCACCCCTCCTCCATCAGCCTGGTGGAAGGAGGCTCCTTATCGCCAGGCTCAGCTCCCCACTGACACGGCAGCAGGGCCGGCCGGCTCTGGAGGTCACCTGCAGGGTCACACATCCAGGCCCGGCTGAAGAGCCGCAGCCAACCACATCCAACCACAGCCAACCACAGCCAACCAAGCCATTGTTACATTAACAGAACTGAACTGGAGGATTGTGTGGCTTCTGCAGAGTCGACTCCTTTTGCTGATTACGATGAGGCTGAAGTCACAGATTTTCACCTCAGTCTATGTTGCTTTTCTGCAGAAATGATACAACTGACTGTTTTCTGAAGAGCTGGATAGTTATTATTATTAGCTATTAGTTAATAAGCTATTATTATTTCTATTATCTTGTGAGTCATTTTGACCTCCACTGGGATGAATGTCGAAATAAAAACAAAACAAAGCTAAACAGGTTTGATCAGAGGCCTCATAGCTAGCAACTTATGGACGAACGCGCACCTTCATTACCATGATATCGTTTTTTTCCAACATTCTGAATCAATTTCATAGTCAAATGAAGATTTATTTTGACTAATATGTGCTCCATATTTGGTCCTGTTATGGCGAATTATTGAGGGTTCCACTCCACTGCAGTAGGTGGCGCTGGCTCCCTTGTCATTCACAAACAAGATGTGAGACGCTGTTATTTGTTGCTCTGTGTGGCTGAGGCGGAGCCACAAACCAGGCAGTTTGCAGCAGAGCCTCTCTCTGAAAGCCACTCGCTGCTCCGCGCTAACGCCGCCCGACGCTCCTCAGCTACATTAGCTAATGAAGGAGACCAGAGACTCAGATTTTTCCTCACAGCGGGCGATCCGGACCCGACCAGCCTTGATCGCCCGACGCACCGGCCGCACCGTCTCCCTCTCTTTCACCCATCAGCAGCTAATCAGTGCCTCTGGCTTCAGGTGCCGCACCGCCTGCTGCGACCAGGGTGGGGGAGGGAAGGGGGGGTGAGCTGGATGGAACTCACATTCCTCTGCTCCCCTGCATACACACACACACACACACACACACACAGGCGATGAATAGCCCTGGGTCGGGGCTTTGTGGGGGCTGATTGTCGCTGGCTTAATGAGCGGCTCTGCCAAGTTCGCAGCTTTGGCAACATATGCGTCTTCTGCGGCGTCTCTGAGCCTCCAGCTCAGCTGCTGTTTGGTCGTCGTCCTCGCTGCTTTCTTTTTTATTTTTTATTTTTTTATTTTTTGCATCACCTGAGTCAGAGTAGATGCTCTGCTCCTCCCACTGGGACGGCGAGATGAGGAGGAGGAGGAGAGGACTGTGAGTATCCACAGTGTGTAACACAGCACCTCGGGGTGGTGTGTGTGTGTGTGTGTGTGTGTGTGTGTGAGTGTGTGAGTGTGTGTTGGGAGGTTCGGTGTTGCACTGTGTTTTTCAGGTGATGATTTGCACCACAGTGTTCTTGCAGAGGCAGACGGGATTTGTTCAGATTGAAAGATGTTTCTGTTCTGGGGTCAGTTGATGAAAAGGTGCAGTTCGCTGCCAAACACCACGCAGGAAGACGGGGATGTTCTCCTGGTCGCAATAAGGACGGCGCCAGGCTTTCTCTCTCTTTTGGCAAAGTCAACCAATAAAGTGGAGCACGGAAGCTCCCACATATCAATCAAACAGACATCATCGCTTTATGCGAGTGAAAATTGTTGGCGGGACCTTCATCATTTATGAGACGGGACGTGTCTCAGGGGGCGGGGCCAACATTGACAAATTATCCTGGCAAATTAAAAATGCATCCGTTTGAAGCGTCTGTAGCCGCCGCAGTGGATTGAGTTCATGTTGGAGCGAGCGACTCGTTCATATCGAGTCTCATGAATCTACAAATGAAGATGTAGGATAAATGACAATCAGCGCCATTGAGGTTTATGATGGTATTAAAGTGATATTCTGCAGTTTATTATGAGTATTGAGTTGATTTTCTAACCGCTCTGTCGTCGCTGTGAGGAAAATGAAAACGCACTCAGTGTGCACGTCAAGCAGCATTCCAGACACTTGCTGGTCTGCTGGATGTGCTGCAGGTGTGGATGCATGGAGGCTCTGAGTCCACGTCATGTAAACAGCTCTCCATCAGTGTCGGCTGGGAGGAGGTCCAGCTCCACCAGGACCAGGACCAGGGCCAGGACCAGGACCAGAACCTGGACAGGGATCGTAACCAAGACCAGGAGCAGGGCCAGGACCAGGACCAGGAGCAAGAGCAGGGCCAGGGCCAAGGCCAGAACTGGGCCAGGGCCAGAACCAGAACCAGGACCAGAACCAGGACACATGAAATGAAATGTTTTTTTTTTCTTTAGCTCAACCACATCAAGATAAATCGCCTCCATCTCAGATCCTCCACATGACAAAATTCTTGTCGCTCTTTTACATAAACATCACTTCGACAACAGCGGCGGTGGAGGTCAAAGGTCGCTGACTCACTGCAGGCTTGTGTCGCCTCCTTTGGGGGAAAAAAGAACAGTGACAGTCTCCAGAGAGTCTGTTTTCTCCATTTTAGGCTCTTTTCTGTCTAACGTGCGCTGTCGTGCTCGTGCCTGTGATAGTTTAAGGCCGGGGGCGGAGTCAAGGCAGCAGCCCTACACAATGCACAGAAGGTCCTGACTAACTGTTGTTCTAGGAAATTCCCAGAAAATTAGAAACTGTTATGAAAAAAAAAAACTCTGCTACTCCGTTGTTGTTGTTTTGTTTTCTTTTAAATCAGCCCCTTGTGATGTCACAAAGCATCACCCATATTCTCATACCACAATAGTGGCCACACAGGGCGGTTCGCCGGCGTCACCGCTGCAGCTGAAGGAATCTGATTGGCCGCCTTTGAATGTGACCTTTGCAGTTCATCTCTGAGGGGCCCTCAGGTGTCTGAGCTCTGCTCCAGATGAACACCTTCAATAAGTCACATAAACAATGTGAAACCTTCCACCTGGAAGGTCGGAGTCACCCGATAGCCGCAAGACCGCCGCATTATTGCAGTTTTTTTATATTTATTTTCAAAGTTGAATGACGAGGTCGTGTTTGGTTTTTTATGGCTGCTGTATTTCTGGACAATCTGCCCCGTCGGGGATGTGAAACAAATCTGGGCGCCTGTTCTGTGTTTGGTATTCTGAACTCAACCTCCGTTTGACCTGCACGAAGTGCCGGAGAGCCACAGGAAGTCCTGCGGCTCCTGTCAGAGCCACTTACCTGGAGTGACACCGTCCAGACGCCGGGCTCAAAGCCCCGGACAGGAAATTCTGACGCAAAAAAAAAAGTTACGATTTCACCCGTTTTTGCACGTTGAGCCCCTGCAGGGATTAAAAATGCTGGGCTTGGAGTGGCGGTGGGCGGGACATCAGGTTCCCTGGCAGAAATAAATTGCTCTGGGGTTCCGACAGGAGGGACGGACTCGGCGATATGAAAGCCATCGATCACAGCCCGTCGCTGCCGCCGCCGCCGCCGCCGCCACCGCCGCCGCCACCGTCGTCATCCGACGGGAAGATTGCCCCGGATCGGGCGAATTACTAACGCGGAGAGGGAGCACGGCGATGCTGTGCACAAAATTATATTCCCCGGTCGTCGCCCCCTGCAGCCTGACCCGAGAATGGGGCGGAGGGAAGGGGGCGGGGGGGGACCTGCGCTGCCTCTCTGTCCTCCTTTAAACACGACAGCCAGCTGTTAGATTTCTCTCCACACGCTTCAGTGATCCAATTCAGAATTCAGCGGCATTTTGACGATAGTTTGCAATTTTTTAAATTTTTTTTTTATCGGAGGTCTAGAATGAAAAATCCTAATCGGCAGCTGAAGCCAAAACGTGGTTGTGGTTTCAACAATCACTGCTTGTCTTTCCGCTGATGAGCAGTCAAAGGGCCAATCTGCTGCCCTTTGTGATGTCACAAAAACCTACTGTTTTTGAAACTGGCTGCTGCAGTAAAAGCACGTTCGGGAGGAGAAGTTGACTTGTCATTAGAGAGAGAGAGAGAAAAAGAGAGAGAGAGAGAGAGAGAGAGATTGATTGTCAATTGAAGTCAATTTGGCTGAATGTGGAACCTTTGCAGACTCAACGTGGCCGGACTATAAATATATTTCAGACAAAAAAACCTCCTGCCTGTTGCTTCCAAAATCCATATTTATGGCCTTCATTTGCATTTCAGCGGCCGTCATTGTTGGCTTCAATCAAGGCAGGAGCGCCGTGTTTTATCACGTCGTCAGTTCACAGACAAAGACTATTGTTGGGAAACATCTGGACGATGAATTGTGCACCATGTCGTCATCGAACTCAAGGCTGTATTTTTGTTTTTTTTTCTGCTATGCAAAATGCTAATTTGGTCACATGATCTCTGAGCAGCAGGCAGGGCTCCCCGTGCTCGTCACTCATTGGCTCATCTGTCATTCCTCCTCCCCACCTGCAGGGGTGAGCAAAACATTTTCAAATGAATAATAATAATAATAATAATAATAATAATAATAATGATAATAATAATAATAATAATAAATAATAATGAGAACTCTGGGGTTTTATGATTGTTCCACCAATTCTTTTTTCCCCTCTCCTCTTTTTCTGCAGCTCATCATCAGAGCCTCATTTGCAAACTAAATGATCCACTCATCGCAGGGAGGTAGACAACAAAAAAGTGAAGAAGGGAAAAGGAGCAAAACTGCGTTTTTCACATCTTAAGCGTCGCCAGTCGGTCGGCGCTCGGCGTTAATCAGCTCGCCCGTCGCTTTTAATTGTTCTCAGGCGATCAAACAGGAATGGGAGTGGAGGAGAGGGTGGGAGGGGAGGAGGGGGGGTGTTGGAGTGAGGGAGGGGAGGGGGTGTAGCTGCTGTTTCCCTGTCTCAGGTCTTTAACGGAGAGAGTATTTTAATCCAGTCTGACAAGACGAGGATCTGCTTAATCCCATTACAAGCCTTCACATTAAAGTACAGTACAGGCCGCCTGTTGTCTCCTCACGCGTGTGTGTGTCTGTGTGTGTCTGTGTGTGTGTGTGTGTGTGTGCCAAAGGCAGATGGTGCCAGCTCACTGTCGGCCCACTGTAGTTGTGACCCCGCCCAGTCACCAAAACAAGAGGGAGAGCCACGAGTGACAGGAAACATAGTCTCTCTATCGATCTATCTATGTGTCTGTCTGTCTGTCTGTCTGTCTGTCTGTCTGTCCTAGCCAGCTCCCCTCTATCTCTATTTTCGTTTGTTTGTTTTGGTTTGTGTTGTTTGTGTGTGTTGCTGTGTGTGTTCTCTGGTTCAGAGTTGAGGTGGCGAGAACGGACGGAGGAGAGCAGATGGCTGAGAGAGGAAGAGACAGAGTGAGAGAGAGAGAGAGAGAGAGACGGCAGACTTCGGCAGACGCAGTCAACCACAGACGGCGAGAATCAACGCAGTCATCGGAGCGCCAAAGGGAGTGCCAGGAGGCGTGATGAGGGCAGGGGGCGCTGTTGAGTCTCAGAGTGTTTGAGGGGACCTTCACTTTCTCCTCAAGATCACAGAAAACGTGAAAAAGTGTCGAAAGAAATCAAGCCAGACAGTCAGTCAGAAGGTTTTGGGCCTTGATTATTATTATACATTATAATATTTTTGCGTCGTACTGTTGGGGGAGGGTCTCACACGGCTTTGGGCCCCGCCCACTCTGAGTGAGAGGAGGCGGAGCTTGGTGACGGCCTGTAAATCAGCCCAGCCGGGCGACGACTGGTTCCGACTGGTTGGTGCAGCGTGTACTAGTCGCTGTGAGCCGTCCCTGTTAGATGTGGTAGATGGGAGCCTCCCCTCCACCAGATGGCCTCGCTGCGTCCAAACAAGTGTTTTAACAAGGAAGGGGCGGGGCCGGCTCGTCAAAACCAGAATGCAACTCAGTGTGTAATCCATCTAAGGCTGCATCAGGTCGGCGCAGGATTCCACTAAGCTCAATGGGAGCACATTGTCTTGGGATTGGAACGCCCCCCACTCCTCTCCTCCCTCCCTACCCCCCCTCTCTCTCCTCTTTTCCAGGCCTTTTCCTCTCGCCAAGAAAGCAGGAGCCAATTAGCACAAAACCTCTTTAGCTGTTTGATTTTAATCTGCGTTTAGTAACATAAATCACAGCGCTCGGAAACGGAGCCGAGGCCCCGGGGAGCCTCGCCGACGCCTAATCACCCCGAGGCTGCTTTGATTTAGAGTCGAGCCGGGCTGCGCAGAGCCACTCAGTCCCACAACCTGGTGTTGTAGGAGGAGTTTACAAGGGGTCGGAGGTCACCGCTTGACTCAGGGGGGAAAGGTCCGTATCGAGTTACAGGCCTGAGTTAATACCATTAAGGTGACGCTAGCACGCTAACTCGCTCGCTAGCTGTGGTTCACAGGTTCACAGGCTGGCCTCTCCAGATCGACCTGCACGGAATGCATGAAATCCACTCTGCTCTTCCCGGGTCAATTTTTCAATCTGCCATCCTCAGTTTGGTCACTTGACCTCGGCGGTTCTCATTGAGTGTGTGTGGGCAGCAGGCGCTTCGGCGGTTCAGCGGTTCAGCGGCGGCGATCTCGGCGCAATTAGAGGCTTTTATCAGCGTGGAGCTGCTTCCAGTTCGGTCATTAGTTCAGCATGCTGCACAAGCACCGGCGTGAAACCACCTTCCTGCAGCCTTGCTGTGCTTTCTCTTCCGTCCAGTGAGTCCGTGGTTGACACGCCCACTCAGAACACACTGCCGGAAACCACATTATGGGCGGTTGACTTGCAGAGGAACCCCAGTGAGTGACTGAATGATCTGACTGATCTGTCGTATTCAAGCGGACCAATCAGATTCGTCATTGTAGTCCCGCCCCTTGGCCAGCCAGTAAAATTTTATTTCTTATCTTATTTCATTTTTTGAATATTATTTTCCACACCAATCACAATATTAGCCTTCAACCAAATCCTCTGTTTTTCATCGTTATAACGCAACGCGTTAGCGATTCCGTCGCCATGTCGCTCCGTGTGTGTCTGGGCTCGCCTGTGCAGCCAGCGGACTCCTGCTGTCCCACTGCTGACTGCGTGCAGCGCTGCAGCCTGATGTTTCTCCTGCCAGTTTGACTGTTATCTCTCCAAGGTCGTTATCGGAAAACAGCCGACTTTTTAAAGCGGCTCCCGAATTGTGCCGACTGTGTCTCAACTCTCCGCGGTGATTTTGATTTCGATCTCGGCTTGGTTCCCGAACACAGTGCCTCATTTTTATTCATTCATTCATTCGTTTATTTATTTATTTATTCTTTTTTTTTTCCTCCTGCAATGCTAAACATCTGCCTGCTACCAGTGAACCCACAGGCTCCCTTCCATTGTGTTCCATTGTCTCATTAGAAATACAGTTATTTCCCCCCAGACGGCAGAACAGTTTGACTCCCATGGGGGAGGTGGAGGGGTGAGCGGGGGGGTGATGGCAGGATCTGATGCGAACATTCTGAAGTCTGAACTGCAGCCGAACTCTGTGTTGACGCATATTAAAAGGCGCCGACTCGTGGCTGGTTACGGCCGGCTGAGCGCCGAGCAGCCGGCGGTGTTGTCGGCTCCCCCGGTGGTCAGAAGAGCAGCTACAAGCTGTCCTAGAAGTCGCTAGAAGTCATCACCTCATTTGCATAATTGCTCATGTGCAGTGTCAGAGTAACATGCACTGCAGGGCTGCATGAGAGGAAAAATGTGGTGGCAGAGACAAATAAATACGTTGAATGTGTTGAGAAATTGACTTCTTCTTCTGAGGGAACAGAGAGACTCTGGCCGAGTGACTGTTTTGGTTTGTCACCTTTACGGCTTCATGGTCCACATAGGATCCGACCAGTGACCAGTCAAAGTACCACAGTACCACAAGAACAAAGTCACTATCCGAACCACAACATCTGGAGCATCAAAGCAGTCGACAGGAAGATTGTTGTGTAGTTTTGGTTGTTTAGTTTTGTTTTTGGGCTTTGTCTCTTTCCGTCTGCCGCAGACTCACCAGGCTCCTCCCCCTTCTCCTCCTCCTCCTCCTCCTTCTCTTCCTCCCGCCAGGTGCCACGTCTCCAGCGGCGGAGCTCCAGAGACATGAACTGAGGACGCCACTGGGTGGGCGGGGAAAGAAGCGTCGCTTTCTTGAGCACGGGACTGAGATTCGATTCGCTGAGAGCCAATGGCGTCGCAGGGGAGCCTGCCATTGGCCACACTGGGTGTGATCACCTGCCTGTGTGCCTTCCACTGGAGCGCAGCCATGGACATCCCACTGGAGGGTGAGTGCAGCATGAATTCATCATTTAACCATCATTAATCATTCACCACAGAGCGAAATTAATGGGTGTGGCCTCGTTGCAGGACTCCAAGATAGCACATTAAATACATATTTCATGAAAGGGAAAAAAGAATAAATGAATGAAAATACACATTAATGGCATTAATGATGTGAGTTCAAACCAGCTACCTTCAATGACGCAAATACAAAGTAGCTTTAATGGCATTCGTAGCCAAGCAGCCAACTGTCACACGGTTGCTTCCCTGAGAGGGATGTCAGTGAGGTAGCAGCCCCCTTTGTGACATCACAAAAGCAAGAACAGGATTGGTTGTCCAGACAGGGATGACCTCATCACATCACAAACAAAAATAAAACCAGTCTCACATTTTCTTTCTGGAAGACAATTTAAATATGTAACAATGAAATGAATTTGGGATTAAAATGAGAATTTTCGATTTGGATGATTTACAACACGGCTGCCATTCTTCTGTCAACCTCTGACAGCGTCTCACTGAGTCGGCGGGGCGAGAGACGTGAGGCGCATTCATAAAAAAAACAAAAAGAAAAAAGTGCACTGCTGAATAATTGAGGCGAGAAGAGACGAGAAGAGGAGGGAAGAGAAGAGAAGCATCACACCGCTGGGAACTGTTGCATCGTGTGTTCTGAACACTTAGAGCCGTTATCCGCCTTTGAATTGTCTCTCTGTTGCGTTGGATCTGCACGTTTGCTCAGTTTCCTTGGAAACGTTCGCATCAAACATAGGCCGCTAAATAATTCAGAAATATCTCGTAAGGTTGCCAAACAGGGTTTTTTTTTACAGTGTTTTACAGATGTTTCTATTATCCATCCATCCATCCATCCATCTATCTTCTAGACTCCCTTCTTCCTGCACTCAGGGTTGTGGAGGTCTGCTAGAACCTATGTTCTTCCTCTTCTTCTTCTTCTTCTTCTTCTTCTTCTTCTTCTTCTTCTTCTTCTTCTTCTTCTTCTTCTTCTTCTTCTTCTTCTTCTCGTGATCATCATTATTATTATTATTATGAAAAGAGAAATAGAAAAACAGCAACATATTCCAGTTGACTGCTGTCAGAATCTTTTTCTCCTGCTCAGGTTGTGTTTGTATGACTCATACACCTGTTTGTTTTTAAAGACATGAGGGAATTCTGCTGACTGTGTTTTGTTTCTCTGTTTTTCTACCCTCCTGCCCTCCCCTCCCCCCTCACCCTTACTGCTCCAACCCCCCCTCCCTACTCTCCCCCTGCACCCCACCCCGCTGTGGATTTTGTAGTTTTAGGTCGTACAAACAGTAAGTTCACCCCCCCGATCGCTGCACTCGAGTCGACGTGTGTGTCGGATCTGAATCTCATGTGTCATCCATCAGTGGTGTCAGTGTGTGTGTGTGTATGTGTGTTTTTGTGTGTGTGTGTGTGTGTGTGTGTGTGTGTGTGAGAGAGAGAGAGAGAGAGAGAGAGAGAAGTGCTGCTAATCTGCCGCAACTTCCTGGAACAGTGGCATGATGTCATGGTTCATCCTCCTCCACATGTGGTCGCGCTGCGCCTGCCCATCAGCACTCAAGAGTTTTTTTTCTCAATGTTTTTAAGCGCTCAGCATCACAAACCCCCATCCTGTCCCATCACCAGGCAACAAGCAGTAAGGAAACCTGCTGGTGGATCACACAGGTCCATCCAGAACGTTTCAAAAGGAGACGCCTGCTCCACCTTGAAGAAGAAAAATCCTCTCTGTGGTTTTAATAGAGTTGCCGGCTAAAACGGGAGCCTTTCACCGTAGATCTGACTTCAGATCCATCAGAAATGATCCACTTTAAAATCTGCTTGTTAGGATTTTGATTCTCGGCTGGGGCCATTTAAGACATGACTGCTCTTCTGTTTAACATCATAATAACATATCCATTAAATTTTTTGCCATAATTCTGCCATGTAAGGGCTCCTATGTGTGCATTTTATTGAATTTCATGTGTTAGAATTTTAGACTAGAATTTCGCATGTCAGAAGTAGCTTTGTAGAGTAGCCACTGATTTCCTGCCTCCTCCTGATTGTCCCTGAAATCCGCCTGGTAACAGCGTCATTTCTAGCATACTTCCATTTGGGTCCTTTAACATGATTCAGGTGTGGAAAAAAATAAACAGAACCCTGCAGTTTAACAAGGCAGCGTGTTAACCAGAACATGACCTGATCGTCTTGATACTGGAAAACCGCTGTGTGCACATTAACGTGTCCTTTGAGACAAATGTGCAAAGGGCCTCGAACCATTTTACCATTTGACCTCTTGGCCCTTCGCTAAATTTTAAGCTCACAGGTGTTTCCTCTGCAAGTCAGACACGGTGCTGCAGGTCAGTAGCCAGAGTGTTGGGGAGCCGCAGCCCACTGAGCTGTCGCTGCACTGAGGCCCCTGCTGTGCTTCTAATTCTCTGTCTGTTTGTTTGTCGTCCAGTCGAGCAGCTTCCCACCATCACGGCTCAGTCTCCCAGCTCCCGCATCGCCTTCCCCTTCGACGAGAACTTCCCCATGACGTGCGAAGCCAGAGGGAATCCCGAGCCAGAGTGAGTGGCCCAGGCTGGAGTGACTCCTAGACGGGAGGACGCGTTCACAAAAGAGCTCATTAGCAGTCGGACATCCAGCCATAACCAACAACAGCAACAGTGACAACAACAGCAAGGAGGCCTTGTGTTGGTGCTGCTGCGGCTTCACTGGGAAACTGATCCCACTGGACTTTTTTCTCTGTGCAGATTCAGATGGACAAAGAACGGGATGGAATTCGAGCCCTCGCTGGACCCCCGGCTGGTGAAAGAGGAAAATTCCGGGACCTTTGTGATCCCCAATAATGGGAACCTGACAGAGTACCAGGGAACCTATCGCTGCTACGCCTCCAACAGGCTGGGAACGGCCATATCACAGGAGATCGACTTTATCGTGCCCAGTGAGTCACATACCAGCTGTGTTTGTGTGTGTGTCACGATGAGTGTGTTGAGGTTCTTTGAAAGTGATTCAGGACCAAAGGTCGGGTCGGATGACTGGACTATCTCACTGTGAGCCTTATTGTGTTGGACGTGGCCTGAAGTCCTGAACCGGGTTTGAGTCAGAAGTGTTTCCCTGCTCAGTGGAAACTCGGAGATGAAGCTCGACGTCTCGCAGCAACATCTTTCTGCCCTTGAAGTGAAGTTACAGAAGTCGGCCTATGAATCAAAGGTTGTCAATCACAACAGTTTTACCTCCAACCCAAATTTGGCTTGGAGAAGAACTTCCTCAGCCCTGTGATTGAGGCTCTTGAGCGCCCCCTACCCTGTACAGAGCCACACCATCAGCTCTGAGTTGGACTGTGTGTCCGGCCACTCTGCTGTTTATAGAGACAAAGAAATATTGTAGTCTTTTTGCCACGATCAACTTAAGTTTAATATTGTTTTCCTCCAGCAGGGGGTGCTTTCTGACAGTTTTTGGCTGAGCTTGAGGCAGCAGTAGCAGTGTTTGCTTTCCCTCTGCAGACTGACATATAAACACCAGCAAACACTTGTACTCATATTCGACTTGGCTGCACGAAACTCTCAGACAGCACAACACACATTCCGAATGGTTTCACTGCCATCTGCTGGCCAACAAAGGAACTGCATCACGGGGTGTTTCCCAGCATTCCATTAACCCTGACTGACTCTCCTTCCTCCTCTTTGGTCTTTTCCAGACGTTCCCAAGTTTCCCAAGGAGACGATCGACCCGGTGGTGGTGGAGGAGGGCCAGGCTTTTGTTCTGAAGTGCAACCCGCCCACTGGGATCCCACCACTGCAGATCTACTGGATGACCATCAGTGAGCGCTTCCTCTGGCCTGACAGCGGCGGCGCTGTTTGCATCGTCGCTCATCATGTCCTGCTTTTTCTTCTGCCAACAAATGTGAATGTGTGCATGCCAATTTTTTTGTTTTTGTTTGTTTGTTTGTTGTTGTGTGTGCATGTTCACGTGCACAGACCTGCAGCACATAGAGCAGGATGAGCGGGTGTCCATGAGCCTGGACGGAGACCTCTACTTCTCCCACGCCGTGGAGAAGGACAGCCGCAGGGACTACTGCTGCGTCGCCGCCTTCCCCACCATCCGCACCATCGTCCAGAAGACGGCCATGTCGGTCGTCGTCACCACCAGTAGGTGTCGCTCTGCCCTGGCGTTTCCCTCTCCCTCTCTCTCCCTCTCTCTATCTAAAAAATACCCTTAGAAAGCCACTCATGTTTTTTTTTTCTGTGATTATTCCATCACAGCGTTTGTATTCATGTGCATCTGCGTTTGATTTTTTGTGTTGTAATTTTATTATTTTTTGTCCTTTTTTTGGTGATGTTTTCTCATTTTACGGACTGTCCTCATCTCCACGTTTTTTTTTTGTCTCATTCATATCCATTTCAGAGAAAAGTGACATGAGTCCTGATGCAGGTGAGTTTTTGTTTGTGTTTTTTTATTTTCATTTTTTTTTAACCCATGACAGACAGAACGGTGACTTTCTGGATGCTGTGTCACGTGACTCTATTGCGTTAAAAGCTCTCATTTTATTTTCGTTTTCTTTATTTTGCTGCTCTCCTTCAGCCAATGCAATCCTGGAGAGAAGACCCTCCATTCTGACGCCCTCTGGTGTCAGATCAGCGGTACAGCGGGTCAAAGGAGAAGACCTCATGCTGGAGTGTATTGCAGAGGGATAGTAAGTCACATACATATATATTCAAAATACAAATGATATATATCGTTTAACCTTCTTGTGACCTTGATTACATTTTCCTGAAGATAAATGACAGCAGCTTCACGTGTCTCTCCCCATCTCTCCTCCTTTCCCTCCCAGTCCGACTCCAAGGGTGGAGTGGGTGAAGATGGGTCACCGGCTTCCCCCCAAAGCCAAAGTAGAGAATCATGGGAAACTGCTGAACGTGCCTGACGTTGAGCAAGAAGACGGCGGCAATTACATGTGCAAGGCGAAGAACCTGCTGGGAGAGACGATGCACTACTTCACCGTGACGGTGGAAGGTAGCGACTGCACATCGCAATCACTTCAACTGCTTTTTTTTGCAGCTGTGAGAAAAAAATAGGGAAGTAGGTACAAGAGGAATTATTTGGTGAAAGTATTCAAATTCTATACGGAAGTAAAAGTACAGGTACTTCTGCAAAAGAAACACAGTCACCAGGATGTGGATGGTGTTCATTGTAACCTCTCGCTCCTCTTGTCTCTCCAGAGCCTCCAGAGTGGGAGTCGGAGCCCCAGAGTCAGCTCAGCATGATCGACTCCAAGGTGGTGGTCAAGTGTTCGGCCGGCGGGATGCCCGAGCCGAGCATCACCTGGAGGGTCAACGGTGTCCCGCTGCATGGTGGGTCCCAGTGCAGGCCCCCACCTCAGGTTTTAGACTGGTGGTGTTAGACCAGGAGAGGAACCAGAAAACTCTGGCCTGGTCTGGTCTGGTCTGGTCTGGTCTGCTGGGTCTAGTCTGGTCTGGTCTAGCCTGGCCTGGATTGGTCTGGTGTGGTCTGGTGGTCTGCTGGGTCTAGTCTGGTCTGGTCTAGCCTGGCCTGGCCTGGTCTGGTCTGGCCTAGGCTGGCTTGCTCTGGTCTGGTCTGGTCTAGCCTGGCCTGGTCTGGTCTGGCCTGGCCTTGGCTGGCTTGGTCTGGTCTGGTCTGGTCTGGTCTGGTCTGGTCTGGTCTGGTCTGGCCTGGTCTGGCCTGGTCATCCACTGTTAAGATTGCAGCATTCATTTTTCCTTCAGTCAACACGATTCTCCAAGATTTAGTCACATTTAGGAGCAGTTGGCTTTCTGATGGGGTTCGTCACTTTCAGAAGCTGCATGAAAAAGAAAAGAAAAAAAGCCTTTCGACGTGTTCACTTGGCCAAGCTTTTAGCAGCGCTCAATGTCAACGGAAAGGTCGTCTTAATTTATGCTGATTTATGTCAGTTTGCGCTGCTGAAACAACTCTCTGCTCCCGCTTGTCTCTCAAGTGGACACGGCGCTTAAACAAACCCTAAAAGCCTCCCGTCTCTCCGCTGCAGCTTCATCGATATTCATGGCTCCGCCTCCTTCTCCCCCCCCCTCACCCCTCCACCCCCCTACCGAGACCTTCGCTCACTCGGCGCAACGCAGCACGGAGGGGATTTTTAATCAGGGACAGGACAAATAGTCAGCTAGTCTAAAACTGTTGGCAAAACACCATCGGACGAGGTGTTAAATCCACTGTATGACGGTTAATTAGCGCACTGCTTTGGGCAGGTTGGGGATTTCACTATGGAGAGAGAAACCCTCGGGGGAAATTAAAATGAAAAAAAAAAAAAAAACCCTTCAAAAACGCAGGGTTTTGTCCAGCCCAAAGGTTTTTGGGCTGCCTTGGTGGTCATGATGCAGGAAGAACAGGCTGAACTTCACAGCTGAGAGGAGAATATGGTTGCAGGTTTCCTGCTTCATGTGTCCTGTAATGCTTCTCTATGTAGTACACAGTCAAAAAAAAAAAATCACTTTTATTTTCAGGTTAGGTAGTTACGATGTATTTCTGTCTTTTATTTGTATTAACAAAACATTCACGTAATTTACCCATACTGTTCACTTGCAGAATCCCCTGCAGCCAACAGGGAGGTTCTGGGCGACACCATCGTCATACACAACGCCAAGGCCTCTGACAGCGCCGTCTACCAGTGCGAGGCGGCCAACGTGCACGGGAAACTCCTGTCCAACGCCAACATCATGATCATGAGTGAGTTCGCTGATGGAAAAACAATAAACAAGAAAACATTTGAGAGCTCAGGGATAAAATGCTGCGAGTTTCCTCCGTGGCTCCCAGTGGTGCCAGGTGAACGATCATGATAGTGTTTGTACGATGGTTTGGCCCGATCAAAAATGTTAAATGTACGACAATTTGACCATTTCATGAAGTTTGTCAGTTGATTTTTTCCGAGCCCTGGAGCCATCTCTCACCATGTGACAGGGTTTCCAGCCTATCAGGCTTCGTTGTTGAGCGTAAGACGGAAAACAGGTCCCTCGGTCCGTCTGATTGGCTGGATGCTCGGCGCCGCCTGAGCTGAACGAGAAGCTCACAGGTGTTGACGGCTGTGTGATAATTTCAGTCAAAATACGATTTTCATTCAGAGTCTCTGCTACAATAATCCCACATTTGCCACCTGGCAGCATCGCTGGTGACTCCACTCAGGCGTCACTGTCACAGGACAAACGTGCTGCTTTAACAGGCAGCAGATACAAAAGGCAGGATGCTGCTCAGCGCCGCCCCCTGTGGGCCAGATCCTAAACACAACCTCCAGCGTCTCTCAGTGCGACTCTGGGATAAACTCCTCCCACTCCTGCCCTTCCACGGCTGCAGGATACTAGGAAGTAATCTGAAGAGGAGGCGAGGAGGCAGCACCTGCCAACTGTTGCTTTAACAAACTCTCTGCAGATCTGGCTCCCGTGGTTCTGACCCCCGATGAGGAGGAGTACTCGGCCGTGGAGGGGAAGGTGGTGAGGATGCGCTGCGAGGTCTTCAGCTCGCCTCCTCCCGACATCCACTGGTGAGTCTGTCTGACTGTCAGTGTCTCCAGCCCACCAGCAGATGGCAATAGATCTCAACCCAGTTGCTGCTGCTGCTGCTTCTTAAAATAAAAAAATCCCTCAAAGTCTCCCAACCGCAACAGCAGCTGCGGCGAGGCTCATTTTGCAGTGAACAACTTTCCTCACACCCGTCTGGTTAATTGAGCTGCGGCTGAGTTTTTAATTGGACGCGGCCTCCCGCCACCCCAACTCTCACCGGCTGAACGTCAATGCTTGGCCCTTTTCCAGGAGCAGAGGCGACTCCTCCCCCGAGCCCGTGCAGGACCCCAGGTTCAGCGTGCACGCCGACGGCACGCTGGAGATATCTGGCGCGCGTGTGGAGGACGCGGGGCGCTACACGTGTCTGGGCAAAAACACGGAGGGAACCTCAGACATCCGCGCCACGCTTCACGTCAAAGGTCTGCACCCAGCATTGTTCTGTATCCATAAAAAAGCTGTAGAAAATTTATTGTATTAATTTTTTTTTACATCCTGGCAGATCCCACCAGGATCGCCGTCCCCCCCGAGGACCTGCACATCCTGATAGGAACCACGGCGCAGCTCTCGTGCACCGCTGAGTATGATGCGTCCCTCAGCGACGACTTTGAGCTCCTGTGGGAGAAAGACGGTGTGGAGATCTCGCTCAACGACACCGAGGCTTCCAGGTGGGAGTTCAATGACCTCCAAGCAGCACAATGCAGTCTGTCCATGTCTGACTTCTTCCTCTTTTTTATGATTCATTGACTTTTTGAGAATGACGTTCTGTAATTATTCCTGCGAGACAGCGCCCCCCACTGGCCTGGTGGAGGACTCTGTTACTCTGGTTGCCTGCCCAGCACCCTCGGGGGGAAAAAAGGAAACCCACCTCACTTTTTCACTACTGGGATGATCCTGGGAAGTCAGCTGAAATTAGCGCCATCTACTGGCAAAGACATGACGTATAAATTTAAGTATTGAAATTTCACATCAAATATTCAGTTTGTAAAGGAGGGTTTTTACTTATTTGAACATACAACGCCATGGTTAGATGGCGAACCAATGGTTACCTTGATGCTATAAAAACGTCACTTCCGGGGTTGGCCAGCAGGAGAGAACGGCGGTGACGCAACCAGGAAATACACCGAAGGCTTGACCGTCCCGGGTGGTTACCGGGGAGGCGGGGCTTGGTTCATCCTTCTCGGCCGGGGCCTTGGGAGGACACTTCCTTCAGACTGAGGATGCTTCCTTTGAAGGATGCAGACCCTGAATTGAGACACAGCCAAGGTGTGTGTGTGTGTTGGGGGTAGGCAGTGATCAGAACAGCAGAGGGCGCCAAAGAGACTAAAGAACACACAGAAAACAGAATAAGAGAAGCAGTGCAGACTGCAGGGCAGGCAACCAGAGTGATGGAATCATTTTACAGTGATGTCATTTTTTGGAAGTGAAAGATTGACTTGAGTTTGTCTTTTTGCCTTGCGTCCATCCTCAGGTACTTTGTGGAGAACGGCGTTCTGCAGATCGTCAACGTGAGTCACAGCGATCGGGGCGTCTACACCTGTGTGGCCAGGACGCCGGTGGACGGAGACGAGGCCTCAGCGGCGCTCCTGGTGTTAGGTGAGCCGGCGACCTCGGAGGGACCAGACCTGACCCTGTGTGACATCTGCGGTCAATATATAAGTCATGGGAACCACAGCTTTTCTACTTGCAGCTGATGATTGATGTGTCTGTCTGTGCCACGGTGTTGTGATGGTTTTCAGACGTCCCCGACGCACCCGAACACTTGGTGCTGTCCGAACACAAGGGCAAAAGTGTGAAGCTGAAATGGATCCCGGGGGACGATCACAACAGCTCCACCACAGGTACGGAGGGGAACCGCGGTGGGCGCCTTCTCTCCAGGAAAACAAACCTTGCTGACTGAAGTTAATTGTCGTTAAAATCTCTATCAGACTTGTGAGTTTTACATTTAAATGTCTGAATGGTGAGCAAGAGCTTCTCAGTGTCAACATTTACAGTCTGTGACCCTAACCACTGGAAATGCAGTTGTCCTCGTGATGAACTACTAAACGAGGAGCGGAAGGCTCTGACGGCCTCGCTGTCTCTGTCCCGGCAGAGTTTGTCGTGGAGTTCGAGGAGAGCCAGTGGGAACCCGGCATCTGGAAGGAGCTCCTGCGAGTGCCGGGCAACCACCACTCGGCCGTGCTGAGGCTCCACGGCCACGTCGACTACCGCTTCCGCGTGTCCGCCATCAACGGCGTGGGGAGGGGTCGGCCCAGCGAGGCCTCGGAGAGATACAAGACTCCTCCGTCAGGTTTGCCACACCCCTCTCTTAGGCGTTGCTGCGTTTCTATGCCATTACAACCGAACCTGATCTCTTTCCCTTCCAAACAGCTCCTGACAGGAACCCCGAAAACATCAGGATCGAAGGTCACGTTCCTCACGAGATGGACATCAACTGGGAGGTCGGTGTCTTTATTGCAGCTGGCCGGCGTGTTTAAACGTCAGCACCTCCTTTCCCTCTGCATCTGCCGCAGCCTTTTTTTTTTTTTTCTTTTACTGCCGGCGACCGACGGGAACTTAAGAATGAGGAGCGGCCCCCTCTTTGACGTTGCACTCTGCAGTTCAAACCTTTAGAAACGCTGTTTCCTTTTTTCCCCGGCGCCGTTTCTGAACGGCTTCCAATTCCCTTTTCTTTGATTGGAAGAAGAGAGCATGAAAGGAAACTTTTTTTCTTTTCTCCGCTTTTTTAAACCTGTACAGTAATATATTCAGTTTCATTGTGAAAAAGAAAAAAAGATAAATCTCCCTCCTCACCTATTATCTGGCTCTCCTCCGAAGCTGGCTGGATTCACCAGCTCGCCCGCTCCGCTAATGATTCACTTTAGCGGCTAATGGTTTATCGTTCCTTTCCCGCAGCCTGGCCGGCCTCGTCCTTCAGCCAGGCGGTGGATCGTTTCATCTCGGATGTCTCCCTGTATCAGAGCAGAGCCGCACTGGCCGAGTCGGGTCAATTGTTCCTTTGTTTTAATGGACGTCGGGCTAAAAGCCGCTACCGGGTGTTTTTCTTTTTTTCTTTTTCTGAGCCCAGTTCACTCGGCCAGCTTGTCATGCTAATCCTGCAGAGCCCAGATCTTACGCAACTGTGAACGTCTCTGTGTAACCACTCACCCCATTGTTCCCTGTTCACACACTCATCCCAGTCTCTCTTTCCTCCCATTGTGCAGCCATTGTTGCCCATGGAGCACAATGGGCCCGGGCTGGAGTACAAGGTGAGCTACAGGAGGCAGGACGTGGAGGAGGACTGGAGGGAGCACATGGTGAAGAGGCACTCCTTTGTGGTGAAGAACACGCCCACCTTTGTGCCCTACGAGATCAAGATCCAAGCCAGGAACCATCAGGGTTGGGGACCCGAGCCCCGAGTGGTCAGCGGGTACTCGGGGGAGGACTGTGAGTCTGCGGCCCAGCAGTGTGGCTCCATTACAAAACAAGAAAAGATGAAAAATACACTTTTATTGTTTTAGTTTGCAGAAAAACTGGTGGATGGAACTACATTTCTAAAGCGACTCCACAAACTGAGTCACATTCGCCCAGCTACATAAAAACCATATGGACCATGCTAATTGAAGCATTTAACGCTACATACAGAGAACAGAGAACAGATCCTGTTGGAAGAAGTCCCCACCTGCACCGACAGTGGCCCAGAATGTAGATCTGCTCAAAGTCTTGAGGATGTTTAACTCCGACGTGATACCTAGTACCAGAAAGATGTCCATTAGGCTTACATCAGGATTATTGTTATTAGTTATATCGTACATTTGTTTTCTGCAATGCACTGGATGACCATGAGAGGCTTTCAAAGGCGTTTCCCCAGCCAACAGGGGTCCTTCTGCTCTGAATCAGGCGCTGAGTTGCGTTTGAAGAAAGGACAGATTGGTTTCTTCGGACCTGCAGAATTTGCTAAATCTCATGTCCCTGATGGCAGCAGGATGGACATCCAGACAAACATGCTGTTTTTTTGGCTGCAGCCAAACGAGGTGTCGCTTTGCATCACGCCGCAGGAAAAATAACAAATAAACAGAAATGTCTGTGTCTGCGGTGGCCTCCACAGGAGACAGGAGCACATATGGAGCACATTCCAAGAATAAAGCAGCGAGGGCTTTGTGTACTCAGCACGATCAAGGCTGCACCGTGTTCAACAGACTGCACAGAGACTTGTTACTGCACAGAGACTTGTTAAACACTAAGCCACTCTTAGATCCAGTGAACACATGAATATATACAAGTTGAGTCCGACCAGTCACCTCCTCCTTAGACCTGCCACCCCTGTTTTATAGCTACAGTATCTGCAAGCACTCCTTGGTACCGTGCCACTGCCTCTATGCCAGCCTAGCGGCGATGGTTAGCAACGAGCAGCTAAACAAAATATGGAATTTGTTTAGCAAGACAGGAACAAACTAAATACATACAGCATGTTTTCAGTGCATGTGAGTCATAATCCTGCTCAGCAGGACATGGCTGGACACGCAGATGTCTTAATTTAACTGGAGTTGCAGTGTCTTTGCTCTCAATTAGCATGACAACAGATTTTGAGATAATTAGCTTTATTTAGCCTGACAGCGGCTATAAAAATGGATCTGCGTGAAGCTGTTTGTCAGCAGCTTTGTGACGAAGCTTCACGTTGAACCCACTGTGACTGTTGGTTGCTCTCCGCCTATTGATTTATCTCCACCTCTCACCTTTTGCTCTATCGATTGGGCCAAGAGTGCAGAGCAGCTCGCGAAGCCCCTGGACATGCATTTTATTCATTTATTTATTTATTTTTATGGAGATGTGATTTAATTTCACGCGCACGCACAAACACACTCATTCTGCCTCTTCAAGCCCAGCTCTCATGTCTCCAGCTCCAGGGCTCAGGTGGACCTTGTGGAATGATTTATTCCTGAACTTTCTTGTGGTTGTGTGCCGTCACTGCGCTGGCTGCTGTGCTAAGAGAAATTCTCCCCTGTGTTTAGCTTTCTTCTGGATTTGCCCTCGGGAGGTCACCTCAGGTCACCAGCCCTGGCTTGTTTGTTGTCTTGTGTCCTCGTCCACAAAGGGTGTTATTATAGGCAGAGCTCTTAGAAGTGCCCTAGTAGAAGTGTATATGTTAGCTTTAGCCGTCTAGCTTCGACGATCCTGCAGCTGTGAGTGGTGTGTTTTGCTACTTAGCTCTAGTTTTAACTTTGTTTGTTTCCTATATTCTAGCTGTCTTTAGGTTGATTATTTTTCATCCTGGAATTCAGTGGAGCATCCTCTCATGAGTAACTACCCCCCCCCCCACACACACACACACACACACACACACTGCAAATTTAGCCCATTGGTTATAGCCTCCTCTCTGTCTTTAGCATCCTTTTAAAACTGATGCTCGAGTAGAAGGATACAGAAAAAGGACGTCTCTATGTGGGCGGAGCCAACGCTTGACAGGGCCTGACAAGAACGTACAGAAGCACATTGCAAAAAAAGGGTGGCAGCAATGCGCTTCCGTAAGAACTGATTTTTTATTTATTTATTTATTTTTTTGTGACAGGACCTAAACCAGGTTTTTGTTATAAAACAGGGGAATTCTAACCAATACGGAACCTTTAATGCTGTTTTTTGGAGTTTGGGCTCTTTTACTTCCGGCCAATCGCTGCCTATTCTGATGCCTGTTTCTTGTCTGTGTAGTTCCCTCTGCTGCCCCCGAGGACGTGGCGGTGGAGGTGATCAACAGCTCCGTGGTCAAGGTCAGCTGGACGCGGGTGCATAAGGACAAGCTGCACGGACATCTGGGAGGCTACAGGGTAAAAAAAAAAAAAAAAAACACAACAACACAAAATCAGGCTTTGCTTTTGGCCCTGACCTTGTTCCAAACACTCTCTCCAGCCCAACCTTGTTAACTTTTAGCCTAACGCTGTAGCAGGAACACCACAAATACACACACACACGCCAGTTACTCATTAGTAATTCTCTCACGCTTACATTTGTGTGCAAAGTTGAATAAAAGTTGCACGTCCCCACCTGCGTGTTGTCTCCCCTCTGCTAGCTGAGCTGGTGGCGCCTCCGCAGCCTCGCCGACTCCAAGAAAAGCCACCAAAGCAAAGAGACGCTCACGTTCCCGGGGGACCGGAGCCACGCCGTGGTCGCGGGACTGACGCCCTACTCCGAGTACAGCCTCATCGTCACGACCTTCAACGGGCGGGGAAACGGCCCCGGCAGCCACGCCGTCAACTTCAGAACCCCGGAGGGAGGTGAGCGACTCCGGAAAACAAGGCCGAGCCAGGCCATCGATTCCGATCACCGTCCGATGGGAAGATCTAATCATGGAGAGCGGAGCTGGGCCTGAGGAATTTGACCTCTGGCTGTGTGTGTGTGTGTGTGTGTGTGTGTGTGTTTGTTGCCGGCTCCACAGTCCCGGAGAAAAATCCACTTTTCAGCGTCAAAGACGTCCACAAGCACAGCGTCTCTCTGGTCTGGTCGCCGCCGCCGGAGCCCAACGGGATCCTGACCGGCTACCTGCTGGAGTACCAGCTGGGTACGTATCAGCCTCGGTGCTCAGGGACTTTTCAGCATTGTGAGGGACGTAGTAAAGCTTCAAGGAAAGAAACTAGAGGCAGAAGAAGAAGATTTTTAATTTTTAAATAAGTTTTACTTAATTACAGTTTACACAGGATATGAGACTTCATTTTTACATGAATAATAGTTTTGTTTGTTCAAATTGTGGAAAAAAAATAGAATACTTCTCCACATATATTAAGTAAAAATTATAAAATAAATAAATGAAAAACAAATTGCTAAATAAATCAATGATTGAATGAATGAGTGACTGTATAATTAACTGAGAAACTGCAGTGTCAATAGTCATGAGACTGAAAGAAAAGACATTCAGTTCGTAGGCTGAGTCTAAACTTGTGACTGCCAGTGTATATATATATAACTAAAAAGAAAGAAAACACAGAAGTCGGGCTCGTTCCTGTGGGCGTCGCCCCAAGAAAGGAGTCGTACGTCTTTGTTTCTGCCGCTGCCGTCGTTACACTTTCCTCACAGCAAAGGTCACTTTCAGCACCTGCCGCCTCCTTTCTTCCTGCTACAGTGAACACGAGCGCCGCCGCCTCAGCTGCTTTGCGCTGTGAAAAATGACACCCGTTAGCGGCTCAGACACGGCCGCTGCGTCGTGGATGAGCGGAGCGCCGCCCGTCGTCTCTCTGAGTGATATTTTGAAGCGACTCGGGAGCCCAAACCAGCAGCCGCCTTTTAATAAAGCCAATAAAGCAAATGCGGGAGGGTGGGATGACAAATGACATTCGCTTTATTCGGCTTGGCTGTCACACGGAAGCGATTTTTTTTTTCTGTTGTTTGCTTGTTTGTTTGTTTGTTTTTAAATGCCAGCCGTTAGATTATATTTTCCCAGGCAGCGTGCAAGACGAAAGCGGAGCAAATCAGAGTGCGGCAGGAATATCCAAATCGTTTTGTCGTTTATGTGTGAAAATGAATTTAAAAGAAAAAAAAAAAAAGCCTTGTGTTTTCTCAATTGGAACGGCTGGTGTGAAGGAAGAAAACCCCTGATGCAATAAAACTGGTCTGGTGCAGCAACGAGAATTAAAAAAAAAATAGAAGTGCTTTTTTATTTTATTTTAGCTCCGCTGTCCTGCGTCGTACTAACGAAGGCGACGGTTGTCACACGGTGTGATGCTCACCCAGTGTGAAGAGGCTGAATGTTGTCGGACTGAGCAGCTGGAAGGCCTTCCAGGAAGTAGACTGATCCCTGTCGGTGAATCCCCAGAGATCACGTCCGTCCGTCCGTCCGTCCGTCCGTCCTTTCCTGCTTTTGGCTTGTTCAACTTTCCCTGAGAGTGTCGTGTATGTCGAAGCAAACCACCTGTGACAAAGCCTTGGTCTCTGCAGGAGGCTGCAAACAGCGGGCTAAGCTTGCCCTTCCTGTGGGTTGCCGTGTTGTCAATGAACGGCAACTCTGCAGCGGGAGTCTAAAGGGAAAATGTGAAGATATGGAGGACGCTGAACCCCAGATCTCCTTCTCATACTTCTTCCACTGTTTCCTTTCTTTTTGTTTTGTTTTTTCTGAATCCAGTCAACGACACTGAGATCGGCCCCCTGCAGACCGTCGACATCAGCGACCCCGACGTCACCAAGTGGACCCTGCACGACCTGGAACCTCTGACCAAGTACAGGTTCTACCTGCGCTCCTGCACCACGGTGGGCTGCGGCCCCGTGGCCAGCGAGGAGAGCACCACCACGCTGGAGAGCAGTGAGTGACGGCGCCCCCTACAGACAGCAGTGTCAGTAGTGTGTATTGTGCTGTGGAACCTGGTTTCAACAAGTCCGGCAGTGTTGCTGTTGTAGGTTCTTGGTGCATGAACTAGACGGAATGTTTCCCCTCCTGCAAGCTGCAGAAAAGTTGCACAACATTAACATTGCGTCTTCCGTTCGAATGTGCAGAGTCGAGTTGCGCAGTTTGATGTTTTGAACGCAGCTTTGGTGGAAATTTGAATGTGTGGGATCATTTTTTTCAAATTATTTTGACTGTCAGCTTTGGAAAGCTCCACACAGTAGAGCAGTAGGCGGGTATGTAGGGTGTGTGTGTGTGTGTGTGTGTGTGTGTGTGCATGGCTTAACATTTGGGGAGGACACAGGAAGTGAAAGCCGTGACGGCAGCGGATGGAAGGTGATCCGGCGATGCGGCCGAGCGTCGGCTTTCTTCCGTCTCAGTCATTTCAGTGGATAAACAATTTCATACGGCCGCCGCCGCCGCCGCGGGGGAAGCTCTCATTTGTCATTGTCACCGGAGAGCAAGCGCTTATTGATTGGACAGAGAGCAGCGGCTGTGGAACAATCAGCCCAGAGAGAGAGGAGCAGGAGGCGGGAACCAAAGGCTTTATTTATTTATTTATTTATGTATTTTATTTATTTATTCCCTTCTTGATGCCGACACGCTGTAATCATGCAAGTGTTTCCCTTGGCCGTAATGAGGCGGCTCGCTGGCATCTAATCTCTTCTTTTCAATTACACATCGTTGTGGCTGCGGCTCAAGTGGTGGCGGCCGGGCGAGATGGTGGGCGGCGGCGGCGGCGGCGGCGGTGGCGGCGGTTTGAAGGATTGGACAGGAAATGAAACAGGAAACTGTGCCTGGATTGGCTGTGGCGCTGCGCACAATGGATGGACTCCCAGCAGGAGATAGGCAGTAATTGGGCTTTGCACCTTCGACAACCCAAGAAGCTGCTTCTGCCAGAGGTCATGGATTCCAAAAAAGGGGGGGGGGATGGATTAAAGGGACCGTTTGCTAAAAAACAAAAACAAAAAAAAAGAACAACTGACTTTGATGTTGACGTTTCAAGTAAAAACTGAAACACTGTTTGGTCTTCCGACTCCTCAAGTGTTTTTTCTGTCCTTTATTGGCATTGAGAAGGTTACTAGCAGCCCACCACCTGGATTTGGATCACTGGTGGCCATGCTGGAGTGGGAGGGGAGGGGGAAGGGAGATGCAGGTGTTGAGTTGAGTGTGTGAGTGATTCACTGGAAGACTCCTCCTCAATCACAGAGGGAAACCTGGTTGGCTGCTAGTGTGACAGCTTAGGGTCCTGTCACGAGGCCTCTGATTGGTCCTGCACTCTGGCTACTTGGCCAAGGGGAGTTTCCCATTGGCCGACTGGTTAGCGTGCATGACTCTGACCCGGGAGTCTGGGGTTCGAAGCCCAACCGGGGACTCTTCACCTGGCCACGTTCAGACATGGAATTCTTACAGGAAGGAAGGACTCTGTGTGTGTGTGTGTGTGTGTGTGTGTGTGTGTGTGTGTGAGAGAGAGCAAACTCTGAAGTTTTAACATGAAAGTACTTTCGAACTGCAATTGTGTGTGTGTGTGTGTTTGCATGTCGTTTTCAGTTAATTGCACATTGCTGTGAGCGTAGACTTTGATGGCCTGCCATGTGGCGTGTGTGTGTGCGTAATTGTTAATTTGCGTGACTGTGTAACCCTCAGCTTGGCAATGCATCGTTTGTCCCTTTTGTCCTGTTGTTTTGTTTGTTCATTCATTCATTCAATTATTTATTTATTTTTAATTTCCTGCAGCTCCAACTTTGGCTTCCACTGCCCGCACCAGTATGTAGATCTGCGCTGGTTCACAGTGATCACGCACTCTTCCATCTAGCGACAGTACAGTTAGTGTATTGTGCTGTAGTATGGCATGTCAGGCTGTTGTCGTAGTTGTTGTAGTTGTTGTTGTAGGGTACCGGTGCATGATCCACATGTAGAAACTAGAATCTTTAGGCGATGTTAGAACAGTAGCTGCATTTCCATGACCTCTAGAATTGCGCAAAACTAAAAACAAAATATTTCAATAAAAAACTGGTGATGGAAACAGCCAAACTTGGAAAAACCTCTCAAATATGGCTCAAAGGTTTTGAATTTTAGAAATATCGCTTTTATTTTGAAAAACAACTGTCATGGAAACGCAACTAGTTACAACGTCGCCGCAACCAATCCAAATATTTCTTCTCACACAAACGACACTTGAGTTGCACTGCTTGTCCTCGGACCAAGCTAGCTTGTGCTAGCTCAACAATAACCTTGCATCTCCCATTGGAGCGCATTGCTATTAAGTTATGCAGTTTTGGTAGACATTTGAATGTGTGGGTGCTGAGGCCCCAATCTAATTATTTTGACTTTGTCAGAATTGTAAAGCACCAAACAGGCTTCCTGGTTTTGGGGTTCATCGACCTTGTCTGCTGTTTGGCCCTCCAACGCCTCCTTTCATTAGACAAACGTCCACTTCTGCTTGGAGAAAGTTTGCCACTTTCCTCTCCGAGGGCGGCCGTTAATGAGGAGCCTGATTATAGATTCATATTCATCTTGGCTCATTAGCGGCCGTAAACCAATATTGACTTTTATCCCGAGCGACGGCAGCCCGATTGCAACTCGTCCATAAAGCGAATGATGCCTGCGTAGCCGAAAGGCAGGAAGCAATGTTAAGCGATGCAAAATGTTCATTGTTATAACAAGAACGTGCAGGAAATTAATGAATAAATATAGAAATAAAAATATATATTAGTCCACTTTGTTTTTTGGGGGATATTATTTGCAATGAACGGTGTAGAAGTGCAGAGACGTGTCGTCCTAGTGAGTAGCTACTAATCCTAGAATGCAGCAGCAACTAGCATGTGTGCTAACAGTGGGGTGTAGGTAGCAGAGCAGCCCCGCAGCTCGGGAGCCAATGATAACCGCTTGTTTTTTTTTGCAGGCCAGTCAGCTCCCCACTCACCTCCCAGCACGTCAAAGTCCCCCATGACCAAACCCACACGACACAACATAGGTAGAGCCAACAACACGCCCGACACAACACCGACCAACGCTAGAGCAGGAAACTAAACCCCGCCTCCCTCTAATCTGAGCCTATTGAATTAGATGGCCAGAAATCTGGGTAAATAAATGGATTTGAAGAAACAAAGCAGAAACTTTTCTGCCTAAAATGTGAATTTAAAAAAACAACAGAAGAACAGGAAGAAATTATATGGAAGCAGCAAAATTCGAACTCCCACTAGCAACAACGAGGCCACAGCTGTGTGACGGCGATTACACTCTGATGAGCAAAGCTGCGATTTCTATGTTTCTTTTTTTTTTAAGCGTCCGTCTTAAATTGTGGGAGAAAAAAAGCAGATTCCAAACTCTTTTGCAGTTTTGCCCTCGATCCCAGTAGAAGCAAACGTGCCAGATTGCAAAACGGCCTTGTTTCCCCGCCGCCATGCCGATGGAACAGGCAGGGTTTTAATTTCCGCCGCTCCGCCACGGGGGAAATATGGGCCGACAGGATCCATACGCCGAGTCGACGGCGTCGCTGCCGAGCCGCTCGAAGGGGACAAACACGTCTAATTGTCGGTGATTGATTTGTTGGACCGCCGCCACCGTTGGCACAAGTCAGCGTATCGAGCGGCCAGTCACCTGACATCTCCCTGTAATCTCCAAGTAGGTAAACAGTGGCACTGCGGGGGGAGGGGGAGGAAGGAGAGGAGGAGGAGGTAGAAGGGAGGAAGAGGAGGAGGAGGGTGAAGAAGAGGAGGTAGCGAAGGAGGAGGGGGAGGGAGGGGTGGAGAATGACAATGAGGAGGAGGAGGAAAAGGAGGAGAAGCGGGGAGTTGAGGAACAGGAGGAGGTGCTGGAAAAGGCTGAGGAGGGGGGAGATGTGGAGGAGAACAATGTGGAGGAGGAGGAGGAGCAGGGGGCTTAAGGAGGAGGAAGCAGATAAGGGGGAGGAGGAGGATGAAGAGGAGGAGGTGGTGGAGGAGGAGGGCGAGGGAGGGGTGCAGAAGAAGGTGCAGGAGGAGGACATGTGCTCTTGGGATTTTTCCAGCACTGGGGAGAAGAAAAGCAGATCAGTTGGAGCTTTGAGGGTTTTTTCCACCTCTCCATCCTTGCCATGACACTGCCTGCTGGCTTTTAAAGTGGCGACTCTCGCTGGCTGAGCGCCCCCTGCTGTTTAGAGACGGGATAGAGAGATGCCAATGATTGGACACCTGGCTCTGCCCGACAACGAACTACATAGCCCTGCTCTCTACCCCCACCACCACCACCATCACCTCCACCACCATCACCCCCACCACCTCTTACAGTAGGAAGCAGCTGTGCAGTTTATTTGATTGCATGGAACCAAAGTGAACCAATGAGATTCAATGTTTTCATGCATCTTCTGCTATACGTAAAACCAGCTAACCAGCCAGCTAACCAGCTAGCCTCACTTCCTGCTTTAGTCACGGCTCCTTGGGAAAAAAAGCCAAACGGGGCTGGGAATGAATGGATTGAAGACTTGAGTGATGATAATGTGGGAGATTTCAGACGTGAGATCTCAGCAGTCCGGCCGCTTTGCAACCATCGGCTGTTGTGGATTTAGTTTATTCAGGTTGTTATAAAATCTGCAGGCTTCGTTTCTTTCTCTTTTTTTGGAAGAGTGGAGTGTTTTTGAGCCGATCTTTGCGCCTCTCTCCGTCAGGGAGAATCAATGCCTCTTCATACACAAAACACACACACACACACACACACACACACACACACACACACAGATAAGGGGAAGGTGAAGAGCAGCATCCTTCACTACCTAATGACGCCTCTCCTAAAACTCCTCCAGTCCTTTTTTACTAACCCTCCTTTATTTCCTTCTCTTCGTCTCCTCTGTCTCGAGTCCTCACCCACGTTAGTTCGGCTGCAAGCGGCGCTGTCGCAAAGATCCGTAAGGTCACTATGTCTCGATCCTTGCCCCCCAGACCCCAGACCCCCAGACCCCCGGCCCACCAGACCTTCAGATCTTCACCTCTCCACTTCTTTTTTTTCAATCCTGACAATTTTTGCTTCACAATCCTTCACAATCCGCCTGTTTGCTCGCAGGAATGGGACGCCACCTCTCCTGTCTTATCGCTTCTTCACCAGTTTTTACGTACTGAGCTGCAAGAATGAGGCAGAGTGAAATCGCTGCTTTACAGGATTTTTTTTTTATTTTTTTTTTCAGTGGCAACTCACAGCGTCTTTATTGTGGCTTTATTTCTAGATATTTCCCAGTATTTCCTCTGGAGCTTTGTCTTGACCAAGTCAGCAGGCTGAGGAGGAGTAAAGAGGGTCAAAAAAGAAAAGAAACCTCCCAAAAAAATAAAACCAAAGTAGTCAGAACTAACTGACCTCCCACTGGACAGGGTTTCGACGCACCGCCGGCGTCCTTGAGCTGCTGCCTCCGCCGCCGTCACCCGGATTGAATTTGGCAGCGTCGGCTGGCCGTGAGGAATCGCAATTTGTACAGCGTCCCCCCCTCGCTTGATTAATTAGACAAGCCGGATTAGCTGTTTAATATTAATATTGGAGCCTTTCCACAGGCCGCCGCTGCATCAGACCGACCGGCTGCGTCGATTGTAAACATTCAATCAAGCGTCCCGATGAAAAGGCCAAGGCGTGTCAAAGTCACCGGCTTTTCTTTTCTTTTCTTTTCCTTTTTTTTTTTTTTTTTTTTAATTCACCCCCTCCTCATCCACCTCCCTCCTCCCCCACCCATCTCTCTGCAGGTCTGGCCAGCGTGCATGGAGGAATCTCCACCCAGGGCTGGTTCATCGGCCTGATGTGCGCCATCGCTCTGCTCACGCTGGTCGTGCTCATCGCCTGCTTCGTCAACAGGAACAAAGGAGGAAAATATTCAGGTGGGAACTCATCTTCATCATCATCATCATCATTATTATTGTTATTATTATTATTATTATTATTGTTATTATTACCGACATTTTTCTTTCAATGTAAACTAACTCATCCGTCCCAAAAGTTTTTTTTTGTTAAAATGGAAAATGAGCATTCGTGCGGTTCGTCCACTTCTCTAGTTTTGCATCATTGAGACGCTGGGCCAGCAACAACCCAAACAAAACCAGACACAATGAATAAATAAATAAATAAATAAATAAAATGCAAATGCTGCAGTCAGGATGGAGTGATGGCATCAGCTTTGGTGTCTGGGTGTTGTTCTTTCCTGTCAGCGACACCAGAGTCCTTATCAGCTTTATTAGTCACGGCTAATAGCCGTCAGCTTTGTCGAACCGGCCGAGGGATTGCGCTGCTTGTCAGCACAAGGGGGAAAAAAAAAAAAAACAAACAAAAAAATCGCGGAGGCTACGTCCTCTGTTTTCTCATTAAGTTCTCATTATGGGCCGCAGCTGCAGCCAACTTCCTGCTTCATTCCCTCGTGCCAGCGGGTGCTTTGTGGTGTTGCGTCACACACAAAACGACACCTTTCCTTGAGAGAACAAAAAGTGAAAAGACTTTGCAGCGCCTCACATTGTCGGAGCGAAGAAACAGCAGAGCCATTTGAAATGTTCCTGAACCCGACGCGTTTTCACGGTGAAAACCAGACGGGATTTCTGATGCCAGACTTTGGCTCCTCCCCCTTCTGACTGCCTCCGTAGAGCAAGCTAGCTTGACAACACTTTGCTCCATTTCAAAATGTGTCACGTGACCCTTTAAATGGCTCTCCTTGGAAGTAAAGTGAGCCACAGCACCACACGGTGGTTCTTCTTCTTTGTCTTGTGAAATCAGGTTGGGGGGAGTCGGGGGCTTGCTGTCATTCGCTCGGGGGCAAATACAGAAGTGGGGAGGGGCGGAGTTTCCACCAGCTGCTTCTCAGGTGTAACACACTCATCTCTCTCTCTCTCTCTCTCTCTCTCTCTTTCTCTCCGCCTTTTGTTTTTTTTTTCACCTCAGTGAAAGAAAAAGAGGACCTGCACCCAGACGTGGAGTCCCAGGGCATGAATGACGACACTTTCTGTGAATACAGGTAAGAGCGGCGCCCCCCTCTGGCGCTGTTTCACCACCTCGCTGCAATTCCTGCGCAACACTTCGTCTTCTTCGTCTTCTTCTTCTTCTTCTTCTTCTTCTTCTTCTTCTTCTTCTTCTTCTTCTCCTTCTTCCTCTGCCTCACCTTCCGCTGTGGTTTGTCTCCATCCTTGCCTCCCGACGCTCCGTCTCATTTTCTCTTCTGGTTGGAAAAAGACGAGGCAGTGTGGGTCAAGTTCACGCTGAGCCTTAAACTCCCTCCTGCTCCGGACGTCACAGCGGGCCCGAGTAAGAAACTGTGTGATAAACCGGCAGTAGACCCTCCCCCTGTCCCCCGACGCTATTTTTCACTCCTGTGTAGTCGGTATGGTAGTACCCCCCCCCGCCCTCCATCACCATCCTCCTCCTTCACCTTTAGCAGTGGTGTTTGTGTTTGTCGCTGCATTGTCACAGAGACGTGCGTGCTTCGTCTCCGGCTGGTCGCCGTCGGCTGGAGGCCAAAAACCAATCAGCCTCATTTGGAAAACAGCTAATCTGTAGCACCCAGGCACGCTTCATGAATCTCTTCAAAGTGAGAAGTGTGATCTCGCTCTCGAACATCGCCACTATTTCAGTATTTACAGTCTGGGATGGACAGAGATGCTGATCTGAAGAAAAAACAAACAGCCCAGCAGCCACCAGACAGTACTGTGCAGCTTTGAAAGATCCTGACAGTGTTTGTTTGTTTTTTTATATATGTTTTTTTAATACGTCTTACAAAGAGAACCAAGTACAAACATCAGCCGATAAGGGAACAAAGCTCGGTTGGAAGCAAAGTAGGGCCCAGGAGAGCAGGATTTGGTGATGCAACACAGTGAGAAGGAGAAGAGCTGATAGGCTGAGGAGGAAACTTTAAGCCTGGTGAAAAGAAGGTGCGCACAGAAACAGCCAAAAGAAAAAGAGAAGGTTGCGTATTAAACCATCTGGGCAAAATCACTTATTTCCACTATGTCATTCATTTCTACGTATTTTGGTTTTATTATGTTTAAAAAGCAAAAAACATCTACAAAATGTGTGTGAAAGTTCACTGGGAGCAGCAGGACAGTTGAGTAGAGAGGTTGAGAGGAAAACAACTTTGTCAACTAACATTAGCAGTGCAGTCAGCTGGTAACAGCTACCTGCTTCCCATTGGTGCTTGGGGAGACACAGCTGTTAGCGAGCGGCAGTACTGGCTGGAGTTGAACTACACTGTAGCCCTCAATGCCTTTCAATGCTCAGTCGGTTCAGTTTACAGGAGAAGGTCCTCACAGACAAACAACCATTCACACTCAAAGAAACAACCAGTTTAGAGTCCCAGTTTGAGGTGGGTGACCCCATCTACCTTTGAGGGACCATCTCTCAGTCCAGTTCTTTCTGCACTGCAGAAGTCTTATAAAGTGACCAGAACCAGTCCAGTTGCTTTCAAGACTACAATAACCTGGACGACTGACAACCTTCACAGACAAATTGCCATACACTTTGGGAGTGGAAGCCTTCACTGAACATATCAACTCTTCGGGCCACAACATCAAGTTCACCCTTGAGCGAAGGCGGCAACGCTCTAATAGACCGAGCAAGTCCCTTTGGGCTTGAACGACTCATATACATTTAATGAAGGAGATGCTGCTGAATCTTCTTCATTTTCTCCTGTCGACTCCTCCAGTCCAGCAGGTTGATCCAGTCTGAAGAGTTTCACCGTGAGAGATGTTTAACTCCAAGCAGCAGTGCACACACACACCGATGAACAACAAATCACCAAACCTGGTGTATCACAAAAGTGTGTGTGTGTGTGTGTGTGTGTGTGTGTGTGTGTGTGTGTGTGTGTGTGTGTGTGTGTGTGTGTGTGTGTGTGTGTGTGTGTGTGTGTGTGTGTGTGTGTGCTTGCGTGTGTGCGTGCATGCAAAAGAGAAAAAAATGCACATCCACCCTGACTCTCCTCTCCCTGGAATGATGTCCAGCAACATAAGCCCCTCCCTCTCTGCTCCCTGCAGCCAATCATAGCCCTGTCTTAATGTTCCTTGTTATTGTTACCTCGTTCCTTCAACTTCAACTCAATGTGGTTTCACTGCTGAGGAAAAAGAACAAAGTCAGTTGCTCTCAGTGGTGAAATGGCTCAGTCAGGAGCTCAGCTGGACCCAGAACTCTTATCATGTTCACTCTGCCTGGATCTTCTGAAGGATCCAGTTGCTACTTCCTGTGGACACAGCTACTGCAGAAAGTGTCTCCAACATCACTGGGATGTAGAGGAGGTGAGGAGAGTCTACAGCTGCCCTCAGTGTAGGAGGACCTTCACACCGAGGCCTGTCCTGGAGAAGAACACCATGTTAGCAGCTTTAGTGGAGACCGTGGAGAAGACTGGACTACAAGCTGCTCCTGCTGATCACTGCTATGCTGGAGCTGAAGATGTGGCCTGTGATTTCTGCACTGGGAGGAAACTGAAGGCCCTCAAGTCCTGTCTGGTCTGTCGGGCCTCCTACTGTGACTCTCACCTCCAGCCTCATCTCCAGTCTTCAACATTTCAGAGACACAAGCTGGTGGATCCCACTCAGGAGCTCCAGGAGAACATCTGCCCTCATCATGATGAGGTGATGAAGATGTTCTGCCGCACTGATCAGCAGATGATCTGTTATCTCTGCTATGTGGAGGATCATAAAAGTCATGACACAGTGTCAGCAGCAGCAGAGAGGACTGAGAAGCAGAGAGAGCTGGAGATGACCAGGCAGGAGATCCAGCAGAGGATCCAGCACAAAGAGGAAGACCTGAAGGTGCTTCAGAAAGAGGTGAAGATCATCAATGGCTCAGCTGATAAAACAGTGAAGGACAGCGAGGACATCTTCACCCAGATGATCCGTGTGCTGGAGAAAAGACGCTGTGAGGTTCAGCAGCAGGTCAGATCCACACAGGAAGCAGAAGTGGGTCGAGTCAAAGAGCTTCAGAAGAAGCTGGAGCAGGAGATCATGGAGCTGAAGAGGAGAGATGCTGAGCTGGACAAGATCTCACACACTCTGGACCACAGTCAGTTTCTCCACAACTTCTCCTCACTGCCAGCACTCAGTCAGTCTCCAGACTCCTCCAGCCTGGAGATCCGCCCTCTGAGATACTTTGAGGACGTGACAGCAGCTGTGTACAAGCTCAGAGATAAAATACAGGAAGTTCTGATGGAGACACCGACACACATCTCACGGACAGTGATCGATGTTGATGTTTTACTGAATGAACCAGAACCCAGGAGCAGAGAGGACTTCCTCAGATATTCACGTCAAATCACTCTGGATCCAAACACAGCAAACAAACATTTGTTATTGTCTGAGGAGGACAGAAAAGTGACATTCATGAATAGAGTTCAGTCTTATTGTGATCATCCAGACAGATTTACTGACTGTTATCAGGTCCTTAGTAGAGAGAGTCTGACTGGACGATGTTACTGGGAGGTGGAGTGGAGAGGGAGGTGGGTTGGTGTAGCAGTGACCTACAGGAACATCAGCAGGTCAGGATGGTCAGTGGAAAGTGGATTTGGATCCAATAAAAAATCCTGGCGTTTAGTTTGTTCCTCTGGTGGTTATGAGTTTTCTCACAACACCATCGGCACTGATATCTCAGGTCCTCAGTCCTCCAGGGTGGGAGTGTACCTGGACCACACAGCGGGTCTTCTTTGCTTCTTCAGCATCTCTGGAACCATGAAACTCCTCCACAGAGTCCAGACCACCTTCACTCAGCCGTTGCACGCAGGACTTTGGGTTGATCCAGGTTCTTCAGCCGAGTTGATGAAACTGTGACTGAGGTCGTCTGAGAGACTCTGATCTGAATCCTCAGCTTTGATTCTTCTTCTGCCTTCATGTTGGTTGCTGACTGTCTCCAGCTGTCAATCAAATATGGTGGGCGGGGCCTGGACCCTGCTTTCTGTTTGTGCTCCTGATTGTCGACTTGATGTTTTTCTCCACATGGTTGTTGGATGTTTGTGCGACATTGTTTCTCCTTCTCTGCAGTCAATTCATCCCACAGATTAATAATCTGTGATTAGTCCAGATAACAACTTTATTGTTGTGGAAACACAGTGGAGGTCTGTTTTCACTCTTGATCTTTCCTACCACAAGGTGTCACCATTTGTAGAAGAACTGATCCATCTAATTGACCTTCTGACTGTTGATCCTTTCACAAATTATCAAATTAATGGATGTAAATATTTTAAAAGAATTTTGTCTTTTTCTCATCACACACTCTGTTATTTATCTGTCTCTCTGTTGCTACTTTGTGCATCTATTGTTGTGTTGACTTGACAGGATTTTGTCTGTATGAGCAGACAAAATCCTATGAGCAGTTTACCACTATTGAATTTCCCTTGGTATTATGTATCTATCCATCTAGCTATGTTAGGCTCAATGTAACAATACTGAATAAAAAATACATATTTAATAATTAATAAGTAAAACAGTGTATCAACAGTGGAATTTTTCATAAAGTGTCACATGAAAAAGAATATAGCCGTTAGTACCGCCTTTTCACAAAAACATTTGGTACCAGTAAATGTGTTGGGACTGCCATCCTGGAAAGGGGAGGAGCATCGACTAAAATGTTAAACTGATAGAGGAAAAATCACACAAGTTTGACCGGCATGCACATTCTTCTGCAACACGGGCAAGCAGTCATATATTTATTTGCGCCATCCGCAACCTGTTTGCCACACCCCCTCTCCAGACAAACTGGTCAGCTAGGAGCACATTCAAGAACAGTATTTAATGTCCATGTAAAGGGTTTGTTAAACAGTACTTTTCAACCTTTTTTGAGCCGCAGTACATTTTTTGCATTGAAGAAATCCCATGGCACACCACCAAATAAAGAAATATGCATATAAAATGAAACTTTTTAGCCAAATAGTGACAACATGGTCTCTTTATTCATTTACAGTCACTCAGTGTGAAACCTGGGCCTGTTTAGATGCATACAAAACTAATATCCTGGGAGGAATTGAGGGAGGGAAATAGGCTCAAATTCCTTTTGAAGCACAGATCAATTTAGATCAATTCAGTGAAAGGTGAAATTGGATCATTTTAATGGCGCACCTGACATTATCTCACAGTTGAAAAACATTGTACATACGTGTGTGTGTGTGTGTGTGTATATATATATATATGTATGTATACATATATATATATATACATATACATATATATATATATATATATATATATATATATATATATATATATATATATATATATATATATATATATATATATATATATATATATATATATATATATATATACATACATGTATATGTAAATGTACAGTTTATGGAGAGTGGAAGGTTAAATCCCAGAGACTTGACAGGAGGTTTAGCGTCAGTCTAACCCTGATCCGGCCGTCTGTCTCTCTCTCTCTCTCTTTCTTTCCCTCTCTCTCTCTCTCTTTCTCTCTCTCTCTCCCTCTCTCTCTCTTTCTCTCTCTCTCCCTCTCTCTGTCTCTCTCTTACAGCGACAACGACGAGAAGCCTCTGAAGGGCAGCCGGCGCTCGCTGAGTGGCGAGATCAAAGCGGCGGACAGCGGCGACAGCCTGGTGGACTACGGCGACGAGGACGCCCAGTTCAACGAGGACGGCTCGTTCATCGGCGAGTACGCCGGGCGGAAGGAGAAGAGGGCGTCGGCCGAGGTCAAAGCCGCCGTCGCTCAGACGCCGGCGTGAGGCCCCCTTGCCGTCGAACCACCAACCCCCCGTCCCCCTTCCATGCCCCTCCCAACACCCAGTCCCTACCGGATGCCGTTTTGGTTGAGGCCGACGTCAGAAACGAGCAGGACGAGTCTGGAGTCTGCTGCCGCCAGCACGGCCACTAACACTCAGTACTGTGTAAATATGGTGTGTGTCGTCTTTGCCCAGTGTCTACTTCCTGTTTTTGTTTCATGTTTATTATCACAAAATGTAGAGCGCTTTTATTTGTTTGTTTGGTTTTGTTTTTATCTTGCCACTCACTTCAGTTTGTACAGGTCTGCGGTGTTGCTCGTCATTAAAAAGCAGCTTCGTCTACAGAGAGGTGGGAATATCAATATGACGGTTTTATGTCAGGCACCAATAATTTCCGACCCTTTGGTACTCCAAATACATTTATGTCAATTAACTTATTATGATTATTATTATTATTTTTATATTACCCGACTCTTTTCTTTTTTCTTTTTTTTTAACAGTAGAGACAAAATAACACGTCTCACAGTATCTTTACATATCAAGAAAACCCACTTCTGACAAGGTCTAATTTAGTTATTTTTGAGAGGAGGACACATTAGTTTAGCCTGTGGTCCAAATAAAATAAACCAGATCTGGGTGAAGCTGTTTTTTTTTTCTTTTTCATTTTGTAAACAAAAATGTGTTTTACCACGTTTAGCTATTTATCAGATTATAATTAGACCTTCTTTGTGCTTAAAGCTGAAATTGTGAACCATTTTCTGAATCTGAAATTTGTCATAAAGCTATGATGATGTTTATACAATGTTTTCATCAAGAAGATAAAATATGTTGTACCTTAAAACTTTTTTAATGTAATATACGTGAGACCAATCCAAGCAACACATTGTGCTAAATGTAGACACCAATCAAGACTGTTGCCATTCAGATCTCTATTTTGTCAATGTGCAAAAAACATAATATTTAGCCCTCTGTTTGCAGCCTCCTGTTCCCGCTGATGCTCTTCCACTTTTGCAAGTGGAGGGGGGAAAAAAAGAAACCCCCTTAGACATCACAAAGGCAGTGTGTTTTATCACATACTGGTCTGTAAGATGGAGCAGCAGAAGAAGTAAAATTTGTTGTAGTTGTTTTTCTCCTTTCTGCGTATTTCATTGATTGGACGGAAACACAGACAGAATCGACGCATTTCATTTGGATTTTACTTTGAACAGATCCACTTCTGTTGTGTCTCATTTCCCACTTAGCTAACTTCTTTGCAGGCTCCTCCTATTTTGTTCTCATGTTTTAAACAGTCTACTCTGGTACGCACAATAAAACATTAATATTGTTTTTTTCTTCCCGAGAACTTCAGTTTTTGAGCAGATTTAAAAAAACAAACAAACAAACAAAAAAACCCTCTCAGGCAGAGTTGAGGTCAGAGTTCTGCCCCAAGCTTGAACCGAGCTGATAAAACCCTCGTCCCTCTGGTTCCCCTCCTTCGTCTTTCCTTTATTGCAACAATTTTTATTTAAAATCTCACCCTGTGGATTTCACACTCTCAGCTGACGACAGACGCACTATTTCACCGTCTCAGTCTGTTGTGAAAGAAGTGGATGGATGATGTCACTGCGACATCATCGGCACGTTGTGCTTTTGGGAACCATCATGTGACGAAGCGTCAAGGCGCCTGAGGGCTGAAATGGTGGAACCGCCCTTTAAAGAGACTTCGGAGGCTTTCAGAGCATACGGCACTGGACACTTTTTTCATCGCAAGACACTGCGGCCTGTCGGGGCGTCACATTTTGTACATTTCCTTCAATATACTGTACATGTAAACACACTGCTTTTGTTGTGATTGGTTGATATCAGCACCGTATTCACTGAAAAAAAAATTGCAATGTTTTGTAAAGCCATTGCATGTTTAAAACGTGTTTTTTTGATGTTATTAAATTGCTTTACTTTCTTACACTTCAGCTTCGCTCCGTTTCTCTCTCGGCGGCTTTTGACATTGAGGCTGCATAGAGGAGATCCCGGAGATTGGTCACCTGTTTACCTTTATCTGGTCAGCTGTAGAGAGTCACGAATAATTCAAAAGCACAGAGTTTAGAAAGTGGACGGCGGATTACAAAACCAGAAGAAGCAATCCCACCTGACGGGCGGAGAGCGGAGGGTGTGGCCTTCAGGAGGTCGGTTGCTGCCTGCGGGGGTCGAGAGCCGCTTGCCCGAATGCCTTCACCAAAGGAGGGTTGTGGGAAGCGGCACAACAAGGCACACCTGAGGCAACGCTGCACCAGGCGGTGTAGCTGTTGGTCAGTGGTCGTGGGACACACAAAACATGCACGGAAACTGATAGCAGTTACAGCCGATTGATAGCCGTTACAAGCGTTTCGTGTTTGGCGTTGTGTTTTCCCAGGCGCTTTTGAACGCACCGGTATATCGGCACCCTGAAGCAAGCACGCAGAGGAGACGTGCTTTGCTAGCCGCGGTAAAGGAACATTTTGGCCCTTTCCAAGTTTAGGAAATTAATTTTGACGGTCTTACTCCAAAAAAAAACAAGGTTTTGTTTAGTTCGAGCCTTTCAGGCATCATGAAACAAACTTTTCTCTCGCTTACAGCCTCGTAGAGAAGCGAAGAGAGATCGAGAGAGTGAGAGAGCTTTGCTACAGAAAGTCTAGCAACAGAACGGCTCGGTTCAACGCAGTAACACCGACGAAGCCCGCCGCCCATCCAGGAATTCGTAAGTTGTCACTGTTCCGACTTGGTCACAGCCAAGACTGGTTGAGAATCATATCTAGAGCAGTGTTTTTCAACCTTTCTTGAGATGCACAAAAAGCTGCTATTCTGGGAGTTTCACTGTGGAGACGTTGCGCTGTAAGAGGCTGTGCACGCCACAATAAACAGATATCACCAACAATGCCATGTGTGTGTGTGTGTGTGTGTGTGTGTGTGTGTGTGTGTGTGTGTGTGTGTGTGTGTGGAGTGGAAGGGGAGGGAGGGGTGGGTGTAGCAGTGACCTACAGGACCATCAGCAGGGACTCAAAGGAAAGCACATTTGGATTAAATGACAAATCCTGGCGTCTAGATTGTTACTCAAGAGGTAGATATCAGTTTCATTACAACACCATCAAGACTGATGTCTCAGGTCCTCAGTCCTCCAGAGTGGGAGTGTACCTGGACCCCAGAGCAGGTCTTCTGTGCTTCTATAGTGTCTCTGAAACCATGGAACTCCTCCACAGAGTCAAGACCACCTTCACTCAGCTGCTACATGCTGGACTTTATGTTTATTCAGGTTCTTCAGCTGAGTTGATGAAACTGTGACTTAAGTCATTTGTGAGACTGAGCTATATTCTCTTTTTTGATTCTTCTTCTGTCCTTATGTTGTTGCTGACTGTCTCTGGCTGTCAGTCAAACTTGGTGGGTGCTCCTGATGACCGTTTTTGACCTGATGTTTGTTTCCAAGGTTTCTGGATGTTTTTGCTACCTACCTTCTCTTTCTTTGCATCCGATTCATCCCACATATTAATAATCACTGATCCAGATTACAGTTGTATTATTGTGGAAACTTTCAAGTCACCTTTTGTAAATGAACTGACCCTTCTGACGAACCTTCTGACTGTTGATACGTTTATAAAGAATCAGATTAATGGACGTAAATATTCTGAAACAATTTGACATTGACAACTGAATGAATGAATAGTTAAATAAACAAATCTTCAGTAATAAATAAGTAACATGTCAACAGTGGATTTTTTTCATTGAATGCGTCATGAACTTTAAAATTATAATAACAATGAAACAAATACCCATATTTCAAAAAGAGCATTACTATAATAATTAGCTAAAACTAAATAGTGACTCATTAATGAAGACCATGTCAGGTTAAGTTAGTTGACAAGAATCTTAATGCTAATGTTACCTATGTTAATCATTTGCTCGCTAGTTTTATGCTAGTAATAAACCCACCCCATAATCTTTTCACACATAAACCCCACAACAGACTAATTAGATCAGGTGTAAGGAGGTTTGGTTAACTTGGTGCATGCAGTAGGTTTGAGGGTGATGTTTTTGTTGTTGTTGGTGTTGGTGTTGAAGAAGAACAGAAAAAAAAAACCACAAAAATGTCCCCATAGTCTTTTTTTTTTTCTTTTCTCTTTTTTACAGAAGAAAAAAAAGAACATTCCAGTACTGAGTCCCATTTGTTTGGATTTCATCACTATAAATGACGTGCACGGTTCACTGAAAGTCCATTCGTGGTCGTACATCGCCGGCCTCCTGCGCTGTGAGTGAGGGAGTGAGGGTGGGCCAGACAGCGTTTATGTAATTAACTCCACAACGGCGTACTCGTGTTCACTCCACTGGCGGCGCTCGGCCCCTAAGCCGAGTGGCTGTCACACGGAAGTCGTGACTGGAAGCATAAATCCCATGTGTTTTCACCATGTGACCCGTACGTCGTTGCAATGCCGGTGTCAAACGGTTGGAGAAAAGAAAAAAAGTGGCCCATTGTGCATCGGCCCCTCTAATGGAAATCGCAGCGGGGCAGCAGAGGGCTCCCTCTCGATGGGCGTCAACCTTTTTGTTGAGCGATGACGGCAGGAGACGGAATGTCAGCGGCTTCAAGCACAAAATGGACTCTCTGCAGAACAAAATAAAGTCACTTCTTCTGTCCAGGCAGACTCCTGCAGAGTTTCATCAAAATTAGAGCTATAAATAATACAAGAATGCAATGAAAATCAAAATTGCCCGCAAGGCTTAAGAGTTGAGTTGGAGAAAAAAAGGTGCATTAAGAGGAAAAATGGCCTCCATCTCTTGCCTCATGCATTTTCTCACAACATTACCAAAGACTGCTGTGAGTCTGATGGCACAAAATCACCGGATTCAGTTATTATGTGACGTTGTGCGTGTTGTGTGTGTTTTGTGTGTTGGATTTGACAGACGTTGCTGTCTTCAGCTTCCTGTTGTGTGTTGAAAACAGAAGATGTCACATTTGTATATGTGGGACATACGACTGCCAGTTAGCCAACCATACTTGACTACTATACTGTAGCCATGACCACAATCTTCCAGCCCAAATCAGAAAGTGGACAGTTGAGCCTATTGGCTGATATTTTTTTTCTAGTGATTTAGGGCAACCAGAAAAATGAACCAGACTGAATGATCATGTGCAGCCAAACAAATCGCTCCAACGTGTCCACAAAACTGCTGTTGGCTGGATGAAAGTGTTCATTCACAGACATTCACATTCATTTTTCCCCTTTTTTTCTGCCATAAAATGGAACGCGATGAAACAAGCAGGAAACCTAAACACTTTTACTCCCAGTTTGGCTGTGATTTCTTTGGGTGAACAGCAGTGAGAAAAGATTTCTGTGACCAAAGGTTGTAAAGTGAGGAGGTGTGAAGGAAGTAGAACAGAAACCCAATAAGAAACCAGCAGCATTTCGATCTGCATGACGGCAAGGCAGACAACAACAACAAGGTCGCACAACTGACGGTGATACAGTTCACCGTGTCTGTATCACGTAAACTTGGTAGCTGATGTCTGAATTTTTTTAGAGTTGAACTGTGTCACGGCGATTGTGTTCTATTTTCCTTCCTGCTGCTAGACTGCAGGAAGATGCCCCCCCCCATCCGTCCGTCTGACCACCCTGCTGACATTGACCACCAGCTACTAGCCACCAAGCCCATGCAGTGCACCCTCACTGTCATCTTGTATTTTTAATTTTATTCCGACCAGAATGCTGGTACTTCGTCTTGACTGAAATTTTTGTCCACACTTAGAGTAGATTATTTTCTACTAATCCAACGAATCCCAGATTCCCATTGACTCAGGCAGTGAAGTAGTTTTACCTGGATTCTCTATGTTTATGAAAACTAATGCTACGTCCCTCACTGCCCCCCGAACCTTTTTTTTTTTTTTTCCTGACTCATCCCCTTTTTGGCTCTAAGTGAAGCTTAGACAGAATATTTGCTTTGTGGTTTTTCAAACTCTTGTCGGTTCCTCCGCCAGATCGATCGTGGCAACAATAAAAGAAACAAGAAAAAACTCGAAACGACGGCGGCATAATGAAAGCTTGTTAGACTGAGCTGCCGCAGAGCTTCCTGCTCTCTGCTGAGCAGCCCCGGCTGCGTGGGGAAGTGAAGTCGATTGCAAATGAGATATCAAAAAAAAAATTCCCACAAGAGAGAAAGAAATGAATCCATTTTATACAAGTAGATCGATATAAGCGTAATGTTTTTGTCCTGCTGTTTCCTTTGTTGAGCTGAAATATTTGAAGTTTTATCCTGGACACAGTTCTCAGGTGATCGACCAGGATGAGCATTTCCCTGCTTAACTTTCACTTCAGTTTCACCGACAATTTTTTTCAAACATGTCGTCATAAAACTGTGCAATTGTTATTGTTGTCTGCTTTTTTTAAACATCACAATCTTGAGTCTGAAAAGCCATTTAAATATTTCAGAGCCAAGGTGCAGGTACCTACTGCAGTCAAGAAGCTACCCTGTGTTTTTTTTTTACCATAGGTGTGTCCCGGAGCGCTGACCCCTGCTGGAGAGGCAGGCTAATGACGATGATGTCAGCCGTCTGGACTGAGCACTTAAGGGCTCCGCAGTCTGAATCCCGGGGCTTTTATTTCTCCTGCTGAGGCGATAATTGACTTTGGTGAGTGCATGAGAGTGTCAGCGAGAGCCTGAGCACACACACACACACACACACACACACACACACACACACACACACACACACACACACACACACACGCCCACGCTAAAGCTGAACATGGGCTCAGCTGTGACCTATGTATGAAATCCAGGCTGGCGGCGGCCACATGGTGCGGTGGTCAAAGGTTTTTTGAGGGTCCTGGGTGGAGGTGGGGGGGCGGGCAGATGACCAGATGGTTCCTGGGTCTCAAGTAGCGCCGCTTCCCGCTGGAACGCCGCCCAGCACCGTCGGGTGGCGGCAGGAAGCTGCGTCGGACAGACAGGCAGCTTGACCTCACCGCTCGACCGCTCGTCACGCCGTGCTGGGAAACGCTGCGACACCCCCCCGTCCTTCCTTCTGTTCTTATTTGAATTTAAAGACCCCCGTGTGTGACGTTTAAAAGGGTCTACGGTAATGGAATAGAACAGGTATGCTTTTTTAACTTGATAAAGTTTCCAAATATGAATATATAAACTTCTCAAATTTAATTTCCTTATAAAATACGTTGATGAGACAGGGGACTTTTAGCACTTTGTTCAAACAGCTACCTAATAACTGCCCGAATAGAATCCTAGTACTGAGTAATATTAGTGTTTTACTGTATTTACGGGGGTTGTATTCGTCAGACGTTGGAGGTTTTATTCCCAACTCAATTTATCTATTGATGAATTTATTAATTGCACAGCACCCATAGCCTGCACCAGCTGCCAGCAGGGGTCCCTCCGTGGAAAGCAACCACTGAACTTGAATTCATTTTTACCTGTTGTGGTGAAACCACACTGCGCGTTTGGGGACGATGATGCGAAGGTGAGCTGGCGGCACACGGGTGCAGGGATCAGTCGCAGGCAGGTATGGGATAATCAGACTGAAGAGTCGCTTTTTTCAAAGGCCTGTTTGAGAAGAATTCCACAAGCCTCATTTGTGCAACGGTATCTGATCAGCGTTCTGGAAAAGTGCTTTTAAAGCGTTGTCAAAAAAAAAATCTTGTGCACGACATTTCGATGTGGGCAGAACTGCACAGAGTTCAGTTTCCTTTCAGAGATGAAGAAGATTTTATTTTTTATTCTGCCCTGATTTTCTCTGCGTTTCCAATCACCGAACCACAGGAGTATATATGAGAGCTGGCATGATGATGGCAAGTAAATCACGAGAAAAGTGTAAACATGAGAATCAAAGCTCTGAGACTGGCGGATAATTGGACTCAGTCAGACGTTCCCAGGATGATTAAACGCCACGCAAGTTCCCGCTAGGCAAACACCCCCCACTTCCCCGCACAGCGTGAATTACACGATAAAAAGGCCAATCCGCCGATTGCACGCCGCGTCTCTTCAGCAATATTACAACTTCCGAGCAGCCCGCATTATTTATGGAGGAGCCGCCGAGGCCACTGAGCAAACCTCGTCTTTATTGTCCAATTGGCTCCTCGCCGAAAATGCCTCTCCGCTGCCCCCAACACAGTTTTCTATTAATGTAAGTGCGCCGCCTTACATGGGTTCATCTCCTGTATCGCCTTTTATGGCCATCGGAGGGCAACAGGGTTTTGAAATACTTCCCGGGAGGGTGATATTGAATGCAAATAGCCGGATTAGAATAGCTTGTGTTTGATGCACACAGGCAAGCGGCTCTGCAGCAAGATAACCTTTACACTACAAGGCTGCAAGGATTGCTGCGGGATGATGAGTGGTCAGCTTCACGTGGCCGGACTCTAAAAATAGAATTAAGAATAAAAAAAAAAAGAGGAGGAAGAGAAGATAGCGATGCATTACATGAATTGGCTGAAGCAGCAACATCTTTATACCCCTCCTACACTCCCATTTTGCATATGCCCAGTACAGGTCAGCTGAGGACATCTGTTGTACCTCTAGCCACCTGCGGGAGCCGCCACAACAGTGATCTCGGCCTTTCATCCCACCGTTTCCTAAACACCTGCTCAGCGAATCCGAAACAGTCCGAGAAATTTAGGTTCCAGCACCTCTGACTGTGGACACTTTATCAAATACTAAGTGTAGAAACAAGTGAAGGAGATCCAACCTTTGGTGACACATGAAACAAAGAAACAAGCGAAAAATAGCAACAAAGTGAAGCAACAAATTCAGCTCAGGAGGACTTTGATTCTTCTCTGTTTCTGAGCAAAACTCCCAGCATACAGGCAGCGAGTCACTGCTTTAAAGTTCATTCTGGAGAATCACACTTTGAATGTCTTTCCTCACTCACCATCACAGCAATGGTGACCAATCTGGCAAGAGAGGTTTGAGTTTGTTGCCAGTGTACAGTTTGACAAGACGTCCTCGTCGCTGCTACGGTGAATGTATTAAAGGACCAAGTTGGCCTGAAATCCCAGCACCAGTGACAAGTGACCACTAACCTATCTCTGTCCTGCCTGTTGAAAAATCAGAAGTGAGACAAAAAACGTTTGGTCTTCGAGGACGGGTTGAAGGACAAAGAAAGAGACAGCTGAGGAACGATGGATGCCATATTGATTCCTGCTGGATGTTCATACAGAACAGAAGAACCACTGGAAGGAAATTGAAACCATACTCATTTCTTTTTTTTTTGTATCTTCGATCAATATGGACGAGTCCGAGGCCGAGACGGCTGCCGCTGTACATGGAATGAATCCGATATAAATTATTTATTCAATTGTTTCTCTCCAATATTCTGAAGCAGAAATTGGGCATTAGTGCTACCAATCGTCCTATTTTATTATTTTTTTTGTGCCTTTTTTATTCTTATGGCCCTGTAACCGGAATATGAACAAACGCTTCTTTATATTTTCACTGTAACTGATTGGCCGACTGTCAGTTGTTTTGGCCACCTGGCAGCCTGCATGGAAATCTTTGTGGACACTTAAGACGACCAATCAGATTGATTGGCAGAAGTTGTTAGACGGACATAAAACAAGGTGGAGCCAACACCTGGCTGGGATTTGGGTGAGGAGGAGGAAGGGAGTGGTCTCACACCTGTGTGAGGTGTGAGTGCCCTTGGTGACATCACAGAGAGTATTTTTGGTGAGTGGAGCGAGCCGAGGAATTTGTGAAGGTTTCGAGTTTTCTCCTGTTCTTCAACTAGTTAAGACACGTCTTGATGTTGAGAGACAAGTGGACAAAAAAAAATGGTCCTTTGAGCTTCGAGCCGGACAGGAATGGTGCCGCCGCCACAGAACAAAGTACAGCGATGGCCACTTTGTTGTCCAAATCAGACAAAAACACCCTCCGCCCTGAAGAAGGATGAAGTTCCATCTCATTGGCCAGCTAATGGCGTGTGCCGCTGGTCAGGCAGGAAGGGCCAATTACCATCATAGTCATTTAGCATTTTTTGCCAGCGCCGGATTACCATCTGCAATTTTACGGCCGGTTGGAGATGGCTGTATTTTCCTCCTTCATTTGGGGAGAATTCACCATCAAACCTGCGCAATCTGTGCAGCTTCATCCGCCAATGGATGTTTTTGTTTATTGGAGGGACAATATATAATCAGAATTGTTGCACTCTATCAGCTCATATTTAGCTGTTTCATGGTTTGGCAGTTTATTTTTTATTAAATCATCTTTGGAGGAATAGTGTTACACAAAAAGTGCTCACTGGTAGATGTGACAGAGTTCTCCCAACAGAAGGTGACTCAGGGTTCTCTCTCTGCTCTTAGAAAGGAGAGAAGCCTCCTTGGTTTTGGTTTACATGTTGTGCTCACCGGCACAAAAAACAAACAAAAAAAAAAAACTATTGTGTTTTGCCACTTCTAAACTCATTCAACATTTCATAGAAACTTAACCAGTGATATTGTGTTGAAACCATTTATAGTGCCTCTTATACAATAAAGGCCAAATTTGTGGAGCCGGACGGATGGAGGCTGTGATGCAGTTGCCTGGCTGGGACACGGACCTCCTCCGGATTGATGGACGGAGAGACGGATGAATGAAGGAACGCTTCCTGAGACGGCAGATTTAATTCATTGCTTATTTCAAAACGTCCTCGCCGATGAGATTAGAGGGGAATCATTCTGATCACCGTTCTCTAATCACTGGCTTCCGGCAGCTTTTCATCCCACGCAGCATATTGAGCCATTGGCCTCGCAGCCAGCGGCCCGCTGCCAGTAGCGGCCGTCCTCAGAGCCAGGCAGGAAGAGGAAAGAAAGAGGAGAAAACAACAAGAGTAAATTTGGGCCGAGCAGATGGGACGACGGGACGTGTGTTTGCCCAGATGGCCTCTGTCTATTGACAACAGCAGCACCAACCTGTGTTTACTCCACTTTCTTACGTTACGGGAAGTGTGTGTGTGTGTGTGTGTGTGTGTGTTTTCTTAGATTGGTAGTGTTTACACAGGAGGCTCGACGGCTGCACCAACTCTTGTGGAAGTGAGGGGGTAAAGCTGCACATGACGACGGTCAAAAATACTCGTAGTCACGCCGGTCGCTGCCGACTGGCAGGAAACAGATGCGGTGCTGCGCTTAATGGCCGTGTCCACTTCACAAATTGTCTGGCTTAATTAGATTGCACTTACCCCAATACTAAAAAATAACATTAATAACAAATGATTTTAAAAATTTGGGTAGAGGAGTGCCAGTTGAACATGTGTGAGTGTGTTGCCTGTTACCGCCAAGTCCCGTCAACCGCACCAACACGACGAGGCCATCAGCGGCACTACACATTTCCGGTGATTCAGCATTTTACGGCACTTTAAAGACGAGCAACAGATGGGAAATTTACTGCGGATGTGGAGCAGCGAGTGGCAGCTTGCTTTGGCCTGAGCTTGTGTCTGTTTTTGTTTTCCTTAATTATTATCACTGTTGTGCGAGTGTGTGTTTGTGTGTGTGTGTGCGTTTGCTTGGTTTTAGCTTTCAATAGAAATTCCCCTTTGGAGTAATGAAAATAATCCAACCATCTCTTTTCTATCGCTGCTTGTCCTGCTCATGGAGGCTCTTCCAGGTGTTGAAGTTAATCACATTACAGCTCCAACGTGCACCTACCACGGTGGCGCAGTGGTTAGCGCTGCCGCCTCACAGCAAGAAGGTCGTGGGTTCGATTCCGGGGCCCGGACCTCTGACCTTTCTGTGCGGAGTTTGCATGTTCTCCCCGTGTCTGCGTGGGTTCTCTCCGGGTTCTCCGGCTTCCTCCCACAGTCCAAAAACATGTATGTGAGGTCAATTGAATATTCTAAATTGTCCGTAGGTGTGCATGTGAGTGTGAATGGTTGTTTGTCTCTATGTGGCCCTGCGATGAACTGGCGACTTGTCCAGGGTGTACCCTGCCTTCGCCCTAAGACAGCTGGGATAGGCTCCAGCAGACCCCCGTGACCCTGAATTGGAATAAGCGGGTATAGAAGATGAATGAATGAATGAATGTTCCTATTGACTTTTGAAGCAAATTGGCTGAGTAAACCAATGAGGATCCCAACTAGCCAATAGCATTACTCGGATGATACATATGTGTGAATGTACCGTAATTTCCGGACTATAAAGCGCACCTGAATTTAAGCCGCACCAGCTAAATTTAGGGGAAAAAACAAATGTGTACATATACAAGCCTCACTGGACTATAAGCCGCAGGTGTTTCGTCAGGAAACGGGTCCGCGGAGCGGATCGGTTCGGCGGCTGCGAGCCTGCGACTCTGGACTCGCACCGCGGATCCTGTTTGCGGGGTCCCGCTGGTCACCTCGGTTAATTGGTATGGAGTCGGACTCGAGGCAGCGACGCACCGGAGCTCACAATGACAGAGCGCATATAGACAAGAGAACATACAGACGAGAGCGCTAGCGCGCCGTGCTCAGAAACATTATTTGATTGACTTGTTCTGTGTTTACCCTTTTGTTGTGATATAGAAATTATCAGTATTTCTCTATTTCCTTCTTTGACAGCCAGATCGACTGCCTTTCACTTAAAAGCTGCATCATATGCAATTCTTTGTTTGTTTTCCATAATGAGGGTTTGTGCATGGAAACTTCCTTTGCGCAAACTGTCTTGCTCTCGTTCTGTCTCTCGCACTGCATTTGGTTTCACTTTTGCTTTCGTTGTTCGCGCGAACTGCCTGTCTCACTCTTTCCTGAGCCCACCCAAAAATCCATAGGTTGAGAAGGTCCCCTAGTGGCCGTTAGCTGTAAAAAACCATAGATTAGCCGCACCGTTGTATAAGCCGCAGGGTTCAAAGCATGGGAAAAAAATAGCGGCTTATAGTCCGGAAATTATGGTATATGTGTGTATATGTGTGTTGCCAACCAGAGGAGCCCGACATGGGTAAGTGCTGGCTGGGGCCACGTGTTCTCACACCTGGGCCGTCGTAAAAGACCCGAACAGGGTTTGAACTGGGACTTACATTGTCCGTTCAGCCGTTCAGCTCTCTCTCTGGCCCACTTCAGCCCTGATCTGGACCCAGTCCTCTTCCTGCACTATGTGAACTGCTTCCTAGACTGAAAACAAAGCTTTTTCATATCTGCACTTTAACTGAGTCCCTAGCAGTCTGGGTCTACACTGGTGGGAAAACACACACACTCTCAAAGTCATTGGACTAGACCCCAAAGGAATCACACTTTACAAAGTTGAGAAGTAAGAAGAAAGACGTGTTGTTTTCAGTTTTCAGTTTTTTTTTGGTTTTTTTTTTCAGAAAACACATTGGGGATGTGCACAATAGTTTTTTTTGTCTCAGCCTGCAGCCGAAATCTTGAGAATTGTGTTCATCCCTCCGCAGTGTTGCGTTCGACATTTGAAGTCACAGTGTTGTAAACCAATGTGTGACAGCAGCTCTCGACTGTGACAGCAGCTCTCTATTCTGAAACCGGGCCGAGGGATATAAGTGACAAGAGTGTTTTCACAGCAGGATGACACCATTGGGCTCTTTTTATGGTTTCTTTTTTTTTTTTTTGGTCTAATTCAAGGAAAAGTATGTATTTCATCAGCTGATGGAACTGATGGATGAGGCCACGGCTCCGTCCGGCTGCAAGGCTGCGTGCCGATGGCCGTGACAAATGGCAGCCAGCCGGGCGACTGTCGCCGCCGCCGCTGCACGCTGAGCTCCCGCACACATCATTCATCTCCCTCATAGAGCTGATGAAACTGTAGCGAGGAGCAGCAGCACCCAAGTTGACGTCATAGTTCATGCCGCCAGACGTGGTCTAGTGGTTCAGCGTCTGCCCTCAGATTCGGGGGTTGTGGGTTCAATAACTGGCCGGCTCATCCCAAAGACTATAAAGCTGGTACCCATTGCCTCCCTGCTTGGTCCTCAGCACCAAGGGTTGGATTTGAGGGGTTAGAACACTCAATGATTCCTGAGTGTGGCTCCGCTGGTGCTCGCCACTCATGGTTCAAAAGTGGAGGACAAGTTTGCCATTCTTTGGGATGTGACAATCAGTGGGACTTTAACAATGGGTGATAGTAGAGAGCCCGTTGCCCATCCATGCCTGTTTGTTCTGGTGTGAAGGTGTCCTGCTGTAGTCTTACAATAGTTTCCACTGCTTCCACCGTTGGTATGCAGGTGAAGAGGACGATTAAGTATTGTGTCGTTCAGTGTCCAGTTTGAGATTTTGTTCCTCCCAAATTTTACAGCAACATATCTGTGAGGGTTCTCAGTCGTTCAGGCCATCGTGGTCTTGTAAGTTAAGTGAAGGCTACTGCACTGGTTTTGGTCACTTGAAGTGGCTTGGCCTCTCATCCGACAGACTTCTGCAGAATCAGTCTCACGTATCTGACCATCACTATGGAGCACCCAATGATTTCCAAGCACGCCACCACTGCTGCTGACCGCTGCCTCGGGTCAAATGTGGAGGACAAATTTAACATCCTTGGGGATGTGACAATCAGTGAGCTGTGTGTGCTAGCTGGTGCTAGCTGGTGGACGCTGACGTCATCCAGAGCCCTGAATGTTGAGAGGTTTCAGAACACTTCCAGTCAAATCCGTGTCCCTGTCGGCTACAGATGTAGCGTCATCTTCATGCTGTACTTGATATAAACCCCCCACTACCACCCATCCATCCATCCAAATGTTAAAGCAAGTGTTGTTGTCACATGTACCTGGAAACACCTCTGGCCTGCAGATTTGACTTTTTTTCAAACATGTGGGCCAGGCAGAGGCAGCCCAGCTAAATTGTGGCTCAGAAGAAAGGAAACTGTCCTCTGACAGTTTTTTTCTCTCTTCTCACTACAAACCTGTCTTGTGTTCTAGGATGCAGTTTAAGAACTTTCGGCGGTTCGACTCACTTCATGAATACGTTTGGACATGATCACAGCCACCGCTGTTGCCAGGCAACAACTTTTCCAAAGACCTGGACTGTTGCACAAACCCTGCAACCAAAAAAAAAACCCAAAACAAAAAAGCAAAAAAACACAGGGGAGCCTCACACTCGCTCACTTGCCACCTCGACTTGCTTCCAAAGTAAACGACTGCCAGGAGGCGGAAGTCCACTCGGCCATTCAGGGAGCCTGAAACCTGCTGCCAGGCCAAATAAAAAAAATGCCTGGATTCCAGCTCCTGCACCACAGGAGACAAACATAATCCCCACAGAAAACACTTTTTGAGTGATTTTTTTAGCCCCCTCCTCCTGCCCCCCACCAGTCTCACAATTCATTTTTTCAAAGTTACTTGTATCATTTCCACAAGAGTCTCAAACACTCAAATGGCTGCTATTAAAAACTATTTCGGGTTTCATTCACCAGATAATCGCAACCTTCAGGCAACATATTTTAAAGATTATGTGAAAACAAAGTGTCCAAGAAGACCAACAACTATTTTTTTTATATTGATCTATGCAGGTGGAAGCTTTGTGTTGGTCTTGTCCGAGTAGTCTATTCTCTGACTCACTGAGAAGGTGATGGTGGAGATGATGCAGACGATAACAAAGCGCTTTTTTAACATTGGCAATGATGATGTCAATCCAAACCTGAAGCAAAAGGAGGAATCAGTTAGAAATGGGGCGCAAGGTGCATTGGGAAAAACTTAGTGTGATTCATTGGTAAAAACTTAAAATGCGACCCATGAAAAATGTTCAAGTGTATTAATGATGTGAAGCCAGTGCTGCTAGTTCAGGAAGAACTCTAGGCAGCGTCATGTGACTGACCAGCTTAAGGTGTCAGGTGACTCCTATGCTGTGTCTCAATTCAGGGTCTGCATCCTTGAAGTACGCATTTTGAAAGGAAGATTCCCAAAAGTCCTTAGGACACTCCAAATGCGTACTGGGAATGCGCCCTCGTTTTAGCCGATTCCAAGGCTGCACCGCTACTATCCTTTGCGTACTTATGTCTGCTGCAAAGCATCCTGGGATCCTGGGAAGTCAGCTGAAATTAGCGGCATGTACTGGTAAAGACACGACATATAAATTTAAGTATTGAAGTTTCACATAAAGTATCCAGTTTTTAACGTAGGATTTTACTTATTTGATCATCCAATGCCATCGTTAGATGGCGAACCAATGGTTAGGTTAATGCTATAAAAACGTCACTTCCGGGGTTGGCCAGCCGGAGGGAACGGCGGTGACGCAACCAGGAAATATGCCGAAGGCTAGACCGTCCCGGGTGGTTACTGGGGAGGCAGGGTTTGGTCCGTCCTTCTAGGCTTGGTCCTCGAACAACGCTTCCTTCAGACTGAGGACACTCCTTTCGAAGGATGTGGACCCTGAATTGAGACACAGCCCTATGCTGTTTTTTTCAGCTGCAGGTGTTTCTCCTCCACAAATTGAATGCCGTTAAGCTAATCGGTTCCTTGTGAGTCAGACCCGGCGTGCACGGATTCGCTGTGTAGGTCCGTGAACAACAATGGCCCTTGTTGCGTTGCATCATGGAGGCATTAATAATGCAAGCCGCAGCACTCTCGGTGCCATTACCGCATTTCATATTGTGGGGGGGTGCTCACACATAAACACACACACACACACACACACACACACACACACACACAAAACAAAAACTACCGGTTCATTCGCTCACTCTCGCGTTCCAGTTTTGTCTGTCAAACCGACCTTAAGGGCCCGTTTAAAAATTAATGAGCGGCGCTTACACCGTAAATAACCGCTGGCGATGCACTGCGGGGCTATTTTGAAATGTAAAACCCGCTGTCACGCTTTGATTATCTGTGTACCCGCCCCCAAAAAAGCGGCGTTCCGCTCCGGCTGCTCGCTGGCGGACCTATTAAGGCTCGCCGCCGCTCGCGAGCGTGTCGAGCACTTCCCAGAGTTCCCTGCATGCTGCAACAGCATTTCAGGGGGTGTGGGTGGAGGCGGTGGAGGGCGGGGTGCATAATGAGGAGTCGCTCTGTGAAGGGGGTCATTATTTTCCTGGGACTCCGAGGATTTGCGCAGGCGACGCCGACCTGCTGGAAATCTGTTGCTGGGAGTTTCTGTCGTCTCAGGACACCAGGACACACCCACAGAAAGCGCCCAGATAATAGCTGCATTCTGAGGATTTAAAGCAGGATTCTCATTTGTGTCTGTGTGTGTAAGGTGTGCGTGTGTGTGTGTTGGTGAGGTCATACTGATCAACATGAATTTGGAGAAGTGACAATTTTCCATTCTGTAAAATTGTTTTTAGGCCATTCATTCATTTTTATATTTTATTTCATTCACACACACATACATATATATGTACACACATTTGTAAAAAGATGTCAAAAATGTATGTATCATATTTTTAAAGGTCTCAAAACAAATCCAAATGTTCTCCATGTCTGCCAGTTCAAGCAGAACTGGAAGATATGGAGAGCAGGAAGTGACATCACAGTGCCCCCTGCAGATGTTTCTCCTTGTTTATCGGTCAACCATGTCAGTAAAAGAAAGAGTTGCAATTGGGCGCTAATGCTAACATGGGTCGCTAAAATGCCGCTGAGTCCCTGCAGAAAAAAACACCTAGAGCGCCACCCTCTGGCTGCTCCTGTTTGCAGGTAGACCCTGACCGTAGCTCCGCCTTTTTCTTCCCAAAGCCCTGCTGAGTGGTGCCGTCACTGCCACGGCCGCCTAATAAACGGCTCTGGTTGGAGCTTTCCAAAATGCCCAGGCCCCGCCCCCGATGTCCTCCAGATAGCCTCCTGCCTTCGGCCAGTCATTAATTACTTCTAAAGTGTTCCACCACTGCTATTGTTACTGTTGCTGCTGCTACTGCTGCTGCTGCTGCTGCTGCACTCCCCTCTTCTTCTGCCGGAACCGGACTGCAAAGTCTATTTTCTGCCCCGTATCAATTTTTCATGTGCAGCCATTTGTCCCGAGGGAGCCGACTGTCATCCCAACACTGGATCCTGGAGTTCTCACCTGTCCCCACGGCACTGACATTTCCTGGACTTCAAACGGTGTGTGTGTCTGTGTGTGTGTGTTTGTGTGTGTTTGTGTGTGTGTGTGTGAGTGTGTGTGTGTGAGAGAGAGAGAGGGAGGAAGGAAATGAGTTGCTGTACTTATTCCTACTTTAAAATCTTGTCCTACTTCTATCTGACACCTTTCCCGGTTCCCTCGCTGGGATTTACCAGCATGTCCCATCTTCTCACAGTTTCCTCCCAGTATTTGTCTGTTTGATTCGTTTTGTTTCATTTACTTTATCACGTTTTTTTTTTTTGTTTTTTTTACAAACCTCATGTCATGTAGGTGTAAATCGCTCAGGTCTCATCCCGTCGACCACTTCCGGATTAATTTGACCGTCGAGTCTCCTGTCAAGGTCATGTTGTCTCGTCTCCTTCACTTCCTGTTGTGTTTTGTGCTCACCTCCTTCCTCCTGTTTTGGGACCTGACTTCCTTCCATCATCTGATTGTCAGCCAGCTTGACAAGTGCAGGGAATTGAACCAACAACTATTCTGCTCCTTTTGAAAATCAAAGAAGTTCTTGTCATTTATTTTTTCTTCCTCCTCCTCCTCCTGAACTCCTTTGACGTACTTTCTCAACAAATTCTCTCTGAGAGCTGCTTTCATATCAGACGCTGCTCTTACGTTCAGCGTGCAAAGAGACCCGACGTCTGTCCCTGAGTCACCTCGTCAATGATTTAACCGTCCTTGGTTCTAGAAAGCAGACGAGTCAAACTCAGACTACCATTTGTCAGTGCGTCTGATGCCTGGCCCCACCAAAGTGGGTCCAAAATGCAAAACCAATCTGCTTCGTTCCTTCATTCGTTCCTTCCTTCCTTCCTTCCTTCCTTCCTTCCTTCCTTCCTTCTCTGAAGACACAATTAGTGGAACAGGTCACGGCGAGCACATACAGCACATGCGGCGCCCTAATAAGGTCGCAGCGCCTCTCCAGGTGCGAGGAAGTGTCACCGCTGCAGCCGCATTTTCCCAGCGGCCCCCTGATTGTAGCAGGTGCACGGTGCAGTGATATGACAAATGGCAGTCGGTGTCTGGAGCCATTGTGTGCTTTTGCAAACTGTTCCATGTTGCTCATAATGACTCAAAGCTGCAGATGAAGAAGAAGAAGAAGAAGAAAAGGGTTTTTTCCCCTCCACCTCAGTGGGTTTTTTTTTTTAACAGCCGAGGAGGAAGAAAAGGCTGCCGCTCGCTCCCCTGCCGCGCAATTTGTCTGGGCAGCACATAAATCACACAGCCGGGGCCTTAGGTGTCACTTATTTCAGACAGGTCGGATCCTGTTAGAACGGGTCCAGATATAAAAAGTATCTCTGACTCGCCGCCTCTTTCTCTGCAACGTTGCCAACGCTGAGCGAGCGGGCGAGCGGGAGGAGGAGAGCGAGGAAACCTTCATCAACATCCACCGTCACAGCACAAAGGAAGCAGGAAGTGTGCACCTCGTTAGTGAGTTCAGAAGGGCGAGAGTGCACCGGCGCACACACACCCGCGCCCATGTAAGCACACATACACACGTGACAATAAAATGGCTTTCCAGGAAGGGGAAATAGCCAGTTGGCTCGAGCCATTAGGTGGAGCTCACTGCACTTTGAATGAAAGGATTAATGGACGTTTCACGCCCTCTTTGCAGGCCGCTTTCAGAATAATAATAAAAAAAAAAAACGTTTTACTTTCTTCGCATGTGAGTGCCGGACATTGATAAAATAATAAAAAGGCACAAAGCACCAAACACCCTTGTTAAGAGTCACTCCAAGTGAGGGTGAAGTTGAATTGGATTTTCTTCAGTGGCAAAAATATTTATTTTTCACCAATAGAGGGCGCAGCCAAGCACTGCACGCCAGTTCAAATGAAACTGAAGCAGAGTCCTGCGTTGGATGCAGGTCCATCACTTATAGTCGTCCCCTTGGAAATACCACCTGGTAGATGTTCTAGTAAGTTCTGGAGGCAACTCAGCATAATTGTAGTAGTTATAAAGCTAGCATTCGTTCGCATTCATTTGGAGGTCGTCGCACGTGGTTTGCATGTGTTTTCCAAAGATGCAGTGCATTTTCCCACAGTAGAGGCGGTGGGAGGTCCAATAGGCAGGAGGAGGAGATACTAACTTGCACATGCAGCCAGAAGGGCCAGACGTCAACAGACAGAGAGGTCATGTTTTGTAACCCTCTGCCCCCGGAAGAAATAACACCACTCCAGCTTCACACACACAAACACTTCATTGCCTAGGGTTTGACAATGATGAAAAGTGTGTCTTGCCCCTTTAAAGACTCAACCAGATGAGGACCCAAGGTTCGATTGTCTGAAAATCTTTGTCCCATGTGATAAAAAAAAAGAAGAAAAAAGTCTAATATTTCGGCTTTGCCCCGCTTGGCAGCCCCGGTTGTTCAATATCAGGAAGTTCATATTGTAAAAGGCCGGCGTCCCAACGGATTAGCCTGTAATTACATGTAATGGATCCTTTAATTATGTAACGCTTCTGATAACTGCGTGTTTGCCCTTGGTGTTGCACGCCTTCCTGGACGCCCGGCCCATTCTCCACACAATGAAACTGAAATCCAGCGACGCCTTTCTATTTTAAGGACGACGGGGCGGCTCAACAGGGACCTGATTACGTACATAATGATGTTCCGGCACACTGTCCCCACTGGGAATCCACTGCTGCGTGAAGGCTTGTCGAGAGCCGTCACCTGTGACTGCTGCTGCCACATTTTCTGTCTCACTGGCCAGAGACCTTGAGCACACCTTCAGGACACCTCAGAACACCTGCAGGTCACCTCCACATACATATGTATATGTATATATATATATATATGTATATATAACCAACTAACCAACTAACCAACTAATGTACATATATATATACGTATATATATATATATATATATACACATATATATATGTATATATATATATATATATATATATATATATATATATATATATATATATATATATATATATATATATATATATATATATATATATATATATATATATATATGCGGTTGAGTGTGTACCTCTTATATATATATATATATATATATATATATATATATATAGAGGTGTGTACTCAATTTTGTTGCCAGCAGTTCAGACATTTATTGACAGAACTTTTACAAAGTGTCATTTCTTGAGTGTTGTCCTATGAAAAGGTTTATTTAAATATTTGCAGAAATGAGAGGGGTGTACTCGCTTTTGCGAGATACTGTGTGTCTGTGAATACTTTTGCGCGCTCATGAGGAAGAACTCTGGCCCCTAACCGCTTGGATCTATGTTTTGATGCAACTCTGATCCTTTAATGACACATAAAAACAACAACAACAAAAAGCTGTTTACCTGAGTTTCAAGGACATTTTTTACTTGCAGTGTGCTCTTAATTATCTTTTCATTCCAATACATTGCTGATCTCTTTTGTTCTTCCATTGTTGTTCTGTATTATTTATCTGAGTGTGTGTGGGTGGGCGTGTGTGTGCTTTGAAGAAGAATATTTTCACGGCCCCAAACCCAATTTGAAAAGGCAGGTGAAGCTCAAAGTCATTCATTACGTTTGGTTTGAATAGAAGAGAAGAGCAAATAATTTAATCAGCGGGAGCCGAGGGCAGGGATTTCTGCAGATGAGAGGCAGCAACCTCATTTTTGTGTGTGTGTTTCTTCACAGTGGAACGCTTTTCACTGGCAAGAAAAAAAAAGAAAAAGTAATATTCATTCCTCTGGACCTACAAAGGCTTGGTATATTCACCGGCTGATAACTGGTTTTGCATTCGCACTATATTTCTTTTATTTTGCTGCTCGCTGGCACTGCAGTAGAAAATCTTGTAGCCACACCAGAGTGCTTCCTGCCACAGGGCTGCCGTGCAGCTCGATGGATTTATTACTGGTATGTGTTGTCAGGTTATCAGACCTGATCCTTGTAAAAGCAGGTGTAGGAGAAATTTTTTTTTTTTTTTTAATGAACAAAAGAAGTAGCCCGAGGTTGAAGAGGTTGAGGTAAAAAAGGCGACTGAGAAACTTGAGGAATCCAGTTTAAGCCCCCGCCAGTTCGTTGATATTCAGTGCCACAGTGTGACCGTGGACGCCTTCGCAGCGTGCAAATAAAAGAAAATGCGATGATGTGAAACGTGATCAAAAAGCTTTCGCTCCGGCGGTGACACAACTTTGATAGAATTGGATGGGTTGCGGAGAGAGAGCCGAGGCGGATTGTCAGCGCTCCACCAAAACCTCTCTCGGCTCAATTAAGAATGAGATTTGCAGATTTTGTTGTGTCATGTGACTCGAGCTGGTTCACCGCAAGGCGCAGGATTGCGCACCTGCACTGGTGGTGCTGACTGGTGCAGGAGGGCCAACTGCACTATGCAGTCTAATACCATCTTGGCTTTTACAAATGATAAATAATAACAGTCACAATTATTTGAATATAAAAAATGGTCTTCAACATTTCCTTCTGACTGAGGTGACTGATAATGTTTGATGTCTAATATGGTTTTGTAAGTTGTTGCATTTTTGCTCTGACAATTTTTATGAATGAGGTTTGCACGGAAGAAGTTCAGTAAAAAGAAGGAGCAAATACCAGAGTGATGGGGGCGGTTCCGGTGCAGAGGAAGTTAATTCAGCTAATTAAGTAATTTGACGCACCTGGCTGTTCAGTCTTCCCTAAAAGGTGCAAAAGCTGTCGGCTCGTTATTAATAAATTACTTATTTTTAGACTGTTTGCACAGTCGAGCTCCCTGGTTGGTTTGCAGTCACACGGTTTGGTTCGGTGCCTTTTTTATGCGTGAACGAAGACTTTGATCTGGGGACTTTTGTGAATGCACGTTCACGTTTGGCGACTAGCCAGTGAGAATGAGCAGCTGGTCGCTGATTGGCTGCTGTGACGTTCATAGTGAAAACGTCAAACCTCGTTCTAAGAAAAATATGTTTTTTTTCTGGTGAGAACAGGTGGAAAACGTGTGTGTGCGTGCGCTCGTGATTGTGTGTGTGTGTGTGTGTGCGCGCGCAGGGGGCGGGTGGTCTAAACCTCGCCGTCCTTTATTGGCGCAGGGAGGAGAAGAAGAAGCCACAGTCGCACTTTGGAGTTGAGCGCTGGACGCAGAAGTCGATCCGTCCTCCGAGGATCTGCTGCGCTCCGCCACACCTCCTCCTGCTCCTGCTCCTGCTCCTCCTCATCGCTCCGCACAGGTAAGGAAACCCATCAAACTTCTGCCGCTTTCGACCACGGGTTTTGCGCGCGTCCCCGCCCGCCTTCACCACCTCCTCATACAGCGCATCGCGCGTCGCGCTGGATCCCGATTCGGCTTCATGCTTTGGCTTTCTTTTTTTTTAATTTTATTTAAGCAACCCAACGTGCGTCCTGAGCGTCGTGACGCCGACGCCGCTTGTGTGCAGTGGGCTGCAGCGCGCACTGGAAGGCTGCTGCTGCGGCTGCTGCTGCTGCTGCATGCTGGGAGGGAGCCCGCGGTGTGCACGCAGGTTATATCGTGCGTGTGCTGCTCACGGAGGGAGGAAGAGCAGAACGCGGCTCGTGACACTCCTGCAGAGACACGTCACAGTCTGACAACAGGAGGTGGACTGTAGCTCTGCTGGCGTGTGTGTGTGTGTGTGTGTGCGTGCGTGTTTGTGTAAACTCGTGCGTGACACCACGAGGAAGCCAGATAAGACCCCAGGTGGTGGTAAAGATGAGATCAGAAGATGATGATTCATCTTCTGGTTGTTTGTTTGTTCGGTTGGTTATTTCGTTGTTAGGTTGTTTGGTTGGTTAGTTGGTTGTTGGTTCGGTTATTTAGTTGGTTGGTTGGTTTGGTTATTTGGTTGTTTGGTTGGTTATTTGGTTGTTTGGTTGGTTAGTTGGTTGTTGGTTCGGTTATTTAGTTGGTTGGTTGGTTTGGTTATTTGGTTGTTTGGTTGGAAGCTTCAGAACGTGGGTGGAAGAGGTGGCCCCTGTGTTTCTACTTTGCTGATGTCTTTGCGCAGCAGCTGATGGTTGTGTGTGAAGATCCTTCACCTCCTTGCCGCTTCCTCGGCTCTGTCATCTTGAGTTTGTTCCTGCTGGAGAAGCGGCGGCACGTGCACACCAGGCCGCCTTCCACTTCCTTCTTTTAAACCCGCTGGACTGATGTGTCACCAGCAGTTGATTTACTTCTCCGACCTTCACCTCAGCACACAACAGCTGTGTGATGCGATCACGGCCTTCTGTCACTCCAAGCGGTTTGGTTGAAAAGAAGATTTATTTCATTTATGTATTTTTATTTATTTATTTTTCACTTTTTTTTCTGAAGACTCTCGGTGTGGAAGGAGAGAAAAGATGGTGGTCTTAGAGGGCGGAGCCAGGGTCGAGCTAGGAGAAGTGCTCAATGGACTTCAGGATGTTATTTGGCGGGAAATGGGGACATTGATTCAATGACATTTTAAACTAATGTTCCCTCTTGATGAATGGCTTTCCGTCAGGTAACAAGTGTCACATTCAGTTGTTTTTTTCGTTTTTTTTTTCTTTTGGTGGTGTAGTCATAGCCAGTCCAGTCCAGTCCAGTGCAGTCCAGTTTGATCATGAGAGCTGCAGCCTCCTCTCACATAAAAACTTCACACTTCTTGCAGATGCACTTTGGTTGGTTTTTTTACCACTTGTACTCACTGTTGCTCTTGGTGGAACCTCGAAGGCACCCTGGCAGCGGTGATGTCCACGACTGAGGGATTGAGGTCTTGTGTTTGCGATGCGTCGACTCTTCTGCTCGACTCTGGTCGCGGATCGTCCAGTTCTCCGCTGGAGCGTGGACGAACAGTAGAGATGCACCTGGTCGATGAAGTGGGCTGACGGCAAACCTTCGCTGGGCTGATCAGAAAACTCTGATGGTTGTCGGGATTGGTCGATGCTGGCGGAGCATTTAGCCCCTCCCATGATCCATCGGGATCGGCTGCTGGTGCGCTGGATGTGAACTGGACTGGGCCAACCAGTGGATAATGTTTCTGCCGCAGCCCGTCAGACATCGAGCGTGGCCTGGTCACATGATCAGCACCATGGAAATGCATCATTTATGATTGATGATACCTGATGTGGATTCAGTAGAGCTGCGCAAATCGATGCGTCCATGCTGGCAGTTGATTAACTCCGATGTGAAGGGTCGATGCGTGGGATATTGATGATAACAATAATATTTATTATTCTAGTTGCTCAATGGCACGCAGGCAAAGCTCTGTGTTTGTTCTTTGCTCTGTCAATGTCATTTAGTCCACATAAAGGGAAAATATCAACCCTAACACACCTTTATCCACACTCAGTCGACCTCATGGACGGTTTTCGCTGGTTGAAACAGCAGAAATGCATAAAAAATTAACAAAACAGACCTTTCACAATTACACAATCAATTTAACACACTGGAAAATTTGGCAAACGATGCTCTTGTTTCTGATAAAAGCAGTTTGTTTTTTTTTCTTCAGATTCTTATTTGTGATGAAATAACAATTAAATCTCCCAAAATCTGCTCAGTGAACCCAGGCTGAGCTGACAACAATCAGGACTTATTATCTTTTCCTCCACGTCCTGCCTGGTTGCCTCGGTAGCAATCTGCCGTTTTATCACGGACACACAGCCGCTTCCCCAGTAGCCCTCTGAATTAAACAATAGATGAACAGTGGTTGCTCTTCTAGATTACTTGAGTCATTCTCAGCCACAGGTTCACCCAGATAAATATGGTAGAAAAATCTTCCTTTTTTTTTTGTTGTTGTTGTTTTTTTTTTTATCATCTCAGCAAGACCCGGCAGATCTAAAATGCCTTCAAGAGCCGCTGGCTGTGAAAAAGCGCTGATTAGTCTTCCACTAGGGGGAGATTTATCGAGCCATCGGCTTTTATGGCCTGCCACCAATTTAATTCCTTCAGAGATGCTTAATAATTGCAACCATAAGCTAAATTACACGACAAAAGAGCACGCGATGAATGGTCCGATGGCCGTCAAGCACACACCTCTCCTTCATTAGTCGGGGCCGCCGCCACTGCACTCGGTGATTTATCAGCGTTTCGCTAATAGCGACAGAGACGGATGCAGCTTGTCGAGCTGCGCCGACGCCGGCGTCGGGTCAGATTTAGCGGCTGCAGGAGGTGCCGGCGAGGAGGATTGAGCGGCGACCTTCGCTCGCTGGCGGAGGCTGACGACCGGCGCTGAATTGAAATTGTGAAGCCCGAGCGTCCAGCAGCAACACGGTGGTGAACAGAGGGAGAGCGGCGACCGAAATACAAAGTCCAACTCTGCAGGGCATCAGCATCTGCTCTGTCTTGTCAAACCTCCCGCAGGTGGTGTTTTTGCTGGAGTTCCCCTGACTGGAATGTATAAGGGTTCTACACGACTGCTCAAAGCTGCTTTGTGAAACCACAGAAGAAGAAAAAGAAGAAGAAGAAGACAAGGGAGAAAAACCCACTAGTAGCTGGAAACAGCGCGGCTCATCTAATTAGCGCAGACGCTGCAACGGTGGCGGTTTAGTGAGAACTGAGAAGTGAAATGTTTCACGTTCAGCAGCTCTGGTGCTGTGAGGCCTCCTCGACGGAAACACTGGCTATAATACATAATATCATTTTATTTTAATATATTCTTGTTTTTCTTCTTCTCTGCTACTTATTTTCATGTCTTTTGTGTTGCCTTATTTTTATTGTTCTTGTTGCTGTTGTTTTTCTCCTGTATCATGCTACAAGTGTATGAGTTATTACATTGTAGTTATGTTGATGTATCCTGAGGTGCTTTGTTATTGCTTTGCTTCTTTGTTGTTGTTTCTAGGTTCCCAGGACGACTAGCTACTACTCTTGGGCGATCTTAGAAACCAATAAAATGGAAACTGAAATGTAAAAACCCTAAATGTTACATTATTATGTGCTAAATAAAAGGAACCATTTGTTGGACTCACTCAATGTGTGTGTATGGGGGGGGGGGCTGGATTGTCGCCGTCACCCTCTGAACTGCCCACTGAACCGCAGATACTTTCACCCTCTGGCCTGTTTGTTTTATCATTCACCCTCAGTTGTGCTAAAAACTGCCAAACCTCAAAGCGGCGTCTAAACGTCTACACTGTGTCATAAATAATTCCTTTTTTTTTTTTTTTTGCTGTTTTTGCTCCCATAACAATGGCCTTGGCGATGGATTATTCATATGACTCTGCAAGTGAACCCTGCGGTTACTGTATCAGGAGGTGCGAAAACAAAACAGCAAACGGCCATTTGAGCCTTGTTTCTTGCTGCTGCAAGAGACTTTGACCGAGCCGCTGCCTTCTCCTTCTTCTTCTTCTTCGGCTATGTTTTTGTTTTTTTTTTTTTTGCTCAGGATATTCATTTTCTGTCAGATTTATTCGCAGGACCTCCATCATCTGTCAACCGGACACGCACACACATGCAATAAAGTCCACTTGCTCAGTATCAGCACAAACCACCGGGGACGGCGGCGTGAAGTTTGGAAAATTTACAAACAAGATTTTCAATCAGGCGGAGATGACTGGGGATAAATCCTCAGCCGGGCTTAGTTTCCCCTCTGACAAATCCTCCCGTCGGTGCAGCGGTGGCGCTGACGTGCAGGCGGGGAAACACCTGCGCAGCGCTGATAGTGGGTGGCTCCGTATAGCCTGCGCGGCGCCGCGGCCTGCTGCAAGACAGGCGTTCAGAGCCGAAGAAAAACATTTGTCAGTGTTTAGGAGATAGAGCAACTTTTTTATACATTTATTTAATGGATCTCATACACGCTTTAATTGACATTTACATTTATTTCCTACGAAAAAAAAAAAGTAAAGGTTTCCCCAAACTGAGGTGCTGTGTTGGAAAGAGGAATGTCCCACTAGCTGCGTTTCCATGACAGTTTTCACAAAATGAAAGCGATATTTCGACAAAGCGCACAGGCCATAATTCTCATAAAATCTTGTCCCACTAGATTTATAAGAAATGCGTTTGCTTTTGTTAGTTTACGTTTGTTTGCTGTCAAGAATGGTTGATATGTCTTTCTCGTCAAAACCTTTTAGTCGTATTTGAGAGGTTTTTCCGGGTTGTTTCCATCACCAGGTTTTTGTTGCCATATTTAGGATTTGTGCAATTCTAGAGGTGATGGAAACGCAGCTACTGTCTGTGGAGTGTGTGTGTCTAACTCAGCCGGGGTTTGCACCCACAACCTGAAATGTTTGGAGCCGACCACTGGTTGGCGCACTGCAGGAGCCGCAGCTGCAGCTGAGCGTCAGTAATCAACACCTTGGTAATGAGATCCATCAACTATCTCGGCATCAACACCTCGACGGTAAACAACAGTGTTTAATTTGTTGCTGCTGCTGCTGCTGCTACTGCTGCGGCAGCCTATTCTGCTCCCTGCGTGTGATGCATGATGAGTTTGTGTCTGTCTGCAACACTAAGTCTCAGTTTGCGACTCTCGTTTGCTTCGTTCGTAACAGAAAACTGTTTATCTCGTAAGTTAAACTGTGTGTGTGTGTGTGTGTGTGTGCGCCACCTCACCAAAAAAAAAAAAAAATCCAAAACCAAACGGCAGCAGCCTCTGTCTTTTTTTTGCAGTGGCTGGCAGCAGCAGGGGCGCTGCTGCCCTGCGAGGAGACAGTAATTGAGAGGGAAGGCAAAAGGCTTGTGGGAGTATAATGGGGCCGAGCGAGTTGCACAAATGACCCGTCAATGTACTTTTGCAATTTGGGCTCAATCTGCTGAGCTGCCAGGTAGGTCTCCATCAAAAAAAATTACTCTGCTTGGCCGGTTAAGTGTGTAATTCCGTCAGATTCCCCCTTTGAACAGTTGGAGAATGGATGGTAACCACAGATGTTACGAAGGGTTGATGAACAAAAAAACAGCCCATTATTGAGTGCAATGGTGCTGCTTTGAGGAGGAAGTGGCGCCCTCTCTGGTCCTGGAATTAGGTTGCGTCCGCCGCTGACCTTCCCAGGTCGCTGAACCGCTCCGATGAGGGGAATGACAATCCTGGGCAATTCTGTAAAAAGAAAACAACTCCAACATGGATTTTTTCACCAGTCGGGTTTAGAAAAGCAAACGGTGAGCTTCCTCCAAGAGGACGGAGGCAGCAGGACGCTGCAGAGCGGGCGGCGTCCGACCAATAGGAAGCCTCGGATTGCCTCTGGGAGGTGATGAAAGACAGGTCAGTTTCACCGGATTCTTCCATAGGCCTCAAAGAAAGTGACGCAGCGGCAAAAAAAAGGAAAATTACAAGCAGCGGTCGAACTGCGCGGCGCCGTCTTGATGAGAACTTCCTAGCTCCCCCTCCTGGAGGAATGGAGAGGCGCTTCTTGGCACTGGAGGACGGCCTCAGAGCGCAGGGTCCAAGGAAGGAAAACACCACATTATAAATGAGTGGCCGTGGCGCCGACAGGGAAGCGGGAGGAGATGATTTATTTTCAGCATGGCCTCACCCCGAACGACCTCATCACTGGGTGCCAGCAGCCAGGAGATCTCCACCGCCGTCAGCGCTGACTGGCAGCTCCGCCGGAGACTCGCGCTCCTCCTCCACCATGGAATGTTGCAAATGACCAGGAGTAATAGGAGAAAGACCCCCTGGCTGCCTTCTGGCGGGTGATTTTCATGATTGGTTTACCCAGTCAGGACAACCTTGTTGAGTTGTGTTGAGATTATCGCTGTCTGTTTGCCACACCTGGAGTTTTGTCTGCACTTGGTTCCTGCCAACACCACTTTGATAAAAATCCAGCAGCTTCTTGTTGTATAACCTAAACTGAGTTGGAATTGACAGTCGGTGTTTGCACCTCATGCCCCCCGACCCCCACCCCACCGCATGTTCACTGGCTTAGTTACATGTACAGAATACATTTTATGACCAATTAGAAGCACAGCTGGCCAAGAGCTATGGCAGTCGGTTTGACCTTCATTTTCATTTTCTTATTTTTCAATTTTCTTATTGTACTCCCCACTGCCTCCCCCCCTCCGACACTAATGGTTTGTCATGTGCGATAAGGTGCGTTCTAATTATGGTATAAGCAGAGGATTAAATAGTAATCAGGCGATCGGGACACACAACCAGCGAGTCAGCGCCGCCTCGGAACATGAATTGGGGTGAGCTGCTTATCGCACCTCCGTGTGCTAATTAAAAGGACCTGATACTGGTGCTGCGCAGCAGAGCGCCACCTGTTTTTTTTTGTTGTTTTTTTTAATTTTCTTACAGCGTGCATTTCCCAGAATCCCTCTCTGCCTTGTTTGGCGGAGGGGTGGCAGAGGACACGCACATCATTCTATGTGTAGCTATTGTAATATAGACGGCTCGGTGGAGGCGGGACCTCACTGGTGGCTTGGTCAAAGCTCTACCATCCTGGCCGGCGTTTAAAAATAATATTGGAGTTTAAATTTTTGAATGAAATCACTGAATTCACAGTTTGTTTGTTTGCTGGCTTTGTTTTTTGGCTTTGCTTTGTTGTGAAATTATGATGGAAGTGTTTGGATTGGAGGATGAGAAGGCTTCAGTACAGCCATGTTAACACATTTTATAGAAGCTATTCACAATTAAGTCAGAAATATCCATTCACTTTTCGATTACAGGCATTATATTTATGTGTGTCAACAAGTCTACTTATGCAAAAAACAACACAACTGTTGCTATTTATTTATTTTTTTTCATTTTTTTATTTTGCCCCTTTTTTTTTCCAGAGATGGAGATCCAGGTGCGATCGAGGCAGGTCGCCCTTGTTGCCGCGCAGAAATCACCCTTCCACATCTTTGCTTCTTTGGTCAACCTTGTGAAAGCAACTTGACACTACTATTATCTGTGAAGTGGTTTTCTTATGGGCACAGCCTGCAAAAAAACACTTTAGCCTGAAAAGGAAAAGAGAATAAAATCGCAGCTTTTTATTTCAAAGATAGCAAAGAACCTTTTTTGAATTGCTATTTTTTTATTTTTTTTTTTCACATTGGAGCTGAGTAGGTCTGAACCCGGAATGAACAACGACCTTTGACCTCCCAGCAGCCAGACAGTTGTTTGGTGGAACATGCACAGAACAGGGTCAGAACAGTCCGAGACTGGGAGCACCACACAACCCAAATTTCTTTTCAATTATGAAAAGATGAAGCTTGTGTTTGTCTGTCAGTCTGTCTGTCAGTCTGTCAGTCACACACCTGTTGGGATGTTTCATAAGTTTACATTGCTGCGTTTCTGAAACAAAAAAGCCACTGGTACTCTAAAGGGAAATTATTTCATTTCATATATTGTTACATAGTTTCATATTGTAGTCAGTTATTCAGAAAAGTGTTTATTTGCCGAACATTTCAAGTAAGAAGAATCGGGCTGAGTGAGGCCCTGTATTTATGTGGTGTTGGATCAATGCTAGAATCTCCAGTTTGGCCTTAATTGGCAGAATATAGAAGCTTTAAAACAAATTTAATTTCATACACAAGCTTTAAATGTGCGATTTCCCGCCGAGTTCTGAGCAGCAGATAAATTGATATAAAAAAGTTTCTTTAATTTGGTGTGATTTACATGAGCGAGTCTGATGTTTTGCTGCACGTTCACGCTGAGCACCGAGTCAAGAGGCGCAAGGTCGTCTGGAGCCTCCAACAACCCCAGTCTCTTCTAACACAACTGCAGCACCGGGAGAATTTCTAACGGCAGATCAAACTCAGGGCTCTCGCTGTTGGAGGTGAGAGGAGTCTGAAGTTGAACTCGGCTCAGTGTGACCCGCAGAAACTTTTCTCCTCTGCCTCTAATGGGCTGAAACGGCTGCAGAGTGCGGCGCCGCGATAGCAGCGGCTACTGTTGAGCGGCGGCCTATCGGAGGCGTGCTGGGTGGGATTAGGAGAGCTGGACCTTGTTTTGATCATCTTCAGATCAGCCTGGCGGCAGATGGATGCCAGAAATAGAATTTCTAGATTTTTCCACGATGTCGCTCAGAGAAACAAAGTGGGATATAACGACCGTTCCTGCTCTTGGTTTATTCCCCAGTAAGAAATACTACTCATTTCATTATATTTAATGGCAAAATGTAATATTTAACAAAAAAATGTATTTAAACAAATTCAAACCAGAAGTGCCTATTTTCTTTTTTTTTCTTTTTCTAAATCTTTCCTGGAAATAGTCCGCCAACTTCCTGTCCTTGCCTTAGCTCAGGAGTGACAGGCGGCGCTGACGGATCTATCTGCCGCACGCAGCCGCTTCCCACAAACTCTCGAAGCGGCGGTGGCGGAGAGCTCAGCCAGATCTCTGCATGTCTGGAAAGATAAGTGTTTCATTATTTGCTCCCAAGGACTATAAATGTCAAACGGGGGGGAATTTGTCTCGCACGGGTTTTGTCTCCGTCTGCATCACAATGATATCCGGCCCTTTAAATTCACTTTGCCACGTGGATCTTATTCAAATGCGCCTTTCACTCGTGTGTGTGTGTGTGTGTGTGTGTGTGTGTGTGTGTGTGTGTGTGTGTGTGTGTGTGTGTGTGTGTGTGTGTGTGTGTGTGTGTGTGTGTGTGTGTGTGTGTGTGTGTGTGTGTGCGCGCGCACGTACACACACACACACATTTTTTTGTATTTTGTATTCTTTATGAGTGCAAATGCGAACCGCAAAATTGCAATCATGAAAAGCGATCACATGATCATGGGCGGAGTCACGGAAGTGGACAAAAAAGGTGGAATTATTTTATCTATTTATTTTGGCAACAAAATCCCATTTTGGGACTGCGGAAGAAAGATTTTTTTTTCCTGAAAAGAACAATGAGCGGGGCCACCTGGTGGCCACCCCACGAACACTCCCACCAAATGGTCCTGTAATAGCAATGATAATAATGAATAAACATATTTGTATTTGTATTCATATATATGTATATATACTGTGTGTATATGTGTGTGTGTGCATATATATATATATATATATATATATATATATATATATATATATATATATATATATATACACCGCACGTGTGTGTTTGTTTGAAAAAAATCCTGGTGGCTGCGTTTCTTATCTCTTAAATTATTATTTTCTTTTTGACTTTATTTAATTTTCATTATAAATAATTACAGATTTACGTGTCCGGCTCAGACATGTTGTGAATGCGGCATAAAGAACCAATAACCGGAGGAGATTTCTGCCTTTCAACACCAGTTTTTAAATTGTTTTTTTTTTTTTTTTTTTGGAGAATTTCAACTCATGTCGTCGTCGTTGTTGATAAATGTCACGGGTTCCTGCAGAGCCTCGTCGCTGGCGCGCACACCAGCATGCACAGCAGCGGGCTTGTGGGGGAGAAAGACCATTTAGCAGTCGACCGGTGGCGCCGGCGACGCAGCCGCCTGAATCCGGCTTGTTTCAGTCGTCAGCCGCCGTCGCTGCCACGTGTTTGATTGACAGGCCTTTCTGCCTTTTGTTCCCGGTTCCATTCCAATAAGTTCTGGCAGCCAACTAATTGGGCTGAGCGTGCAGCGTCACATTTGTTCCGAGGCGAGGTGTGTGTGTGTGTGTGTGTGTGTGTGTGTGCGTGTTGTGGGGAGGTTCTTTGTTGTCGCATGATCCTTAATGAAAGTATGTCGAGTTGTGTTGTTGTTTTTTTCCTTCTGTCACAGGTGGAGGTGAAAGAGAAAATAAATCTGTGACGGTCGTGTTTCTGACAGCTGCACAACACCTGTGACAAGTTGCAGTTGCCACTTTTATTATCGCTAAACTTCCTCTAAAACACTCTATAAATGCCCCCCCCCCGCCCCCCTAACCTTTAGAAAGACCTTGTAAAAGTACTTTATTGCAGAGACAGATGCAGTTTTCAGACAGAGAAAAAATTTCAAGATTCATAGTTTCAGTTTTAAAAATCTTTGTGGGCTCAAATAATAAATCTGAAATATGGATTAGCGGTCAGACTCTCTAACCCCATGACATTTTGCCCAGAAGGGAAAACTAATAATGTGCAATTATACAGTGGAAAAAGTCGTATTTCGAGGGTTTGACTTCTAATCGAAGGGATTGAGAATATTAAGTTTGTTTCAAATGTGACACTGAGAATGAAACATTGCTGCTGGCTGGTTGTTTTATGAAGAAACTCACTGAGACTTACAGGACTGAGGCGGTTAGACGTCAAAGGTCAGAGCAGAAATCTTGACCCGTCACTCCTTATTCACTCCAGCCATCCTAAAACAGACACACAAGTGTGAGTTTGTTAGAGATCTGAAAATAGGGCGAAGACGCGGCTCTGACCTGCGGAGGGCGATCTTCCCCGCAGGTGATGACCTGACCCGCCCACTCTGACATTACACTTGGGTCTCAGCAGATTTCCGGCCTATCCGATGACCCGAGACACAACAGGTGATGGTTTGCTGGTACGGCAGCTCAGCCAGGCGCTGACGCACAAGAGCGGCCAGAAAAAAAAAAGAAAAAAAAGTGCATCAATTTTAGCAACAAAAAGATGTTGTTGCCATTACATCACAAGACTTTCATTTCCATTTTACTGCTGACTTAAATTAGGATGTCCTCCAAAATCCAAGTCTGCTATGTCCTTGGCACAAATATTGTATTTTGCTTTATTTTGAGCCACCTTAATGAAGGTGGAGCCAGTCTAAAGTCTTTGGCTTGATGCTAATGTTCACTCTAACATAAACAAAAGTGTATTTATTCAGAGACACTTTTGATGTCCAAGATTTAATTTCTTGGGAATTGGAATTCGGAGCCAAAAGAAGATTTTTTTTAATTCTCCGATATTCCATAGGATCAGAGCCTGTCGGTTGGTGCTACAAATCATCATCTCATATACAATGCAGTAATAAGCATGATAATCATGACAATAATAATAATATACAATACAAATGTAAAGTTGGGTTCCCAGCACTGGGAATGTGTGCACTTCCCAGCTTTTTATTCCCAGAATGATGGATGTGGATGGTTGTTCCTGCACTGGAGGACTCGCCTGGATGATCTCTTCCTGAGGGTTAATAAACCAAACCTGCACCGCTCACCGTGTCCTTGTGCCAAGAGCACTCACATCGTGGATCATATCTGCTTTCTCCCGCCGTGCAAATGATCTTGGAATGGTGCAAAAGGCGCGAGCTGCCCCGGCTTTTACGTAATTGGATTGAGAAAAAAACTGCGTCTCTGTTTGAGGTCGGCCATCAATCTACACACCTATTAGAGGGAGCGAGCTAAATCTTCTTGTCACCTCTGCTCTTTTCTTCATTCGAGCCGTGCGCTAGGAATTCCTCGCCTTCACTCGATGGAGAGCTCCAGCCGACGGGGACGGACGGAGCTGCCGCAGGCGGGGGCTCTCGCCTCGGCAGACGACACAGTGGTTCAAAGTTCCGTATGGGCCAAACTTTTCTTTCCTGCTGTCCTTGGTGGTGGTTCTGTAGGGAGACAAAGTCAGAGAGTAAAACTAAAGCTTGATTTTTGCAAAATATTTGAATCTTAACTGCCTTCCTATGGAGCCAAATAGGAGGCACTAAAATACCAAAGAGATGACTGATCTTGCTCCAAACAAGAGTGTTGCATTACACTTAGGAAAGATCCAAACAATATATCAAGGAATGTCCTGTGGCTTGTAATCGCAAGGCAGGAGGAAGCCAGTGAGACCACAAATTAACTGGAGAAGGTCTACGCTGGATGAGGTCGCGACTGGGACCTCCTGGCAGCAGGCGAAGCCCATCGGCCAATAGAGAGTGAGGTGGAGATCCATGGTCGACACCCTGTGCTCCCAATGTGAAGCAGTGAACCTTTGGGACCATCCGACTGCCTGGAGCCGCGGCGATGCAGCTTTTATCCTGCAGGGGGAGCCGGAGCCACCTCTCGGTCTGACGTGAAGAGCAAACACAGCCGGCGTGAAGTGCTTTCAGTGGAGAGCTGGAGCCACAGCCGAGGTCGGACAATCGACCCGCTGTCTGTAAAGAGACAGCATTAATCCAGGCCGCCTCTAAATTTCTGTAACACTTGACCCTGAGAGAGAGAGAGAGAGAGAGAGAGAGAGAGAGAGAGAGAGAGAGAGAGAGAGAGAGAGAGAGAGAGAGAGAGAGAGAGAGAGAGAGAGAGAGAGAGAGAGAGAGAGAGAGAGAGAGAGAGAGAGAGAGAGAGAGAGAGAGAGAGAGAGAGAGAGAGACTTTGCTAAAGACCAGTAGTGGCCAAAGTCTTCACATTCTGAACTAATCTTAAGTAAAAGTACAAATACCTGTATGAATGGTGTATACTGGTGCTAAAAGTAAGGAAGTACAGGTTCTCAGATGTACTTTAATAAAAAGTAGTATTTTTTTTTGCCATTAATGAAACGATCCATTTTTCAGAGTTGATTGATTGGATTTTTGCATTCAAATAAGTGAATTTTGCAACAACTACAAAAAGAGTAATGATGACAGTGCGCTCGCACTGGTGTCTCCAGTGTTTCCAGTGTTCTCCTTCCTCCTCCCTCTCCTCCCTCTGAAGAGCCCAGCAGCCTCAAGGTCTCCTCCACTCTGCACCAGTTCAACTTTGTCGTCAGCCCTCGGTGTCTTTTCACCAGCGTTCTTCACCAGGTGGCGCTGTGATGTCCGAGCTGCTACTTCCATAAATGCATCGTGCTAGGTTCAGGGTTCATCATAGGCTCCAGGTCTTCCTCTTCTTCTTCTGCCTTCAGGAGATGAGGTCACAGCGCCACACAAGGCCTGGCATAAGTACTGCAGCGTTTTCAGTCATTTTTGGAGAAGGTTTTGTCTAAATATTTTTTTAAAAAATGGTTCAGAAAATGGTTGGGTTTAAAAAATACCATCTTTGCATTCATGAGACCCTGAACCAGAAAGTGACTCTTTGTGCTCGTTTCCTCCTCCAAATGCATTCTTCTCTCTCTCACTTTCTCTTTCCTTCTTTCTCTGTCTGTTTTTCTCCCTTATCACCGGTGACTGGAAATAACCCCTGTGATTGGTCAGCCGACCCGATTTCTGCCAAGGTCTTTCAGACGAGCCGTAAATTATGCAAAAACTCTGAGGCGGTGATGTAAGTCGGCGCCGACCAGACGACGCTCGGGCAGCTCGAGGTCGCCTCGAGCTGGCGGCGTCTTGCAGCCGCCGCCAGCTGTTCGCCACACCGAGGTTGTTGTTTAAGTCCTGTGGCGCGAGGCAGCTGCATCACCGATTTGTTTCAAGTCAGTGGAATTCGCTGGTCCGTCACTGAAAGGGCCGCTGTGAATCAGTTCAAGCTGACGTGACGGGTGAATGGATGGTGGTTAGTGGGCAGTGGGCGGGGCTATGGCTGTGACAGAAAGCAGCAGGACGTAGCAAACAGCGTCTGTGTCAGCGTGGATGCTGCAGTGTGGAAATTCCAATCACATGATGCGGTTGAAATCATTTCCGGGGCGATCTGAACTACGGCTGCAACGACGCATTGATTAGAATCCATGATCAAAAGAGTTGTCAACAAATATTCATTAGTGATTCTTTTGTCATGCAATAATATTTTAATAATGACATTTTTGGGGAGGACTTTCTTACTTTTAAGGATGTTCGCGCAGCAACCCTTTTTTTTCCACTTTTTAAAGATCAGTTCCATCTTTGAATACAACAGTGGAAATTAATGTTTGTTTTTGGGTTTTTTTGTGTTATTCGATTCATGGATGCATCGGGGCAAAAAAGACCAATTAATTGATTATTTAAATTGTTAATAGCCACAAAGCCCTCATGTTAACTCGACTGGCTAAAAAGACTTCAGTGGATTTTGGCTTTAAAAAACACATCGTGATCGTTGCTGTTTTGACTCAAACTGCACAGCAGCGCCCTCTGGGTAAAGACTTCAGATGCACTACACAGACATCCTATGTTTATTGAGTTTGTACATTTGTCCATGAAGAAATTCCATGAAATTGTATGACAGTTTTGTGGATGAAAATGAAAGTTCTCCAGAGCCTGAATGCGGTGAAGTGATGAAGTCGTGAAGTAGTCCATCATTTCTAAGTGGACTGTCCCTTTAAGAGAACTGACGCCACATTTCACCTTCACTCTGGCAGCTTCACCGTGCGAGTCGCTGGTCTCATGACCACGTGTCTTGTTAGTGTCCAGGTGGTTCTCTCACCAAATATAGACCAATCACGCAGAGGTGCAAGGACAAAAAAAAGCCACCAGCCCACACCTGCGCTGGAAAAATAATCGCATTTGAAAATGTTTTCTCCCCTCTGGCCTTGTTTTGTGGCTTAAAAAAACTAGAATTTTAAGTTAAAGTGTAATTGCCTCGAATAAAACAACAACACTGTAACTTCACGTAAAAGTAATTTAGTAGTTTTGGAGCTAAAATGGTTATGATTCCATTTTGAGGTTGGAGTTGTTTAACGTTTAACACATAGTTTGACACTTGTTTGCTTTTTATTTGCTCATGACCGGTTTTAACTGGTTCTCCTCAGCCTGTGTGGTAAGTGGTTGTCAAACCAGTTAGACCAGGAATTTTATTTTGCATGAGGACTGTTTCTGTGTGAGAGTCACTTGGCGAGATTCGCCGCATGCTTAGTTGCTTAAAAGGCAAAGAGAGAGAGAGAGAGAGAGATTTATTCTCCATTCAGCCCAATGTTTGCAAATTCATGTCGCAAATTTTTCAAATAAATTTACACAAGCAATTTCTACAGAAATCCGGAATGTGCTTCCTCGTGAGACTTCCGCTGGACTGAAGGATTCACAGCTCATCCATCTGAAATTTGAAAGAAAACAATAAAACCTCCTGTTCTTTGTGTAGGCACTTTTTATTTAGAGCAGTTTTGTTTCGTTTATTTATTTATTTACTTTTATAAACCAACCAGCTTCCCTTGATTCAGTTTTTTAGTGCAGACAAGCAGCCAGACGAGCCGCCAGCACTTGGTGCTTCCAAGTTGGCAGCTGTGCTTTTACTGGGAGCCGTCAGTGTGGTCTGACGCAGCTCCAACAAGCTGCCCGCCGCTGTTCACTAACGTTAGTGCGACGATGATGAGGAGCACGATGAAGCAGAGAATTCACTTTAGATCTGAAACTATGATGAACAAAATGCAGGTATGCTTTAAATAGTTGCATTTTACCAGCAGCGCACGCACCGCAGACGTGCCACAGACACTTTTGGTGTAAATTAGGGTTGAGGCTCTGAGCTCTGAAGTGAACCACACATCACAAAGCCTCAGAGTTCCAGCTGAGGCTCTTTGAAACCCAGCACAACTCTGGAGAAAAGACTGAACCAACTGAAGTGGACAGAAGAAGGTTGAAAAAAAAAGAAAACCCTTGCTGTCTTGTCTTGCTTTGCGATGAGGAACTCTGATGACCACTGGTTTCAGGAACCAGGTCCAGGCCTTGAAGCATATGTTCTCCAACAGCAGAGAACCTGCTGGCAAGAGGCTGAGGCTATGGTCCACAGACTCACCAGCACTGGACGTCAGTGGAGGAGGTGCCTGGTCTCCTCCGTCCCAGAGGACGGTTGATGACCCAGTCAGCTCAGGACCATCTCAGGACCACTGCAGAACTTCTTGTGTTGGACACTTCCAGCTGCCTTGAGGCTCTGATGTTCTCATTCGCCACCTCTGGGATGTGGTGGAACAAGTACTTTGCAGCTGTGCGGAAGGAAGGAAGGAAGGAAGGAAGGAAGGAAGGAAGGAAGGAAGGAAGGAAGGAAGGAAGGAAGGAAGGAAGGAAGGAAGGAAGGAAGGAAGGAAGGAAGGAAGGAAGGAAGGAAGGAAGGAAGGAAGGAAGGAAGGAAGGAAGGAAGGAAGGAAGGAAGGATCTTGTGTGTCACATTTCCTCACTGGACAAAGAGCACTAGAACTAAAGGCTGCTTTGTTTTCAGGGGTGCAGTTGAATTAGGCTCTGCCATCGAGTGGTGTCGTGTCCTCTGTGGACTGGAGATGTTGCAAACTGGTTTAAACCAGCCAGAATAAAAACTCTGATTGATCCACTATGGATGTGACACAAGCTCTCGCTCTCATCTCTCAGCGCGGGATAAGATCTTCATGCTGTGCTGGGAGAAAGTGTGTGTGTGTGTGTGTGTGTGTGTGTGTGTGTGTGTGTGTGTGTGTGTGTGTGTGTGTGTGTGTGTGTGTGTGTGTGTGTGTGTGTGTGTGTGTGTGTGTGTGTGTGTGTGTAGGCTGGGGTTAAGCAGATGGGCCGCCGTCATTTGAAGTCGACTCTCCCTCGAACCCTCCAGGAATCTGCTGCTCTCTGTTGTGCCGAGAGGCTTTTGAAGGCTCCTCTTTTCTTCTCGACCAATCAAATTGTGACGTGAGCAGTTTGCTTTGCTGGGGCCGGAGCCTCTGCACCCCTCCATCCCCTCTCCCCCAGCCCTCGCTCCTTCCATCGTGTCGGCGGGTTCAAAGAACCGCCGCCGTTTCTTTCCCCTCCAAACAAACAGTCGACGTTTGCCAGCTCGTCGGCGCCCCTGCAGGCTGGAGCTCACGCCAACACTTGTAATCCTCCTGGGGAAGCCAGCAGTTCTTCTCTCTTCATCGGGCTCCTCTTCGAGAAGCCGCCGCTGCCGCCGGACCCTCTGAAGAAATTCGAGCGTGGAGGCAACAAGATGGGATGAATTTTTTATGTGTTGTGCAGCTTCTCTTTTTTATGCTCTGCCACCTTTCTCCTCCCTCCTCCCACTACAGCTCCTCCTCCTCCTCTTCGTGGGGAGTCTTCTCGATCCCGTGTCAGTGGAGATAACAAGGCGGCGGCCGGCACCATTTGTTTAGCAGCGACCTTCGCTGGTCCAATGCAGCCGCGTCATCGCCGTCTGTGAGCTTTTCATCGTGCTCGGAAAAGACCAGAACATATCTAAGATGTTGACTTGCTCAATAACATATGTAAAATATGTTTTGAGTCCCCCTTGAAATTAAAAAAAAAAAAAAATTGATTTCTAAGTCAAAATAAAAGGAATGAAAATCAAACCTAAAAAATATTGCTTTGAAACATTGTGATGTTCTGAAAGTTGAAAAACAGGAGTTTCAGGAAAATGCATCATCCTATTGGACCGTTAAATGGACTGCTTCATAATGATACTATAATAATAATATTAAGAATTTTAATTAAAGCACTGCATACAAACACATGCATCTCAAGAGAGAGAAACTCAGACCACTTGATGTTTCCTTCCTAGTTGCTTTTTTTATGTATACAAAAATCTTCCTGTAAGTGGCCAAACATGATTAATCTTTTCTGTAATGACTCATTATCTTAAGCATCCAAGATTAAATGATCCAAGTCGAAGAAGAAGAAGAAGAACTGCTCACTCTACAGTTCTCTTCTTTACTAAAGTCTAACTCCCTGGTGGCGCCGGCGAGCTGCTGCTGCTTCCCGGAAATACACACACACACACACACACGTGTGTATATATATATATATGTGATAGCCCCTGGTGTAAAAACGCACAATTTGCTTTTCTTGAAGAAGGGCACATTTTTCTGGGCCTGCCTGACGTGTTTACAGTGGCGGCGCTCGCTGGGGAACGTGGACGTTATTTATCACGGCGGCTACGAGCGGGACGGAATCCCCCTGCAGAATCAATTCATCTCTCTGCAAGTCGTCCCGACCACGCTGTCGCACCGCCACAGCTGAGCGCCACTGCTGCGTTGTTGCTGTGGTTTTCCTGCCTGCTAACCGGGTCGGGCGGCGCGATGTCAAGATTAAAAGGCTGATTGAGCAGTTTCATACAATCAGGCTGAGACGTCGTTGCAGATCGATTCGGAATAATCTCTGTTTTTCTCTCTACTACCCGCTGCTGCGTTCCGCCATCCTCAGGTTTCACCATCACGACCCTGATGTTCCTCTTCCTCCTCTTCCTCGTCTTCCTCCTGCTCTTACTCCTCCTCCTCCTACCGGTGTCTGCGGCCGCTCGGTGTTGGTGGAGTGAGTGACGGTGACGTGCGCTGTGAGCACTCAATCAGTGGCCAGCAGGCTCGGCTGTGGGGCCCGTGTGATTTATGATGCACTGTAAATGACCGCATTTATAACAGAGCTTTTTTTTTTTTTTTTTTTCCAGGAAGTTGAGGGATAGAGTAATAACTGGGACGTTTCTACTCCTTAGTCTCTCTCTCTCCCTCTCTCTGTGTGTGTGTGTGTGTGTGTGTGTGTTACTGTCTGTTATGTGTGATTAGTTTAATCCGATCATCTCGTCACACAAATTGAAAGATACACTTTTTTTTTTATCCCCGGTGATGAATGCGAACAGGCTCTTTAATCTGAACCTGCAGCTCACCAGATGTTTCACAATCCGCTTAACCAACGTGTCCTGGCTAAACCGGAATGTGTGTGAAAGGAGAACGTCGGGAATTTCTGACTGTTTTCACAGTAACTCGTTTGATCAGAACTACATGAGGTCTGATTGGACAAATTTGACTTTATAGGCCTTGTGCTATAATGTTCAATATATGTAAGTGAAAAAAAAAAAACTACTTTAGATGATATGGTATCATGAAAGTTCATGTTTTGTTTTTTTTGTTTTGTTTTTTACCCACAATGCAATCATGCATAATAATAATGCATCATAATTTACCAGGATTCAGCTCAGCAGCCTGGAAATATTTCCCCTTTAAAAACCCAGTTGAGGTACCACACCTGCTCCTTCGGGGATGTATCAAATTTGTTGAAGCCCTTTATTAATTTATTTTCCCCCTCCGATCTGAATGGTCCCAGTTTGTCTCTCGGTATTTCACTGGCGGACGGCGAGGGGCCGAACGTTTCTCTTCATGCCAGGAGGAAAGTCATTCTCCAGAACTCTGGATTCTTGGCCGTGATTCAGGCCCAGAAACATCCAAAATTAATAAAAATGAAACAACCAGAGGAACTAAAGGGGAGGAGAGGGTGAAGTGGGGGGGGGCAGTTTGAAACTGTGAAGTTTCCAGAAGTTGGCATGTTGTGTTCCCGCACCGCTGAGATTTGAAACCTTTTAAATCTGGCTGAGAGGTTCTGGAGACTGGCCCAGTCTCATTAGCCTCGCTCTGGAGGAGGAAGGGGGCGGAGCTTCAGCTGGGGTTCAGCTGTCACAGGAAGCCTCTGCCAGCCTGCGTTCGTGTCCACACAACAACGAGAGGCCTTTTCTCTCCGCTGGTTTTGGACTCACTACAGTTGAAACTCCGCCCACCAGGAGGTGGGGGCCATTTAAAACGCTACCTTTTGTACCAGGAGCAGCTGAGGGAATCTGATTGGCCTGCTGTGAACCTGACAAGCAAGAATTGTCTTCTGGTCCAGGAGGCCCCTCCCACTTTCTAACTGCTTTTCACCAGCTCTTTCTCACACACACACACACTCTCAAAAACTGATTTGTCACAGCATCCAAGATTGAAAATTATAATGATGTTATTGAAATCAGCTTCTTTCAAATGAAAGCCAATAATACAGTAGTTAGTAAGTTAAGTCATGATTTAATAGAATGAAAGAATTCCTTTGTGCTTCTTTACAGGGCTGAATTAATCCTGCTGTTACTTCCTTTGATCCTTTTTAATGTCATTTTAATAATGACTGCTTATAAAAAACAAACACACTTTCCCTGCAGACGTTCTTCGGCTCCTTCCGTCTCTCGAGTTGCACTGAGCGGCTGAAGGCAACAACAAAAAGCAGTGAGTGACTTACGACGAGTCACTGACTGTGTGGCAGCGATTCGTTCGGCTCACCGCCTGTTTCTCAGTTCAAAGGAGCCTCAGTACCGATCACGCCGGCACCGTCCCGTCACTCATCATTATTGATTTGCCCCCCCCACTCCCTCTTTTTCCCTTTAACCTTCCGCCCTCTTTGTTTGTCATCCTGCCACCGGCCTCCATCAAATCTGGATCTGGATCAATAGCTGGAGATTTGTTTGATGCCTTCCCTTATCAGAGCTGCTGGCTTGATGTATCCGCCGGCGCCGGAACTTTCTCTGCTGGACGGTGTGTTTGTTCCAGCAGGGGGAGGAGGGGTGGGTTTGGAGGGGTGAGGCGGGTGGGGGACCGCCCCCTTGATGGAGGCGGCAATGCCTCATGGATCAGATTGGGAATGTGACCATGTGACGCCAGCAAGTTGAGATCGATTGATAGATGGATCGATGCCGCATGTCGTACAGCAGCAGACGTCTTCGGTCAAAATGCAGATCAGTCGATCAGCAGTTCCACCTCGGCGCCGTTTATAATTCAGATGGAACGAGCGCAGAATGAAGTGTGAAAAAGGTCAAGTTAGAGTCCAGCAACAAAGTCCTGAAGCTGCTGGCTTGGACGGACGGATGCAGAAACGAGCCTCCAGACGGCTCCCGGCTCTCTGGTTCTGGTGGTAGTTGGAGCGTTTTCTCTGAATCTTTAGTCTCAGTGATCTGAATCAGCCTAAGAGTGAGAATCGTTCTTGCGCCTGAGCTTAAACTGAGGTGGGTGCGATTGTGATTTTCGACTGAAAACGCCATCTGCTGGGGGTTGTCACGACGGAAGAGCGGAAGATCTCGGAGTGATCCAGCCGCAGGAAGAGCAGTTACTTGAGCAGTTACTAGTTTAGCGGTTAGCAGCTACTAGTCACTTTTCTGAGCGCCTTTGGCTGTCCACGTAGCAGCCGATCCCTGGTTCGACACATCCTTCTATGTCGGCGCACATCGCCTGCCAACGCCGGGGGAACATTCCGATGAGGAACCACAGCCGGTGCTGGTGGGAATATGGGAAGCGTTCCCCACTCCGTCTAACAAGCCCCTGCAGCCGGGAATCATTAGCGAGCGCAGCGGGAGCCTCCGCCGATCGATGCTAATTTATCTCGGCCGCGGCGTCGGCTTGCACTCGGGCACTGATCTACTTTATTTGGGACCAACAGCGCTTCCGTCTTCTCTCCTTGTCGTTTGGATTGGCCGACCTTGAGGATGGGGGGAGGTGGGTGGATGTGTGGAGGGAGGAGGTGGCGTTGGCCTTAATGACGCTTCACTCCTCCGTCGACGCCGCGTCCTCCGGGGAGGATCTGTTTCTTGGTCACAGTCCAGAAATTTAAAGTAGTTGCTTGTGATCTCCGTGATTAATTCATACACCCTAGAAGGAAAAACACACACACACAATGACACACACACAGTAGCAATCCTGCTGCCCGGTGGATCGTGAGCACAGGTGCAGGGAAAACACGGAATGGGATGAGGCCAAGTTAATGGCGCCTGGAAGGGAAACTATCCGTGGGGGATAATCCCAAACAGTGTAAGGACCCCCCGCCACGGATAATGTGCTTTATGCCGCCAAAACTGCCTCTCACGCCGCCTGCGGATGGTGAGATAGCCGGCGGGAGATGATTAAAGGCAGGAGTGGATACTGACAAGGATAAATGTTTCTTATATTCTGTGTGGAGGAGACTTTTTTTAATGCCGGTTCAATGTTTCGGAGATGATGAGTTCCTCGCGCCGGACAAGCCAAACTGGGAGGAAGCTGGGACGGGACAACATTCCACTTCATTCCACACTGAGTCTTGGTCACACATGAGATTGACAGCATGGGACTGACAGCATGGGATTGACAGAGTGACAGCAAGTTAGCGTCACTCTGAACAGTTCTGGAAGTTCTGACTCATTACGATGTTTAATTAGTCAGAAAAATACCAGAGAAACATCATTAAACTGGCAAATGCAAAGCTTCCCCAAATTCTTTAGGATTTACTCATGACTGTGACTCCGAAAAGTGCCTTTGCTGCATCCTGGCGTCCAGCGGCAATAAAACCGATCTGACTTTCAGCATGGAGTGTTTGACTGTTAGCAGCAGTTAGCGGTTACTAATTACTTTCAGGGGCTTTCTTGGCTGTTGGTCAAGCAGACAGTCCCAGGTCTCGGTTCATCCGGAGAGTAAAGAAAAAAACAACTTGTCAGACACGGGGAAACAGACAGAGCTCCAGCAGACTGTCACTCACCTCCTGATGTCACGTTAACACCTGAGCTGTGAAGAGCCGGAGGAGGAATATCCAACACCATCATCCTGTCAAGACTCAAACTGATGCTAAGCTGTGACAGGGATTCTGAGAGAAGCAGGAAAACACGAATCCAGCTTCTTTTTTTTCTTTCTTTCTTTCTTTCTGGTTCAAGAGACTTTGGTGACCCCACCTGGTGGGAAATGCACGGCCCACTGCATTTCCACCAGCTAAAAATGGATCCATCCGATCTCATATTTGAACAATCAGTCGTCCTGTGGTTTTTGGGTTTGATCACTTTTTTTTATTGACTTATCTTTTGAAATCCTCCTGTGCTTCCTGATCCATCTTTATTTTTCAGATTCAAACATTCTTTTGGTCTGTGCCTTAGGGGCCTTTTTTTTTTTTTTTTTTTAGAAAGTCTTTTGCGCCACTCTTTACTACTGGTAATACAGAAGACAAACGTTATTTACTTCTCCTCAGCATGATAAATAGAGTCACTGCAGCTCGTAACGCAGCGGGATCGTAACGGGAAGAGATGCAAGTCAGCAAGCAGGCTGCAAACCAGCAGCAGCTGTAAATACCTCGCCTGTGCTTTTCCTTTTTGTCGTTTTTTTTTTTTTTCTTGACATCCCTCTAGAAAGTTGCTTCCTCGCCGTCGCTGTTCAAACCAAGAGGTTTTTTCCTGCTGGGCACTCGGAGGGAGAACATCGCATCCCGATGCATGTTTTTGTTTTTCAAAAAAAAAAAATAAAAAACAGCTGTAACCCCGCCTGCATTGAGCAGCGGAACCCTGTGATGAATAATGTAAAGCAGTGTGGAGACGTTTTGCTGGAGTAAACATGGAGTTTGTTGAGCCAATAGTTTAGCGGCGCTGAGCTTCTACCTTTGGCAGGGTGTTCATCTGCTACTGCTGCTTCTGGGAGCTCATGCATAGATGTGTGTGTGTGCGAGTGTGTGTGTGTGTGTGTTTTCTTGCCTCCCGGGAGCGAAGCTGCTTTTGAAGCACTTCATTTATGGGCTCCCTGCCAGATTTCTTTCCCCGCCGTGAATTAATGACGGCCAACTAATTTAGCGGCCTTAGTGGTTTGTTTCCTGTTTTGTCAGAGAGGTCGACGCTCCATGTTTATTCTTCCCTCTCTCTACCTCTCTCTCTCCAGCCCAGAAAGTCTTCCGGCACATTCTCAGCATTCCGCTGGACGGGGTAGACGGGGATCCTCTGACCTTGGAAGATGAGGATGCTGTTGCCATGGGAACTGCTCATCCTTCTGTCACTCAGCGGCTGCCTGGCTGGTGAGACTTGGCCGCCTCCCACCGCCAACGGTACCTGACGTGCACCTGTCCCACAGACAGGCGGTTCCTGTTTGAATTCAAAGACACAGTATTAAATATCTAAACTCTCATTAAAAAATTTGTTTAAGGTGGGAAAAAAAAGTATCTCAGGAAGAGATCAGATCAATGATAACCAGTTGCATTGCATATCAATTCTCCATCCACCCAAAAAATGGAAACTTGAACATCTATACATGTATTTTTAATAGGAGTTTAAATATCTGAAACAGTTCTCTGTCTTAAATGTCAATGTCTTCAATTACTCTATAACCATTTAATGAGCCGTTCCACTGTAACGACTGTGTCGTGTCTACTTAGATAAGCGTATCCGACTGGCAGGATCTACCAAGTAAATGAACCATTTTAGCGCAGACTGAAGTGTGTGGATTTTGTGTATTGTTTTGTGCTAGTTTATCCTAAAAATCAAGCCTTGACCAAAAATACAAGATCAAATCATAAAAAAAAACACTGCGCTTACAGCCCACCAGGGGTCCACAGCTCTTCAACTTGGTCAACATTTTAAAAATGAATAGTACTCTGTGTAATTTTAAAAACTTAAACCACAGCCAGACAGGACCTTTGATGAGGCTTCAGACGCTTCGTCTTCCATTTCAAACATTTAAAGAGAGAAAATGGACAAAGCGGGTTACATTCCACTTTGGCGCAATCTGTAAGTGGAACCCTATGGCCATATGATTTGAAAAGTTTTCTAAAAGCACAAAGTGAAAGTGGTTCCTGCCGTTCTTGACATTAATTAGTCTGAAAGCGTTAATGGTCCTGCGGCTCTGCTCAACATGAATCTGTTTAGCTTTTACATTAAAGGCGATGCTAACCTTGAAAAGAGCATTTTTTTTATTTTTATTTTTTTTAAAAAAAGAATTGCCCCGCCGGCCCTTTTAAAGTCTCTCTGTTTTATTATGCAATTTCCTTACTTTATGTCCCACCGCTGCCACTTAGATTAAGTGCAGCAAGAAGCACTAAAAAAAATCCACAGCAGCTAATTTATCCTGCGCTGGTCTTGGAGCAGCAGGTCCCTGCAGAGTGGCGGCACGTCAGCCTTCTGCAGGAGCCTCAGGTAAAACATCTCTCTGAAGGCATTTTTACACATTGGGAGGCGTTTTGCTGAGTTTTTTTTTTTTTTTTTTTTTTTCTGTCACCCACACAAAATGCAAATTCATTCAAAAATCATTCTGCTTAAACAAATAATTTTTTTTGTATAGTGTATTGATTTGTATTTGTATCGATTTTTCTCACAATTTTTTGTGGGACGAGCATCAGTCTGTTCTTGTGACATTGACAGAGGAGGCGTCATCTGAGCAGTGAGATATGTGACTCACTTGCTTGACAAACGAGACATGAATCATAAAATCAACAAGTTTGGATCCTGACCTCTGCGGCGGTGGAGGGGGCGGAGCCAAAAGCTCCTCTGCTCTTCACAAGTCTATTTTTTTTCCTTTCTGAAGGAGTAACTGAGCGATTTTTAAGCCCTGACACGCCGGCCGCCATCTTCAAACAAGAGCAACAAACCTCAAATTTGTGCGAAGAGGAGTTTTTCTTGCTCCTTGAACGCGCCACTGATCTCTGATTTGCATGCATCCCCATGAAAACCAATCAAACATCATTCCTGAACACACGCCCGAGCACGAGCAGCTCCGGCTGCCAGAGCTTCATTCGCTCTGTTCAATGTGGAGGACGTCAGTGACGTCGGAGACGAGGCGCGCACCTGAGGCGACGACTCCGACTCTCGTCACGGCCGTAACGATGTCGCTGAGACAAAGGGGGCGTGCCAAGGTCGGCCAAGGTCGGTGCCTCGCCCTCTGTGGTGCAGCTGACAGGAAGCAGCTCCCACTCAGTCAGAAGCCAGACATTTTCTACAGAGAAAGCAATGAATAAATCCTGCACCATCTGTGAAGGCTGGGGTGACTGCGCGGACGTGCACGGCTCCGCCCGGATCAGATATAAATACTTTAACCAAGTCGAGTTAGAAATGACTCAGCGAGTCTGACGACTCGTCAGACCGAGTCCCTCCGTCTTTTCCCAGAATGGAGCAGCAGCCTGCCAGCGTGTACTGCCGCCATAATCAACCAATAAATAGCCCCCAATGCCTGTCGTCTGTCAGTGGACGTCCCATCAAGTCACTGCCAGCCTGCAGGTGAGAATTTCCAAACACCTCCAGAGCCGAGAGCCAGAGTGACTCAGTGGCCTGTCGGGCAGAACCTGCAGCTGTCACACAACTTCATTATTTTGTCTGCCCGCTGCTGTGACTGTGGCTAAAGGTCGCATTTATCCAGAAAGACCCACCGACAGCAGCAGCAGCAGCAGCAGCAGCAGCAGCAGTTGCTGCTCAGTGTGTCTGCCTCAAACTTTTCCCATCCCTGCCGAGTCTCTTCTGAGGCCGGAATCAGAGCCAGAGACCAAATGATTCATTTTGATGGACTTTTATTTGGGGGGACCTCATATGAAAACCCTCAACTCGGCACCTAACTTGTTGTGAGTCCATGAATATTTATTCCGAAGGTTTAACTGCCACGTCCGTCCGTCCACGCCGCACGCCTCATTTGTTAACCAGCACTGCTCCTCAAAACTAATTGCACTATTTTTTTTTTTCTGCGCAATTTTGACACGAGGGCGACGTCAACTAACGAGCCTGTTGGCAGAAGGACTCGGCGGCTCGACAGGCACGGCGCTAAGGAAGGTGACAGGCGTCAGGACCTGCTTATCAAACTGGCAATTACCCCTTTAAAATGAAAATGACTTTTTTTTTCATTTTCATTTCCTCTGTTAGATTTTCAATAGAGGAATGAAGGAAAAATAAACATTATGCTAATGTTGCTGCGATAATCAGACTGAGAAAATGTTTCCTTTAATTGGCCTGTGATGAAAAGCCAAATGTTCCAACTTTTTTTAAAGACGTGTTTTTCATCCCAGTCTCTGGAAGCTCAGGCAGCTTGAGTAATTATTATGATTACAATAATAATACAAAAAAAAACTTTGTAGATGTCCAAAAAAAAATTTGCTTTTTAGCCCTGTGTTTGCAGCCTCCTGCTGGAACTGAGCCTCCGGAGGGGCCGCCACCTTCTCCTGCCTTGTCGCCACCCTGTGAAATGTACATTAGAGGTTTTTTTTTTTTTTTTTTAAATCATTATTGAAGTCGCACCTCGACAGCTAATTAAAAAGCCACAGAGTTTTACTACCCGTGTCAGTACCTGTGTAATTCACTGTCACTTTATGCAGTTTGTCTGTTTTTTTCTCTTTGTCTCAGAGAACTCGCAGCACGGCCCCGTCTTCACCCAGGAGCCCAGCGACGGTGTTTTCCCCCTAAGCAGCGACGATAAGCAGGTGTTTATTAACTGCAAAGCCAAAGGAAAGCCGCCTCCACGTTACAGGTGAGTCGTGCCAGACCTGTGTGTGTGTGTGTGTGTGTGTGTATTTATTTATTTATTTATTTATTTATTTATTTATTTATTTATTTATTTTTAGAGATGACAAATTATTTTGGTGTCACCTCTGACAAAATCTCACTTCCTGTCCTGACGTGTCTCCTGGCCCTGATCCTCCGGCAGGTGGAAGGTGGACGGTCAGGAGATCCACGCCGAGTCGGAGCCCAACTACCGTCTGGTGGAGGGAAACCTGCTCATCAGCGATCCGCACGCCATCAACCACGGCGGCGTGTACCAGTGCATCGCCAGCAACACCCTGGGCACCGTGGTCAGCAGGGAGGCCAGGGTCCAGTTCGCATGTGAGTCCTTTCCCATTCTCTGTGTTTGCCGCCTGGTGGAGAACTGAGAAGAGGCAGCGCCCCCAGCAGGGCAGGGCAGTGAAACGCAGCAGGAGCCATTCAAATTGTTTTTTTAATTTGTTTTTCTATTGAATTATTATTCAATGATTATGATGTTTAGAGAGCAGGTGGGTAATTATTTATTAAGATTGTTTTCAGAAAATACACTTGGAATCTTTATTGTTTTCTTTTCAATGGCTTTTGGCAAAACTATTGTGACAAAACACGAGTAAATAAAGTGTGAGAGGAAGTTGGTCGTTGTCCTAACTTAAAAGATAAACACAACCTTTGTGCTTTATTTTTTCCTGCCTTACACCACAAGGACCAGTTTCGTCATCTAATTTGATGGTTTATTTTCGAATGGCCCTATTTTCAGGTGAAAGAAAATATATACATACAGTATATAATTATTATTTTTTTTATCCTGGGTTAATTTAGACATCCTGTTTTGTTTTCCCCACTTGCAGTCAGGGATTTTTTCTTTCGTATTTTGTTTAATGGATTTGTTGCAATTCTGCTGCTTATGATATTTATGCTCTGATAAGTTTTCATCCTAATTTCAGACTTTTAACCATATCTTCCGATAAGTATAATCAGCAACTTGTAGTAGTAGTAGTAGTAGTAGTAGTAGTAGTAGTAGTACTTTGCTAAACAACAACCTGCAAATTATTCCATTCAAAAGTGTCAATCATTATTTGCCAATCGCTTGCTCTGTTTTAAAGAGGCTGATGTTCAGTGGTGTGGCAGGTGAGCTGAGGTGTGAAGCTTCTCGCCGCCCACCAAGAAGGTCGCACAAACTGATTGATGTTTTTTTTGCTGCAGTAAGAATGAACACGCCTCCTCTGGACCAGGTGACCCTCTGGTCTAGTTTAATAATTAAAGTTCCGGTTGGAAGGGCTGTGGCCTCTCCCGGGGACAGCGGCTCGGCCGGACTGCGAGCGCTCAGGACCGATCCGTCGTCCCGCTGTTTATTTTCTCGCACCGCGTGCTTGGTTTTAATTAAAGGTGAAAGTTTTGTGTCAAGCCTGAGTGACGAGGGGCCACCAGGCTGCTGCTTCCTCCTGCCTGCTCTCCAGCTGTGTGGCTAACAGGATGGAGGTGTGTGTGTGTGTGTGTGTGTGTGTACTGATGGGGAACTGTCCCTGCAGTGTGCAGTCCTACTCCGGCTGCTGTCTAACGTTTGTTGTGTCGTCCAACAGTTCTGCACAGCTTCAGCAGGAAGTCCAGGAAGACGGTGTCGGTGAGGGAGGGTCAAGCTGTGGTTCTGCTCTGCGGCCCACCGCCACACTACGGAGGTATCAGCCGCTGCTCTGTCTGACCAACTTCTCCTCTCTCTCTCTCTCTCTCTCTCTCTCTCTCTCTCTCTCTGTTTGTTCTGACTCTGTCTTGGCTTGAAACACTGAAATTATTCCCTGTCTGGGAAATACACATGAAGAAATAAAAATTGGAAATTGGAAGGTGACTGGAAGAAATGTTTTTTTTTTCTGTCAGATTCAAATCAGGTTGGGCAGATTTGCTGGATCCCTATTGGTCAAATTTCTGGCACACTTTGTGTTGGAGAGATTTGCCAGCTCTGGCAACACTCTGGAACTGGCAACCTTCAATTCACAGCTGGCATCTTCGGTTGTTAAAAATAATAACAAAAAAAAAAAAAAACAAGAAATGAGTGAGGATGTGACGAACGTGACGATTTGTCAGCATGACATTTTTAGCTTCCTGTGCAAATAATTTTGTTGCTCTTTGAGAAAATTGTTACAAAAGCAAATGCAGGACGAGATTTTACAAGAATTACATCTTATGCACTTCACACCGTTCAATGGAAACACCTGCAAATCGTAAATGTACTTTGTAGAAATTTTAGAAATATCGCTTTTGTTTTGCGAAAAACTGTCATGGAAACACAGCTACTGTCTACTCGGCTACTTCTTGCAACAGCCAATAGCTACTTAGCTACCAAGAGTCAGCCAGTGCTACGTGATGCTACGCACAGCTGATGCTGAGTCCTCTGATGCTCAGTGGAAGTGCGGAGCTCGCTGACAGGGTTAGGTGGTGGACGCATCCATCCATCCATCTATCCATCCATCCACCCATCCATGCAAGGAAATGTTTTCATCCTGGCTACGTTGTTGTTGCTAAGCTAGCGGCGGCTTCCTGTTGTGGCTCAGATTAGAACCTGTTGCAAAGCCGATTGGCCACTGTGCTTTTTCCCACTGACTGAAAACACTTCAGCCACCAGCTTTCCAAGACGGATCTGACAGAGCTCAGACTTGAGATCCAGCTGCTTCTTTTGCGATGTTACTTTTGCAACTTTTTTTTGCGACGCTCCACCTCCTTTTACATCCGCGCTCTGCAGCCTCAACTCCCCTTAACTTTGAGCTCACTTTTCTCAGCCGTGCCATCCGTGACCACGCTGCTCCGCTCAGCTGGGTGCCTCCATCCCCCCTCGCTGGCTCCCCGGTGTGGGCAGGTTATCTTCAGGTAATAAAGAAACGCCGCTGGCTGCCGCGGCCGACGGGGCGTTTTATCCCGCAGCGGCGGCGCGGCTGTGCGCCGCTGATTAGCCGACCCCTCAAAGCGGCCGGTGCCGCTGAGGCCCCTCCGCTGCCCGCCGGCATAATTTCACGGCGGCGCTCCAGCCGTTTCCCGGGATTTCCACACTTTCAGAAACCTGCCCTCCGGCCTTCCTCCCTTCCTCCCTCCCTCCTCTTCCAAACCACCTCCTTTTTTTAAATAAAAAGGGGAATAAAAGCCTTTCTGAACAGAACATCGTCACGCGCCTTGATGGGATTAGCGCTGTGCGATAACACTGGCTCAGCTCCAGGTGCTTCGAAAAATAAAAGGCGCAAAGAGGGTTTTCTTTTTTTTTTTGTTGTTCCTTTTTCTCCTGTTGATGCACAACCTGAGGAATGCAGCCAGCAGCCGATGGAGAAGCCACCGCCTCGTCTCCGAGTGATCCATCCATAGGGAAACAGTCTGAAGATTGCATTGTGTGTGTGTGTGTGTGTGTGTGTGTGTGTGTGTGTGTGTGTGTGTGTGTGTGTGTGTGTGTGTGTGTTTCTCCCATCACTTTATTCCACTTGTATCTGACTCCAACATCCTCCTCCGCCTTTACGATATTTATCTCCCACCCGGCTCTCCTGCTAAAGCAGCTTTTGTTTATGATTTATCGACCAGAAAAACCTCCAGGAATCCCAAAAACCACATGATTAGCCCTGTGTTTGCAGCCCCCTGCTCAAACCACATATTTGGCTGGAGATAGGACATGGGGCCATTCATGTAAGGAGAAAGACTTTTAAAAAACATGCAGCATAAAGGAGAATTAAAAGACGGACGTTCTGATTTCTGGGCAGTTCACTGACAGTCAACATAGCTGTGCTAAGAAGTTGTAAAGATAATTTTATACAGTACACAGTACTGCCAACGTCAAACCCTCCAAGCAACGACTTCCAGGTGAAAAGTGAAGATTTACTTTGTTTCCTCCTGAACTCCCCTGCCAGCGATGCAGTTCTCCTGGATGGTGGACGGCCGGCGAGGCTTCCTGAGGCACGACACTCGGCGCTTTGTCTCCCAGAAGACGGGCGACCTCTTCATCGCCAAGGTGGAGGCCTCGGACGCCGGCAACTACACCTGCGCTGTGAGAAACGTGATGACCAACGCCACCGTCTTCAGCTCGCCCACGCCGGTGGTGGTGCGCCGGGATGGTAAGAAAACCTCCAGGACAGGGACGAGAGGTCACGAGGACGAAGGTGGAAGAAGCATTTTTTTCATTGGTTATGGTTGACTTCCATCTTGTTTAGGTCCTCAAACATGACGATCAGTGACAGTTTTTACCACCAAAATAACCAAACACCAACAAGGAAGAAGAGGAAAAAAAAACTTGATAAGCACAGTTGGCTGATTATTTCCTCTCAAAAACAAATGAAAAAGGCAGCTGGAAAAACTAATCTCATATTTTCTGTGTAATCTGCTCGCTGACACTGTCTGCTCACATTTGCTCTTTTGTTTTTGTTTTTAAATTTCTCTTTTTAAATGCTTTTGGTCTGATTTTGTTTGATATTCCCAAGTATGGAGAAATTAGACTCTGGACTTATTTGCAGCTGTGAAATAATATTGGTGCCACAGACCACCGACTGTGGATCAGGCCGCCATCGTCTCCTGGTTGGGGGCTGCAAACCACAGCCACAAGGATTCAGCAATATTAAAAGCGCCTCATGATATTAAAAGCACTTCACAGATGGAAACACCTCACACTCACTCCGAGCGGTGAAAGCAAGAGAACAAGAGAGCTCGTTGTGTGCTCCGTCTGGATGTATCATCCAGACCCCCCCCCGGCTCCCTGTCTGTCAGTCTGTCTGTCTGTCCATCCACGGCTTTGTTTATCACCCCACCAGCTGCGATGGGCGAGTACGAGCCCAAGATCGAGGTTCGCTTCCCCGACGTCCTCAACGTCTCCAAGGGCTCGTCGGTGAAGCTGGAGTGCTTCGCTCTGGGGAAGTGAGTGCAAACATCCACAGATCAGATGAACACATAGACACCAATACCGATACCAGTGTTGATCGATACCAAGATGTATTGTGTTTTGTATGGTGTGAGGTATCATGTATATTGTATGTGTGCAGTGATGACTCTATTAGACAACTACAACTACAGGGAAGGCCGTACAGTGGAGAAATGCACTGAGCACAGTGGTGTGTTGTGTTTTTGCATTGACCCAAAATGCTTTGGACAAGTTTTACTCACTAGTCATCCACAGGAAAAAAATATTCAGTCAGAGAATAAAAATAATAATAATAATGATAAAAACTAAACTAAACCAAACTAAACTGCTTCACAATTTAAAAACAAAACCTCCAAAAAGCTGAACCCTCCTGCACACACACACACACACACACACACACACACACACACACACACAGACCAAACTGTTAAAGTGGAGACACGGCAGGGCTCTGACGACTGAGGCGGGAAAATGAGGAAACACTGGAGTAACACCTGGAAACTGAGAGCATAAAAACAGGGTAAAAAAAATGCACGGAATAAAAAGAGAGACATTAAATAAATTTAGACACTTAGATACATAGATAAAGTTTCAAGGATTGAAACCATCTAAACACAAAAATAAAGATGAAATATAATGATAGGAACCTAAATGAGAAGAAACGTAGCAACCATTAACTGTACGTGGCGTCAGCTGGAGGAGTGACGCTGGCTTCCTGTGTGTCCAACCCCCGTGCAGCCCCGTGCCCTCCATCTGGTGGAGACGAGCGGACGGACAGCCGCTGGCGCGCAAGATGAAGATCAACCACTCCAGCAGCGGCGTCCTGGAGATCCCGTACTTCCGGCCGGAGGACGCCGGCGTGTACGAGTGTGTGGCGGAGAACAGGAGAGGGGGGAGCGTGGCCCGAGGGCGCCTGCTGTTCCACGGTGAGGACAGAACCCACCCCCTCCAACCTCCCTCTCCTGCCTGCTTCTAAGCACCGCTGGCCGCCTTCTGTCTGCACTCCTGACAATTCAGGAAGAAAAGTGTGAAATATAAAATATCAGCGGTTCAGCTGCTTGTAGGAGGTCAGAAAAGTGGAAAAGTTGAGGAGTCCACAGAGAGCTGAAGCCAAGGAAGGAGGGGGAGCAGTGGAAACTGATAGAGTGAATAAAGTCTGACTTTAAATGCACACACACACACACACACACACACACACACTATCAACAAACTGAAATGTCAGATTAAAATCGATAAAAAAAAGAAAAAAACCTCAACAACCACTGTTTGTCTCCATGCGCTGGTTCCCTCTGTGGCGTCAGCGATAGCATCGGAGTTTTCATCAGTTTTAAAAACGATAAAACCGGTTGGAGAAGATATGAAAAATGTTTGATTTTGCTGCTCTGGAGCAGCTACTGACCTGCAGGCAAAGCAGGTGGAACCTTCTAGACCAGACCAGGGGCAGTTAAAGTCTATCATGGGATATGCAGAAAACATGATGTTGCTTTAATGTCCATTTAAAATGAACAAAATTGTTACAACAGAATCAGTCTTTGAAGCCCCACCAGGGTGTTCAGCTCTTTATTGAAATGAAATGAAAAAAAATATATATTTTATTTATGACTGACTTACTATGAATATAATTTCTTCAAGGTTGACGGGCCGAATTAATAAGCTTACTGGGCCATCTATGGCTCCCGGGCCGTAGTTTTCCCAGCTAAATTGCACATTACAATTTTGTCTTCATTTTCCTTTATCAGGTTTTTGCAGCACTTTTCTTGTCGAGCGTTCACGCAGTCTTTGTGCGTCCACTTGTCAAAGACTGACTAGAGCCAAAATGTGTAGTCGAAGATTATTGTTGATTTATTTATGCTTTGAATGAGAACTGAAGCTTTTGGGGCGGGAGCCAAACTGAAATTAATAGTGCGCGTGTGTTTTGCTGAAAAGGTCAATTGGGTTGAAAGAAAAACAGCAAAGACAGAGGGAAAAAAGGAAAGAAGATGTCGGAGACCAGCAATCGAAATGTCGGAATACATTATTTCTGTTGCAAAATAATCAATCATTTGGGCAGAAATTCTAAAAAAAAAAACATTCTAATGAAAAAATATATCTGGGAAATTAAACCTTGGCTCAGAGCAAAGAGGTATGAAAGTTCTCTCCCACTCAGACCTCAGACTTGTAAATTGTATTTTTTCCCCAATCGGGTTAATTGGAAGGTGAGGCTTTAATCAAGCAGGAGGAGGATCAGGCTTCACTCTCCTTATTAAAAACACTGTTTGCTGGTTTTGAACAGCAGCTGTTCATCTTTGTTTTTTACTGCCCGGCCGCTCAGTATCTCAGTATCTGCAATCTGCCGGTGGCAGCGCCCCCCTGCTGGTCAAACACAGGAACTGACAGCGTTAATGAGCCACCGCCTCCTTCATTCGCCTCACAGACTGAAAACACAAATTTAATAATAGGAAGAATCCCCCCAAGGTTTCAAGTTTAATTAAAAGCAACCTTGTATTTGAGAAACAAAACAAGAATTTCAGAACAAGATCTGAAGATTTGATTAATTTATTCATTCATTTTTAGCATTAGCACCACTACTCTGAGTGTTTTCCCCACGCAGACGTGGAGCACCTGCACTGGGTGCAGACGCTGAGAGACGCCCACGTGGTCATCGACGCCCGGCTGCAGTGGGAGTGCCGGGCGGCCGGGAAGCCTCCGCCCACCTACAGCTGGCTGAAGAACGGCCAGCCGCTGACGCCAGGGGTGAGTTTCAGCTGCTCACACCGACACTCTTTTCTTCTGCACTCGCCCACCTGAGGCACAAGCGCAACAGCTCCCAGCTCCTAGACTTCCTGTGTCTTAGAGGGGCGTGGCCAATAGACGAGAGCTCGGGGAGTTCAAGCTGTCTCGCCTGCTGAGAACTAGAATGCTCAACACTGAGACTGTAGCAAAAGAGGTGTAATAATAATAATAATAATAATAATAATAATAATAATAATAATAATAATAATAATAATAATAGTAAGCTATCCAAGTCTGGCAGATCTGAAGGTGACGACCAATAAAAACCTGTGAATTTCCAGGCATAGCCCATGCAGCTACGTAGAGCCCCCCCTGGTGGGTGTGGTGGTGGTGGTGGTGGAGGCCCCATTTTTTTTTTTATTTTTTTTCATTCTCTTATATGCTGTTGATGTTATTTTGGAAAGCGTTCGGTACAAATGTATGTTTATGGCCATATATGTATATATATATATATATATATATATATATATATATATATATATATATATATATATATATATATATATATATATATATATATATATATGAATATATATATATATATATATATATATATATATATATATATATATATGTTTGTGTTCTGCAGGGTCGGCTGGCGCTGGACGGCGGCAGGCTGACCCTCTCTGGGATCGGTCTGTCCGACTCAGGGATGTACCAGTGTGTGGCTCGCAACGAGCTCGGCGCCGTGCACGCCAGCGCCGAGCTGAAGGTTGCCGGTGAGCAGCTCCTTTATTTTCTGCTCTGCTTTTGATGCATGATGGCATGCAGATTGAGGGGGAAAAAAGGTAAATATATAAAATAAATATGTATATCTAACCCCTCCTCCCCCTCGGCGCCACCTACTGGCCACCTTGTGTGTCCGCAGCCTTGCCCCCTGACTTCGCCCGCCGACCTGTCAAGAAGTCAACAGTGATCCAGAGAGGAGGAGAGGTGGCGCTAGAGTGCCGGCCTCACGCCTCCCCCAGGGCGGCGCTCTCCTGGTGGAGGGAGGGGAAGCTCCTGAGGGACGGCGGCAGGTAGGTGGCGCCCCCTGGGGGACAGGACTGGATGTTGAGGTGGAAATGCAGAAAGATTGGTCCGTTTACTTTCGGTCACCTTTTCTTGTTTTGTTGTTGTCGTCACAGGTTGTTGTCTGTTTACTTTTTTTAATGTTTGACACAAAGTTGACACATGCTTTGCTTTATTTTTCCTTCTTTTTATCGGTGATAAAACAAATAAGACAAAACCTAACACAAACCGTAGACATAAGTGAGTAGACACACACATGATTATAGAGGAAGACAAGAGAGTATGTATGGGGCATATTGCAGTATTTGAATAAGGGGCAAATGTCTAAAATGTGTGAGTGTGGTGTGAATCATTTGATTAAATGGAGTTTTTCTTCCTCCGCTGACACACTGTAGTTCAAGCTCCGCCCACCGTCGCCGCTCGCAAGGGCAGTGGGCGTCCACACACTGCTGTCAATGAGGTGATTGTGTGGGCGAGTTGAAAAGAGACGGGAGATGGTGCGACCCTTTGTCACAAATCACCGTCCTCAACCATGGGGAGTTTTAGCCGTCAATCTTCAAAAGACACATTTTGGTCTTTAATCAAGAAATCTTTAGAAAAAGTTGAAAAAATTGTATAAAGAAAAACGCTGTGATCCTAATGAGCATTTAGCCTGAGGGATGGAGGGATTATCCTCTGCGTTTCATCCCAAAGCACACATCATCAAACACAGGTGCGTCTGTTCTGAGGCTCCAATAGGAATCTCAACATGTGAGATCATCAAGGGAGTCGATTCAATTTGATTTGATTCTTTTTTCTTTCTTGAATCTTGAATTCCCCTGAGAGACGACTGAACTTTTCCCAGTGTGTTCAGTGTCCCTGTTCGTCCTCGTCCTCTACCCTACACACACACACACACACACACAAACAACAACACACAGCCGACTCCAGCAGCAGAGTTCTAGAGGACACTCGCTGTTTTTACGACATCATTTGGCTCGGCGCTCGCTAGCGATAAAACCACAGACGGCACCACGCAGGCCTGAGTGTGGAAGCTGATTAAAAGCGACAATGACAGGACACACACACACACACACACACACACACACACACACACACACATCCTCGTCCCCGTGTGTCAAGGCAATTTGAGTTAAAAACTGAAACGTGGAGGATTGAGAAGGTCACGACCGAGTTTAAGGTGGAGGAGAGTTCCTCATTAAATGCAGATCTTTGGCTGAATGTAAAGGTGGGCGGAGTCATGGTGACATCACTGATTGGTTGTGAAGCCTGGATGCTGGTTTCAAAGTTGGTGGCGCTGTCGCCGTTGCCTCCAGCCTGTTGTGAAATTGGAAGAATCCATATTTGGGCGGGTGGGCGGCACCGGAGTGGGTTTTTGTATCAGTATTGTGCTGATCTCAGAGGAGATGAACATCCATCCATCCATCTTCAGTGCCCGCTTCCTCCTGCACTCAGGGTCATGGGGTCACCTGGAGGAGATGAACAATTTCAGAAAAATGAAATCACTTCAGTTTTGTTGTCACGGACGACGCAAAGTCATTAAAATGAAATTCAGCCGCTTTTGGCAGCTAATCGATGTTTTAATAAAGTCGTCATCGTGATCAAAATCATTTTGTCGACAGACTTTTGTGTTCCAGCTTGTCGCTCTCGTCTACTTTTCTTCCATCCGCATGATTTTTTTTCTCGTCTTCGCTCCAGTCGATACGCGCCGCCGTCGCCGCCACCGCCACCGCCACGCGTATCTCTGCATAACTCACCAGCCGGTCATGTGACCCCGCAGGCTATTGATTTAGTTATGGTCTCTTTGCAGGGGAAGAATGCTGGGATGGATGTTTTGCATCAGCTTCTCCTTTTACACTGTTTGTTTTGTACACCCCCCCCACCAGGTCACGTCCACAGCGCCTCCATCAGTCAGCTCGCCGTGTTTTCCGTCAATAAATCGAAACCGAGCTCCTCCGGCCACCTCTATATGTATTTATTCTGCAGGGCAACCTGGAGCTTCTTAACGTGTCAGAGAAACAACAATGGCCACAAGTTTCTTCAGTGTTTGAAAAATCTTTTTTTTTTTTCCCTCCATTAGCTGTGTTTTTTTTGCGTTGTTTGTTTTCTTGAAGATTCCTGCTGAGCTTCTTCATCGCCTTGCCTTGTCTCGGCCGGCGTTAATTATTGCTGGGAGCCTCATTAGCAGCACTCGCTTCCTTTATTGATGGATTTTTGTTTTTTTGTTTTTTTACAGCATGATGTAGCTGAGCAGTAAAACTGGAGAGGAGGTTGTAACGGCTTCCTGCTTCCTTCTGTTTAGTTTGATTATTTATTTTGTCCTGTGACGTTTGAAGAACAGCAGAAATTCTAAACCTGTTCAACAGCTTTCGTACAGACAGAGGAATAACACAGCTTAACGGACGCACTTTACCGGTGCCTGGCAGGCGACCATTGCTGTTTGATTCCATAGCTGGCCAGCTGGGGGTGCTGTGATAGTTGCTCGGTTAATATTCTCCAACCTTTTTCTTAAATGGCTTTAAAATTAGAATTTTAATTTTAGAAAAATATAGGTTCTATGACACATACATATATACAGTTTTTCATATATACATATACAATTACAACAATACTTGACATGTTCACACCAACCTAGTGAACTGGATCCAAGTAATTCTTGCACAAAACCGATCAACCTTCTTTTAGAAAATAAAAAAGTGACAACTTTCAGGCTTAAGGTTGAAGCGACATTGAAAAGTAAATAAGTCAAAACGACCCAGAAGCAGCTGTACAGCGACAGTGACCTGGGCTTTAAGGCGCTCACAAGCAATCTGACTTTCCATTGCTTTTTATTTTATATTATTTAGTTTCTCATCTTCATGGCTACCAGCTTTAACCGGCGCCCCCTTCAGCCGCTTTTCCAAACCAGATCGTTGCGACTCACCGCGACTCATCGCCTTTCACGATGTGACTCAGTCGAGCGTGTCGTCCCCCGGAGGACGATGCCGGAAGTGTCGCCGGGGAGGAAAGTGAGTCACCAGCTGCCTCGGCCAGACAGCAGCCAGCTGCTCGCTGCTGGCCCTCAGCGGCTGACTCGCTTCCTTTTCTCCTTGTTTCTATTGTCGCTCCTACAATGCACACGGCCATCTTATTACCGGTCAGAACCGGATTGTGCTGGGAGCCTTTCAGTTCACAATGTTTGTCAGTGCACAATGTTTGGTCGCTTAGGTCAATCAGAACAGACATGATGATGATGGTGGTGTGTGATGATGATGATGATGATGATGATGATGATGATGGCGATGATTTTGATAATGATGATGATGTTGGTGGTGGTGGTGGTGGTGGTGGTGATGATGATGATGATGATGGCGGTGATGATGGTGTTGGTGGTGGTGGTGATGAAGATGGTGATGATGGTGGTGGTGGTGGTGATGATGATGTGGTGGTGATGATGATGATGGCGGTGATGATGGTGTTGGTGGTGGTGGTGATGAAGATGTGATGATGGTGGTGGTGGTGGTGGTGGTGGTAATGATGGTGGTGGTGGTGATGATGATGGTGGTGGTGGTGGTAGTGATGGTGGTGATGGTGATGATGATGATAAAGATGACTATGATGATGGTGGTGATGAAGACCAATTTTCAGCTGAGTCTCTCTCCTCAGACAGACGGTGAGCGAGGACGGGACCCTGCGGATCACCAACATCTCCAAGGTGGACGAGGGCAGGTACACCTGTGTGGCCAGGAACCATTTTGGAACGTCCAGCAGCTCCGGAACGCTGCTGGTGAAGGGTATTCATGTCCTCCCAGCTGTTTATTGCTTTATTTTAGGCTTCAAAACTTTGGTCTGAGGGAATGGAGAGGTGGGGGTGGGGGATGGGGGGGATCGTACCTCAAGCATGAAATTGATAATGAAATATATAACTGTTTTATGTTCCCGCCACTTTGACAGACATATAAGTCATCCATGGTTTTGTCAGCTGTGAGCAATTGTTCATGTAGCCGAGCCACTGCCACCGCCGCAGCAGCAGCAGCAGCGCTGAGAAATCTTTTATACTCCAGCCTTCAGTTTTTTTTAGAAAAAAAAAAAGATCTGCCAGAGCAACTTTTTTTTTTCCAGATTCTTTTTTTTTTTTTTTTTTTTTTTTTGGAGTAATGATGATCGCAGTGTGAGGGAGAAGGAAAGCGCTATTCTGCTCAACCAGTTGACTCTGTGACTGCAGCGGCGTCAATTATTCATGGCTGATTTATGCGAGCAAGACGTGAAGTCTAAGTGAACTTATGTAACGTGGCTTAATTACACAGACTGTGTGGAGCAGATTCACTTTTCATGGCCCAAAACATCAGGCTTCCTCACCTTCCACCCAGGTCGCAATTCTCCCACAATTCCCTTCTGCCACCGCCGCCGCTGCACCTAGAACTTATCAACAGGTTCCGTCTGGACCAGGATGTGTTCTGACTGGGACCCGCCCCCTCATCGCTTCTTCCACACCCTCCCCTGATGCCTTCAGAGCCCACCAGGATCACGGTTCCTCCGCTGAGCCTGGACGCCGACGTGGGCCAGAGCCTGGTTCTGCCCTGCGAGGTGTCCTGCGACCCGTCCCTGGATCCCGCCTTCAAGTGGTTCTTCAGCGGCAAAGCCATCGACTTCAGCAGGCAGGAGCACCTGGAGATGATCGGAACGGTACGTGTCACATGGTGGAACGCTGATGATGCTTTTTGAGTGGAGTCGGGTACAAGAATAGCTTTGTGATTTTCAGCCACAGCTAAGTCAAGGCTGTGACTCCGCCCCTTTCACCGCAAATGATGCTGATTGGTCTGGTTACACTCTGACCAACTTTAACGAAAGGGAGCAGAATTGAAATCTTAGCAATATGAGGATCAGCCTTTTATCTTTGTAGAACTTTGACTAAAATACGTTAGCAAGCTGCGGCTTTGATATTTATAAGAAAAAGCCTCTGCAGCTCCATGTTTTTATATTGATTCCCACAGAATCCCTCTAACTCGTCTAATCCTTCAACAAAACCTGGATTAAAAAAATGAAATTTTTTTTTGTAATAACTGTGTCGGCTTTCTGTCAGAAGAGCGCCGCCACTAAAATGTGTTGCGTACTTTGGCTGATCCCAAAGCAACAGGTTTCCTCACTGTTTGGATGGCAGTTTTGTTGTGGGTTTAACTGATTTAATGTGGAGATTTTACTGAAGGACAGTCGCATGATTCTGACGTTTTAATTTAAGTCCGAAAAACTCAACAGCGTCAGTGTGTTTTACCAAAATAATCTACTGGATACTGACAATACTATCAGATGCCCATTGTCTGCACAGCCTCTTGTCCTGTCAAGTTGTTTTTGTTTTCTTTTGTTTTTTACAATTGCAACCACTTGCAGAGAGGAAATGAATGAAGTATCTGGATAAATGAAGGGCTGCTTTGAGAGAGAAGAAGCCCCTTTATCTGCCGGGGCGTTTTTTTTTTTTTTTCTTTCCAATATCTTGGACATCAGGAGGTGAAAATCTCCAGGACGCCACCGGAGATCAGAGGATGGAACCTGCTGCCTCTGAAGCCCCTGGTGTCACAAACCACCGCCTCCAGCCAATGAGACGGATGCGGCTCGACTTGACTGTGTGTGTCCGCAGGGAAAAACACCTGTGAACGGCGGTGACATTTATCCAGCCCACAGACTGCGTCGCCGGATGAGAAAATCAATCAGTCCCTCCTCCGGCCTGATCCACTCACAACCTTTATGTTTCCCTGCTTTTCCCCTTCGCGCCCAACCGGATCTAATACCACACGAATAGTTTGTATTCGTGTGTCGACATATTTGTTCTTTTTTATTTGTATTTATTTCCAAGTAGATTCTTACATGCAGCAGTCAGACATATTTTTTAATTAAAACAAGGGTCGGAGGGGGGGGGTTGACACGCGAAAAGGTGCGACAGGAAATGAAAACCCTTTTTCTCTGAAGGAGCTGTCACACTGCTTGGTTTGCTGACTTCCTGTTTCCTTTTTGCTGTCCTCCCCTGGTTGACAGGGGCTGGCGGGCGACCTGATGGTGAGGAACGTCCAGCTGAAGCACTCTGGGAAGTACGTGTGCGCCGTGCAGACGGAGGTGGACGCCGTGTCGGCGGCGGCTGATCTGACCGTCAGAGGTACGAGGCCTCCAGCCGCCTCACCGCCGCCACACTCTGGTCACAGAGAGAACATCTGACAATAAAGAAACAAACTATGTAGTTTTATGTCTATAGTGAACTATTAAATTATTAAACAATTGAACATGTTGGCGCAGCTGCTGTGCCAGTGCCGTTCCAAACACGTGGAAGTTTCCCCAAGAAAAAGTAAAGCTGTGAATGGTCAGACGCTTCATGTTTCTGACCTCTCATGTTGGTCAAACACCGACAACTCTTTCAAAGAAAACAAGGGATAATCTGACACGTCTGTCTGTCTGTCTGTCTGTCTGCCGCAGGACCCCCCGGCGCCCCCGATGGACTGGAGGTGACTGACGTCACAGACACCACCGTCCAGCTGTCCTGGGCCTCCGGCCCCGACAACCACAGTCCCGTCACCAGCTACGCAGTACAGGCCAGGACTCCCTGCTCCATCGGCTGGCAGTCCGTCCGCACAGGTGACAGCAGCAGCAGCAGCAGAAGCAGCAGCAGCTGTCGGCAATAACAGCCTCGCAACTCTGTAAAAAACCACCATAATAACCATAAATAACATCTTGGATTTGTGGCCAATTCCCTAGAGGCGTGTGCAAGTCACTGTTAAACCAAATAAACCCTGATGACATCATCAAACATCATCAACAGCATGTTTTTAAAAACCCCAACATGAACTGATTTGAAAAGGATGAAAACGTAGGTTGGATTTAGCTGACACAGGCTAAATCCAACTTACAATATGAGCAAATATGTTCATGAAACATTCTGCAACAACCTCCATGAGCGACGTCATTGTGGTTATCATTGAAAATGGTCAAAGTCTTGTAATTTTTTTTTAAGTATAGCGTCAGATCAGCCAAGCCGCTGAACCCTACAAAGGATTTTTGTCGTTTTTTTTGTGCTGGTTTTCAAATAAAGACAACAAGTGTCTGAATTGAAAAAATCAAGTTGTTTTTTTGTTTTAATTAAAAAGCATCCCATCTGAATTCTGAATTCTTTAATCCTAGTTCCTGATTCTGTGCCTGGACAGATGATGCACGCCACCGTGAGGGACTTGAACCCCTGGGTGGATTATGAGTTCAGGGTGGTGGCAATCAACAGTGTTGGCGTGGGAGAACCCAGCACGCCATCCAAACACATCCGAACCGCAGCTGCAGGTATTCTCCCACTTTCTTCCTCCTCCTCTTCCTCCTCCTCCTCGTCCTCCTTCACTAAAACAAATGAATCCCTCCCGCTTTCTAAACGTGCGATTCATCTCCTATTTAGCGCCTCGTCATTGCTAAACCTCCAGTTGGCTTGTTTTATTTTCCTCCGGCGCCTGTGTACCCGCGTTGTCGTCACGGAAAACTTGGAACTTCTACAAGGTTTTTTTTTTCTTAATTCCTAATTTCAATTCATTCTGCGGCGTCATTCAGAGAAATTGTGACCCAAACCACGAGCGCCAACAGGCAGCAGATCAAAGTGTCTATTTGGAGCAGCTTAGCTGGATAATTCCCTCCCTGCTGGTTAAGTCACACGGGAACAAGGTTTCCTGTTGCGCCGCTCACACATGGCGCCGGGTTAATGACGCCCTGTACACGTGTCGCCATGCTTCTGTCAACAAAGGAGCCGTAATTCCGTCTTTTTTTGCGGCGCGGCCACTTTGTAAATAAGGAGCTTTTAGCCGAGAGGCTGTGATCACCTTGTTCAAAGCGGCGCCGCCTGCCTTAATGGGACTCCTCCACGCTCCCAGTCCTACTGATTAGCTTCCTGCACCTTCTTTTCAGTTCCCAAGGTGGCGCCGAACAACGTGAGCGGCGGCGGCGGAGCTCGAGGAGAGCTCGTCATCACCTGGGAGGTAAAAGGACCACTCAGCGAGGAAGAGGAGGGCCGGGGCGGCTCCTGGGAACATCTGAGGAACTAGTGGTGCCTAAAGCAGCAGCACCAACTGAGACCAAGACAATGAATCCACCATGTTGTACCATGTTGCTGCTTTGCCAGCTATTGTTAACCATTAAAATTAAAAAATTAACAATTAATTACTGGAAAATGATGGCATGACAATCATGAACAACATGCAGAAAAACATTTTGCTTGCATGTCCTTCTACAAATAAAGCCTGCATGGTTCTGAAGACCAAACTCAATGATGGTTGAGTCTGCTGACATTGCACACAGTGGGTTTTCCAGGGACGCAGCATCTTCAGTCGTCCTCATCCACGTCACCCAAAACCTAAGTCCTACCAGTCTGAGACAGAGACCAGACCGAAACCTGTAAAAAGTGGTCTTGAGACCGAGACCAATCTCTGGTACTGCAACTCCAGTGTGTGGGCCATAGGCTTTTTAATTAAAACTCCCAGGCTTCTCTTCTGATTTGCTACCTGCTGACTCTGTCCACTAAATCAAAGAGCAGAGATGCGCAGCTGGTGCAAAACTCCAAGAGTGCATATCTACGCTCGGGTGTGACAGACATTTTTTTTTGTGGAGGCGGTGGTGCGGCAGCGGTGTCGGGGGAAGGGGGATTTATTTCTTCTCTGGAAGCTGCTGGTGGTGCTCCAAAGATAAGACACAAATTAAAAACTTTCCCTCTGCTCCATTCCTCCCGCTGCTGTCAGCCGCTCTCAGAGGAGCAGCACGCCGGCGAGGACTTTGGCTACGTGGTGGCGTTCCGGCCGCTCGGCAGCGCCACCTGGATCCAAGCGGCGGTGGCCTCGCCCGACGCCTCCAGATATGTTTACCGCAACCACAGCGTGGCGCCCCTGACCCTGTTTGAGGTGAAGGTGGGCGTGTACAACAGCCGGGGAAGGCCCGTTCAGCCGGGCCGTCCGGGTCTTCTCTGCAGAGGAAGGTGAGCAGGAAACACTCACAGGTCGGGAATCACCAGCGTTGACGATGATGCTTGTATGGACTTTGATGCTCAGAATAGTTGCATTGCAGCTAAACACAGCAGATAGTTCTAAATTGTACACGACCAGTACCTTTGACTGGTAGTGTATCTTCTGAGAGATGAAGTTCTTCCGACGCTCTGAGAAGTTCTTTCATCATCAGCTTATTTACAGTTACAATACAGAACGACTTCTTCTGGTGCAAGTTGACTTCATCCATCAGGAGACTTATGGATGTGAATGGTTGTGTTCTGGGGGGTTGGGCCGGTCCGGACCAGCACTTTATTCCTAAATCACTAATATCTAATTATTCAGGCAAGAGTGCGCAGTGTTCACATGAGCCAAGTAAGTCTAAAGTGTCCCTTCAAACAGCGTCTGAACCTTCAGGTCCGTTCTAACCTCAACCCACCTCTTACCCGAAGCTCCTCACTGTCTGGCAGCACAGTGGAAAAACTGGTGCAAGAAGGTCATGGGTTCAGTTCCCAGCAGGCCTTCCTCTCTGCAGTTTCTTGGTGCTCCAATTTCTCCCCGACAGTTGGAGACAAATGTTCAAGGTGCCCTCCGCCAAATGCACCGGCCAAGATCTGGATCTGGTGGCCCAGTGAGCGCAGGCAACCAATCTGACTGGACCCTACTTTGCAATCTTAGACAAATTGAAGACCTTAAATCTGTCCACTTTGACAGGAGTAATTTGCACACCAAATTATGCTGCAACAAAAAGATGAATGAAGCTCCGTCTGTCTGTAAAAGAATCTCAAACAACTGAAAGACCCCTGAACCTGAACTGACTCCCTCTCTCTCTGTAAAACCTTTATGGTTGGTGGTTTGTGGTTGCAGACTGTGCCAAGTTGTCATCCAAACATTCCCAAGACCCAAACTGCCAGCAACAAAAAATAAATAAATAACCAAAAAAAAAAAGGAGTTGATCTTGTTCAGTCTGCATCACCTACACGCCGGTGGTTATGTCTTTTCATTTTAATCTATTTTAATTGATTAATTATTTTATTTATTCATTCAGTACAGCTGTTAGCAGCCGGTGGTTGTAACGTATCCACACTGTTGTCGGAAACACTCGCAAACACTTGTTTTTCCCTACGTGTGCGACACACACATGACCCCTAGGGACTCACAACTCTTGCTCACGCTCTGTTGTTATCGTTGTCTAGAGCCGTCTGAGGCGCCATCTAGAGTCCGGGCACGCGCCGTGTCCGCCTCGGAGATCCAGGTGCACTGGGAACCACTTCCCTCCGGTTCCAGAGGGAAGATCCTGGCGTACGAGGTAGGAACGAAGACAGAGAAATATAAAGTGAAGGACAATATTTCTACAAGGAATTGTCCAACCAGGGAAGATGAGGGGAACTGCAGCTGTGGGGAAAACGACTCTAAAACAGTGGAGTATTTTGTATCTACAAGCCAGACTGGAGGTGGCGCTGCTGCCCCCTATAGTGCCAGACTGACCTCAGCGGCGGTCTGAGAGAGAACATCATGCATTACCATCCTCCACAACAAACAGTCTCCTGGGAAAAAACACCCAGGAAAACCCAGATATCAAACAACAAGGTTATTTTGTTTTTGAAACTCAGATATTTTACATGCTGGAGTTTCCTCTGGTGGGCTGACCTGCGCCCAGAGGGTCACTGCAGAGCGTTTGATCCACATCCTGCTGGAAAAGTGCAGATAAAAGCTCAGAGGAGGAGAGTGACTCCACGACTGACACACACACACCCCAGACTGAGGCAGTAAACACCGTTTTTAACTTGTTTTCTTGGCCAACACGGTGGTCTCCTTTGAAGTTTTCATTTTTCAATTTTTTTTTCCTCAGAACTTTTCCAAATGATGATGAATCCTCCAACTGATTAGACCAAAATAATAATAATCTAAAATCACGATTTAGAGAGTCCGGTTAGTGATGTTAACTCATTCAATAGAAAAAACATATTTAATATTGTTGTCCTACCTCCTTCTGTAACAAGCATCAGCACAACTACATCTGTTTATACAGATTGTCATTGTGAATGGTGCTTTGGTAAGTGGCTTTGCAAATGCTAGTACATTAGTATTATTATTATTATTATTATTATTATTATTATTATTATTAGAAAATAAATAGTCTAAGATAAGATAAGATTTCCTTCCCACAGTGGGGAAATTTCCATCGTTTCTTGAAAACTGTAAAATAATTATCAAACAGTTGCTTTAAGAGATGGCCCTTAAAATGAAATGGTAATGATAATCATAAACAAACATTTAAATACACCATGACAAGTAAAATATCAGTATAGATCAGTTTTAAAAAAAAAACAAAAGCGTCAAATTAAAATAGATATTTTTGAAACCTTTGTCCTCGGTCACCTGAAGTGTCTCCTTCATTCTTCTTCCACCCAACCTGTGATTATTTTCAGCAGGATTTTTTTTTTTTTTTTTCAAACTGCTGTAAAATTAAAACTGCTGACGGAGGGAAAGAGGCCAGAAAAAAAAGGTGGCATGCACGTGTTATCAGCGAGTCCAGGCCGCCGCTAATCCCCCCCGACCCCCCCGCTCCACACACACACACACACACACACACTCACCACTGTGCCCACTAAACCTGTGTGCAGCCAGTTGAATAAGTACCTGCTCAAAAACCATCTGTCTGACATTCCCCCGACCGGCTTCCCTCCGCCTCCCAGGCCATAAACCCCGTCACTTCCCATCCTGACAAGCCACCCCTCCCCCCCCACACACACACACACACACACACACACACACGCACCTCAGTGCTGAGTTCACTGTTACCAGGAACCCTCGGTTGGTTTTCTATCTGCGCCAGAACAGAGGAAGTCAGAGAGGGTGGTGTTGTTCCTTCCTCCACCTTTTTAAAGAAGACACTGGGAGCCTGAAGGTTTGTCCAAAGACGTCATCAGACGTCATTAGACGCACTAATTAACGACGCAGCTGATCTACTAAGGTAGATAAGGGATGCGATTGTCACACGGCGAAATGAAGCACGCAGCTCCTGTAGCGCCTTTAGCTGCATGAATATGTAGAAATGGCCGTTTTTGACAAAACGTGCAAAATATTAATTGGAGAGGATGCAAATAAATGATTTTGCTGTCGCACTGTGATTTACCACAGCTGAAACTGACTGCCGCTGTCAGTGTTTTGATTTAACACCTTTGAAAGGCAGGCGTTAATTTTGCACAGCACACTGGTTACACACAGGAGAACAGACGCGAACCAGGCGATTAGATCCAAAGCCGCCTGTCATGAACCCTTTGATAGCTGGATAGTGAAAACATTTTTATCATTTATTTTGTCATATATCACTCACAAAATGTTAAAACACCTTGTCAAACCAACAATCGTTTGTCAAAGTGTGTGTGTGTGTGGCACTCACTGAAATATGAAATATTAAATTCCAAACCTAGATTTTAGAGGATTGGAGGAGATAAGAAGTCTTTCTTTTCTTTTTTTCTTTCTGACATTCAAAGTCATACTGTTAATACGAGTACAAACTAACTTAATGTGTATTTCATCATAAACATGCAGACACAAGTCATTTGGAACTTGTCGCATTTTCATATATTAAACTCTTTATGTGACAAGAAAGAAACGTTTTATCACATCTCGTCCAGGATGACAAGTGCTGCTGCTAACTGCTAACTGCTAACAGCAACAATCAGATTAAAGTGGCTCTGAGTTTCATCGTCTCTTCAGTGCTACAAGATAAAGTTGTGCAGCAGTCGAGACCGACTCTGAGCTCCTGTGTGCTGGTCCCAGGTTCTGTACTGGCCCAGCGGTTCTGGGCGGAGTCACGCCGAGACGCTGAGGGTTCTCCACCTCACGGCTCGGCTGTCGGGCCTGAAGCCCAGCACCGTCTACCTGCTCTCCGTCCGGGCCCAGAACAGCGCCGGCCCGGGGCCCAGCAGCCCCGCCGTCAGCGCCACCACCAGGAAACCACGTGAGTTCCTGGAAACACCATTCTGGGAGTGCTGGATCCTAGATCATCCATGTTGACGACCAACAGGAGAGAAAAAGTCAAGATCTTTTATGTCCGCCCCTAAAATATAGTGATTTTTTTGTTTTCGACAACCTTGTAAATCACAGTAATACAAATTCTGGCTGTCAAGGTCCCACATTTCACCAGTTTCAGGTCTTTATTCCGCATCCCAGTAGAGAAGCAGCGTATTTCGCCCTCTGTTTACAGCCACCTTCAAAAAAGATAAAAACCAATGCTTAGTTGGACCTCCAACATGTTTGAAAAGGGAAAAAAAAATGAAAGGTGACCTTAGAGGGAGGCGGAGCCAACACCTGGCCCGGGGCGAGAGGTGCTGTTCCCCTTTGTGATGTCACAGGGGGCTAATCCCCCCCCCGAAAGTGTTGCGGAAAGGATGTGAAAACGACAAGGTGCTGCTGGGAAACACTAACCGCAACATGAGCCAACATTTTAGTCACTGTGGGACCTTGAACTTATGATTCCTCCCTTTAACGAGCCAGGTATGACAACCCTGACGCACCTGTTGCCTCTGTTTTGATTTATTGGGGGGGCCTTGCGAAGAGTCTCTGCCTCTGACACAGAAGCAGAGCAGGACTAATCTGGCTGCTCGCTGCCTAAAAGCCCTGTCTGCATGTAATTACCTGTCTGGCAGCTCCGAGTCAGCCGCCGGGGAATATCGAGTGGAAGCTGACCAACTCCAAGATCTTTCTAAATTGGGAACACGTCAAGGCGATGGAGAACGAGTCCGAGGTGACGGGATACAAGGTGAGCTCGTCGGAAAATTGCAGCGGCGGCGGGGGAGGGGAGAGGCTTGGGGGAAAGGGTGGGGGGCGAGGGGGAAACAAATAGACCCTAAGCAGCTGTCAGACCAATAAATGACTTTCTCATGGCAGGAGAAAGATAGAGCTCAGCAGCGCCGCGTTATGGATCGGCCCTGTCTGGCCTTTCAAAATTAAAAGATCTGTGCTCGGTGATAAAATGAGCACCGCCGAGGCGGCGAGTGATACAGCTTCCAGCAACCAGCGAATCACTCTGGGGGAAGCCAGGAGGATGTAAAATATATAATGAAGTAAAGAATGACATTATTATTATTGTTACTATTATCATTATTATTATTATTATTATCATTATTATTATTATTGTCATCAAGCTGGTTAAAAAAGTTCTTCACGCAGGTTAAAACTAGGGATGCAACAGTATTCAGTATTTTACTGAATTCTTTGGCGCGCCCTGTTGGCTTCAGTCCACAGTGGTAAATGGTATTTCAGGACGTTTCAGCCACGAACAAAACTTTATCGAAACAGCCGCGCTCAGGCCGCAGCTCCCGGAGTTATAGCAGTGCCACTGCACTCCTAAAATCCCCCTCCCACTCCTGCAGGTGCTCTACCGTCAGAACTGGGACGCGGCCGCCAGGACGCTGGAGACCAACAGGACCAGCGTGGAGCTGCAGGTCCCCCCCGGGGAGGAGGGGGAGCACCTGGTCCAGATCCAGGCTCTGACCGAGGGCGGCGCCGGCACCGGCAGCGGCCCTCTGCGCATACCAAAGATGTCCAGTAGGTGTCAGGCATGCTACCAGTCGCATTCAGTCAATAGTAAACATCGCAGTGAACGTGCAAATATTCCTATTCCCCTGTTATTCAATAATAATATAATTTAATTTAATTGTTTATAAATCGTTTTTTTTTAACGTGCCGAGCTAATCATCGCACTTCCTGTTTGCTCTCTGGATCCCACTGTATTTCACTCAGCACTGAGAGTAGCCTGATGCTGTGATGTTTCTATTTGGACTCATGGCTCCTGCTTTTTATAGCTCGTCAGCCAGCGGCTGGACGTGCAGGGAGTTACTGTATTTATGTCTTGATCAAGAATCTGAAATACAGCGCCCCCTGTTGTTCTCTGTCTCCTCAGGTCTGAACTCGGATGGATTCGCCACCACAACCTGCTGCCTCCACCTGCTGATTGTCCTGTTTTCTCTCCTCGTTTTGTAGCTGAAGTGTGACTCCACATGAAGATAAATGAAGATTCTTAT